>CAUYUJ010015297.1:322500-342287 GCA_963575745.1 Prorocentrum cordatum
GGGAAGAGGAAGAGCATCAGTGGCAGGAAGGGGAGGACGATGGGGGTGGCAAGTCGTGCGCAATGGGAGATCTACGAACCCGCTCTGCTCCCGCCGGTCTCCGCGGGCCTTCCACCAACGTCCGCTGGAGGGGAGACGTCGCCTCGCTTCCCGGGAGGAGAGGCCCGCTTCCCCTCGTGATTCCGTGACCCTCAAGGCGTCAGGCGCAGCCTGCGGCATGGCCAAACTTGTGATATTCCGTGGCCCAAACAGTCTGGTGCAGCTATTGGGGCAGCCTATTGCGCAACCGTGCCACAGCGAGTGGTACAACCTGTGGCGCAAGCCGTGCCCAGTCGCATAAGTGTCCTCGAGCATGCTGTCTAGGTGTCTTATCGGGGTGGCATCCCCTGAGCAACGGCGGATACGGCATGTAGTCGCCGAAACCCTAGACATGGGACGCTGTGGAACAACTTGTGATTCCCTGGCCCTTGGTGTCTGGCGCAACATATGGCGCGATCCATGGTGCAAGAAGACCGATCATGAAACAACTCGTGCTTCCGTGGCCCAAGGGGTCTGGCGCAACCATAGCGCAAACAGACAGAAGGGATCCACTCATGATTCGGTGACGCAGGGTGTATGGCGCAACCCATTGGGCAGCCCATGGCGTCAGGGGGCAGAGAAAACCAACATGTCTGGTGCAACGAGTGGCGCAAGTTGCGCCGCGTCCTTGCATATGCTATGTATTGGTCTTAGGGCAGGGTGACAGCTACAGCGCTGTGCGTGGGCAATACTCTCATCGTCCCTTCTCCTGTTCTCTGATCGAGAGGTGCTCCGCGGACATCTGCGGGGGCAAGGAAATACCCGCTATATTCTTACTGCCACCGTGGGACAGTATTCTTTTTCCACATCCCCCAAGTGGATACGCATGAGGAGGAAGAGGCGAAACAGAGAGAGATAGAGCGAGAGAGCGAGAGAGAGAGAGAGAGAGAGACATGGGGGGGAAGAGGGAGAGAGCGAGAGTAAGACAGAGTGAGTGAGAGAGAGAGGTAACGAATGTGAAGGAGAGAGAGAGAGCGAGAACAGAGAGAGAGAGAGAGAGCAAGAGAGAAAGAGAGAGAGAGAGAGCGAGAGAGAGAGAGAGAGAGAGCAAGCGAGCGGGAGAAAGAGAGAGAGAGAGAGAGACAGAGAGAGAACTATAGAGAGAAACAACGAAAGAGTGAAATAGAGGGAGAGAGAGGGAGAGCGAGAGATAAAGCGAGAGAGAGAGAGAGAGGGAGAGCTATAGGAAGAGAGAGAGAGAGAGAGAGAGAACGACGGGGCGAGGAGAAAGAGAGAGAGAGAGAGATACTTATATCTACGTATTAAAAGAATGAAAGAGAGAAAGACAGAAAGAGAGAGAGACAGAGAGAAAGAGAGAGAGAGAGAGAACGAGCGAGAGAGAGAGAACGAAGCAAACAAACGACAGTTATGGAAAGAGAGAGGAATATGGGAGGACAGAGAAGGGGGGGAGAGAGAGAGAGAGGGACAACGAGGGAGAGCGAGGGAACGATACATACGGAGATAACAACAGAGAGACATAGAGAAAGAAGGAGAGACCAATCACGAAAATAGCGAGATAGAGAGTGTGAGAGAGAGAGAGAGAAAGAGAGAGAGAGAGAGAGACAGAGGGAGAGAGCGATAAAGAGAGAGAGAGAGAGAGAGAGATAGGGGAAGAAGAGAGAGCGAGAGTGAGGCAGAGAGAAAAAGAGAGAAAACGAGAGTGAACGATAGAGAGAGAGAGAGGGAGAGAGAAAGGGAGACAGAGAGAGAGAGAGAGAGACAAAGAGAGAGAGAGAGAGAGAGTGAGAGGGAGAGAGAGAGAGAGAGAGAGAGAGAAAGAGAGGCTAACATATAAGCATGCAGAGAAACATCAAAAGAGTGGGATACATATATATAGAGAGAGAGAGAGAGAGAAAAACAAAAAGCGATAGAGAGAGAGAGAGAGAGATGAATGATGTGAGAGAGAGAGAGAGAGAAGGAACGAGAGAGAGGGAGAGAGAGCGACATGGGATATACACATATATATATATATATATATATATAGAGAGGACGATGTGACAACATATAAAGGGGGATATACAGAGAGAGAGAGAGGGAGAGCGAGAGCGAGGAATAACGAGAGAGAGAGAGGTCTCGAGACGGAGATAACAACAGAGAGAGAGAGAGAGAACGAGAGAGAGAGAGAGAACAATAACAAGAGAAATAGAGAGAGAGAGAGAACCCTCAAACGCATAGACAGAGAGAGAGAGGAAGCTCAAGCACCCGTGTGTAGACCAGGCCAGGGCAGCCGCACTCACACTACGAAGCTCTATGGCTGCACCACCGGGGAAGACCAGGCGAGGGGAAACCGACGTGGAACGCAGCACCACGACGGGGAGCCTGCGGCCTTCTATAGACGACAACTCTGCGTCGTGTCGACCCAGGAGTTGGCTCCTCCTCCTCCCTCCTCCTCCTCCTCCTCCTCCTCCTCCTCCTCCTCCTCCTCCTCCCTCCTCCCTCCTCCTCCTCCTCCTCCCTCCTCCCTCCTCCCTCCTCCCTCCTCCTTCCTCCCTCCTCCCTCCTCGTCCTCCTCCTCCTCCTCCTCCTCCTCCTCCGGCCGCTTCCGCAGCGTCCGAGCGCTCAGCATCGGCTGGTTCCGGGTCGGCGCCGGCGCTCCGTGTCGAACGCCGGCGGCGGGGTCGCCGCCAGTCGACGCGACGAGAACCTGCCGTGCCTGGCATCCCAGCGAGCAGATACCCTCAGTGGCGGAGGGAGGAGGAGGAGGAGGAGGGAGGAGGGAGGAGGAGGAGGAGGGGGGGAGGAGGAGGGGAGGAGGAGAGGAGGAGGAGGAGGAGGAGGAGGAGGAGGAGGAGAGAGAGGGGGGAGGAGGAGGAGGGGAGGAGGAGGAGGAGGAGGGAGGAGGAGGAGGAGGAGGAGGAGGAGGAGGAGGAGGAGGAGGAGGAGGAGAGGAGGAGGAGGAGGAGGAGGAGGAGGAGGAGGAGGAGGGAGGAGGAGAGGAGGAGGAGGAGGAGGAGGAGGAGGAGGAGGAGGAGGAGGAGGAGGAGGGAGGAGGAGGGAGGAGGAGGGAGGAGGAGGAGGAGGAGGAGGAAAAGGAGGAGAGGGAGGAGGAGGAGGAGGAGGAGAGGAGGAGGAGGAGGGGAGGAGGAGGAGAGGAGGGAGGAGGAGGAGGAGAAGGAGGAGGAGGAGGAGGAGGAGGAGGAGGAGGAGGAGGAGGGAGGAGGAGGAGGATGATGATGATGAGGAGGAGGAGGAGGAGGAGGGGAGGAGAGAGGAGGAGGAGGAGGAGGAGAAGGAGGAGGAGGGAGGAGAAGGAGGGAGGAGGGAGGAGGAGGAGGAGGGAGGAGGGAGGAGGGAGGAGGGAGGAGGGAGGAGGGAGGAGGGAGGAGGGAGGGAGGAGGAGGAGGAGGAGGAGGAGGAGGAGGAGGAGGGAGGAGGAGGAGGAGGGAGGAGGAGGAGTTGCCCAACAGCGCGGTTGATCTCACAGTGCCCCTTGCGCTCTGCGGATCCCCGAGGGCAGCATGTCTCGCACCGTACGTTCCAGATGTGATGCTGGCTCTGTGGTGCAAGCCGCGTGGTACACGCTGTGTGGTTCAAATTCTGCGACGTAGGCTCGTCAACTCCACTGCTCGTGCAAACATCTCACCCACCCGCTCGCCACCTGTTTGATAACCAATCGGCCACGATTATGGTTCCTGATTGGGGCTTGCTGGCGTCTCTCTACAGCCAAACGGGCGAGCGCAAGCCCGCGCGCAGATCGATCAGCTGGTTTGGCACAGCTGATGTGGCCGCGATGGCGCCTGCCGATGGAAACTTCCCAGCGCGTCTCCAAGACCGCACTGGCGCGCGGGCACTCCAGTGCGTGTCGGTGATTCGGGCGGGCGTGATGTCTTGATGACGTTGACAGCGGCGGCAACGATGATGGTAATACCGATAGTGGTGGCAATGATGATGACGACGACGGCAAGGCCAATGCCGGCGCCGAGGCTGGTGACGATGATAACAACGATGATGTCCACTTGCTGGTGGTGAAGGTGATTGTGATGATGATAACAATGGCGGCGACTGACGATGACGATCACGGCAATGACACGATGGCGCTGATGAGGGTGGGCGCGAGCAGAAATTAACGAAACCCGGTCAATTTCTGTTTGGCAAGCATTTATGTGATGCAAAAGTCTTGGAAACTCTATTTTGAAATTCTTCGAACACCGGTAGTTTTGGCAGGATTATGACACGCGCGAGTGGCGGCGCGCGCATGAAGCCCGCAGATACTACTTGATACGGATTCGTGCACTGGGCGCATCCTGCACCAACGCTGATGCACCGCGCGGCGGAATGATAATGCGGCTGTTAGGCGAGATTGCCAAAACCATGTGGTTTTATCCTGATTTCAGCAAGTGCGCGCGGACAGAACACCTGCAGTATGTTAGATTGGAACATCTATGGAGTTTGTGTTGAATTGTTTCTACGCTGGGATGCTGGCGTAATTCGTGTGTTCGCTCGGATTTCGACATGTGCGCGCGCGTGGTCTTTTCGGCATTTGCTGCAAAGGGTTGTTGAGGAATGATCTTTAAAGGTAGACGAGTGTGCGCGCATGGAATCAATTATTTGGCAGAGATGACAAGGGGGCGATACTGGCCCTCCAAAGTATGTGCAATCGACACACGTGCACATACGTACACATAGATATTCCCTTTCCCATGTTTTGACAAATCCGTGTGTGTGTGTGTGTGTGTGTGTGTGTGGGACAATCCCCCCCAAACCTGGGACCCGCGGACCCGTCGCCCCAGGAACCCTCTTGGTCGGGAGCGGCCAAGAGGGGGGTGTCCAAGAGGGGGGGGTGCAAATCATGACCGGCGGCATGTGCGCGGCCCAGCAGGGGGGCCAGGGACGTAATGAAATAAGAAGAGGCGCCATAACATCTGGGGAAATATCATGCCCCCCGCGATGATATCCACCCCTCCCCAGTCATCACCCCCCTCTTTGCCGCCCCCGACTTGGACGCCCCTGCAAAATGCTCCCTGGTCTTTCCGCGGCTCCCGAAAAAGCCCCTGCGGGGCTGGGTAACCGCTCAGATAATCGGTCACCATGGCGTCCGAGCCGCGCCCCTCCCGAGGGCCCCAAGAGGCCTCGGACACCCACCAGACGCCCGAAGACGACCCCAAGAAGACAACCAAGATGCCTAAAAAAAACAGCGCCCCAACTGATGGGTAGAGGACTCCAGCATGTAGGCCTAGGGAAGGCGACTGGGACCGGATCCCGAGCAGTGCAATGTGGTGAAAACGGAGAAAACAAGGATGCCCCATTAAATGTCATCTGATTTTGGGAATGCTCTGTTCTCCAATCTTCTGGGTGTCCGAGACCGCCCAGGAGGCCCGAAGATCGCCCCGAAACTACCAGAAAGGGCTTCCAGGCAATCCATAAGAGCCGCAAGACGGCCCAACAGGGCCCCATGACGGCCCACGATGGCCCAAATATGCCCCTCGAAGCACTCCGAATCGTGACCTGGTCGTTCAGGGAGACCGCAGTTGGAAGCAGGGTAGCCCGAGGAAGTCCCCAGAAGCCCCCAGAAGGCGTCCAGGATACCTCCACGAGGGCCCAAGAAGCCCTAAAAAACTTCCGTGAGGCCTCCAAGAAGCTCTCCAAGGAGGAGCCTCCGCAAAAAGAGCTGAGGAGAATGGAGAATGCTCTGCAGGATATTCCGAAAACGAAAAAGAATAGAAGGAAACATGAGGGAATGATAACGATAACCAGTATTAGATCGACGATGTCGGACAAGAAAATGCAACAAACAATTACCGCTCAATTTGGAGTTTGTTTTCCTGCACTTCCGCATGCATGCCACACTTCAATGACCAAGATGTACGGCGCGGAGCGCCAATGCAGTCTTGTATGTGTATTTATATAAATATAACATCTACAGGGGCCTGGCCCGGGGGGGTCCCCGTTCGAGCCGGCGCCGAAAACGCTATTTGAAGACGCTATTCCCCCAAGGAGCTGCGGTGACGCCTCTATTCTGCTGAAGCCTGGTGAAGCTCGTGACGCCTCTATTCGGCCTGAAGCCTCTATTCCGTTGACGCCCATTGAAGCTCGTGAAGCCTCTATTCGGCACGAAAGTTTAATGTTTTACGCATTTGCCTATGGATTTGCCCTCTCCTGGGGCACAAATCCTTCGTGCTTTACGTATGTGCCTATAGATTCGCCCTCTCCTGGAGCACGAATCCTTCGCGTCTTACGTGTGTGCAGATAGATTGGCCTTCCCCTGGGGCACGAATCCTGTTGTGTTTAACGTATGTGCCACTAGATCGGCCTTCTCTTGGAACACGAATCCTCTTAGTGCTTTATGTATGTTTCTCCCTCTCCGAGGGCGCGAATAGTTCTTGCTTCACGTTCGAGCTGCTACGGGGCAATGAACATATATATATATATGTATATCTGTCGATACAACCTACGAAGTGCAACCTTGTGGTTAAAGCTGCGTGGCGTAAGCGGACTGGTGCAAGCTATGTGATGTACGTCCATCAGGAACAGAAATTAAGACCCCCCTCAGTGCAAGCACTGCATGAGGAAAACGGTTGGTCAACCTCCTCCTGCTTCTCCTCCTCCTTCTGGCAAGCCCTTGCCGCTGTTGCACGCCCTCCTGACTCGGCCAGGACGGCATGCGCACAGAGCCTGGCTCAGGATAGGTCCGGCTAAGATTGCCGTGGGCGGTCACGCGCGACGGGGCCTGTCCATGTCCACGCCCTCGCGGCCTGGACACCGAGAGGCGCGATCCTGTGGTTATGTCGGGCTCGTCCCCCTACAGGGGGATTTCCAACGAAAAATGAAACATACTCCAAAAATGCCCCAAGAAGGTCAACAAATACTAACAAAAATAGTCCCCAGCCTATTTTTGGACTATTTGTTTGACTATGTTGGGGGTATTTTTTATCTTTCGTCGAACATCTCCCTGTAGGGGGACAGGCCTGACTTAATCCTGCGGATGCGCGATCCCGTGGGCACGTCCCGCGCGGGGGGCACCCGCCCAGGGCCGCCCTCCTGCACCCGTGGGGTGTCGCGGCGCCCGGGCTCGTCCGGACCGCGGTGGGGACCACGACAGCGGGCGCCTTGATCTTTCCTCGTCCTCCTCCTCCTCCTCCTCCCCCTCCTCCTCCTCCTCCTCCTCCTCATCTTTCTCCTCCTCCTTCCCTTTTTCCTCCTCCTCCTCCTCCTCCTCCCCCTCCTCCTCCTCCCCCTCCTCTTCCTCCTGCTCCTCCTCGTTGTAAAGCTCGCCATCGCTCGGACGCCCATCTCACGTGCACGTCTCGGCTTCGCGCGTGTTTTTTTGGGGGTCGCTCGACGATCCAGGGTGCTCCTCGATATGGTCCTCGCCGCGGGAGGGCTGCACACGTCCGAGCGATGCCGAGAACTGTGCGGCTCCAGAGGTCACGGCCCACTCCTGCGGGCCACCCTTCGTGCCGTGCCATTGTTTTTTTGTTGTTGTCGTTGTCGTTGTCGTTGTCGTTGTCGTTGTCGTTGTCGTTGTTGTTGTGGTTGCTGTTGCTGTTGTTGTTGTTGTTGTTGTTGTTGTTGTTGTTGTTGTTGTTGTTGTTGTTGTTGTTGTTGTTGTTGTTGTTTCATTATTTGTTTTTTATCTGATGGTCCCGTTGCCCCATGGCTGGGCCCGAGAGGCCGACGTCGGGGACAAACGACCAGATGGAAGAGGGCTTCACAGGGGGAGGAGGAGGAGGAGGAGGAGGAGGAGGAGGAGGAGGAGGAGGAGGAGGAGGAGGAGGAGGAGGAGGAGGAGGAGGGGGGCCACGAGGTGGGGGGCGACGATGTGGGGGGGGGGCCACGATGTGGGGGGGGGCCACGACGTGGGGGGCGAGGGTGGGCCCCCGAGCTCGGGGGCCCGACGTGCGTGGCGGCGGCAGGGGGGGGGGCAACGACGGGCCACCGGTCGTGGGGGCCCGGGATCCCACGCCGGCTCTCGGGATGTCAGCATCTACATATATACAGTCAGGTCGGGCCTGTCCCCATACAGGGGGATTTTGTGGACGATTTTTTTTTTATGCGCAGAGCATGCCCCAAAGATGCCCAAGCAGGCCCCGAAACTAGTCCCCAGACTGTTTTTGACTATTTTGGAACATTCCCCCTCTTGAGGGACAGGCCCGACTTAAACATGCATATCTGTATATGTATAGATGCATGTATCTATATATATATACATACACACGCACACATGTATGTATACATAACTGTGTACACATACATATATATAGATATATATGTACACGCTCGATTTTAGGTTAGCCAGCGTGGACCCCAAACAGTGATTTCTTCAAACTGCGGTACAATCTAGGTGGTGGAATCAATGTGGTGCAATCTGGGTGGGGAAATTCATGTGGTGCACCCGATGTGGCGCAAGGCAATGTAAAGAAATGCAGAGCAGTGCTGTGCAATGCAGGGCAACGCAGAGCAATGCAAAACAATGCAGAGCAATGCAGAGCAATGCAGAGCAATGCAGTGCAACGCTTGCGATGCGAACGGGGGGGGGGGGGTGCAACGTGGGGGGGCGGCCACAACGGGGCGGCGGCGACGGACAGGAACGGAGCCGCTGGGCCAACCAACGGGCCTCTTTTGGGGAAGATAGAGCGGCGACGGACGGGAACGGGGCTGCCATTACGAAAGACGGGCCCAAATTCTTCGAAGGTAACTCAGAGGCCCTGAGTGCAAGCGCTGTTAGGGGAAGACACACATCTGTGTGTGTATATATATATATATGTCATGTACACGCGTATATATATATATATATATATACATATATATATATATATATATATATATATATGTGTGTGTATATATGGGGATAACCAACAAAAAGAGAGATAGTGAGAGAGGGAGATAATAACAATAGAGAAAGAAAGAGAGAGAGAGAGAGAGAGAGAGAGAGAGAGAGAGAAAGAGAGAGAGAGAGAGAGTGCAGACAAGCTGCGTAGGGACAACAACCATACCAGCGGAGCACGTGCCCCCCCCAGGCCCCACGTGGGCGCCGACGACGACGACGACGAGAGCGACGACGAGAGCGACGACGAGAGCGACGACGAGAGCGACGACGAGAGCGACGACGACGCCGACGCCGACGCCGACGCCGACGCCGACGACGACGCCGACGCCGACGACGACGCCGCCGACGACGACGGCGGCGGCCGACGCCCTGCCCGTGGCGGAGGGCGGCGGCTCCGCAGCAGCGCGGGCACGGCCACGAGCAGCGCCAGCAGCGGCAGGGCCCCCGCCGCCCCAGCGGCCGCCGCCCCCCGCGAGGGCACGACGCGCCAAGAGCGGCCTCCCCGCCCCAGGTCCCCCCCCTCTGCGAGGGTCGGCGGAGGAGGAGGAAGGGGAGAGGAGGAGAGGAGGAGGGAGGAGGAGGAGGATGAGAGTAGAGGAACAGAGAGGAGGAGGAGGTATTAGGAGGAGGAGGAGAAAGAGGAGGAGGAGGAGGATGGAGGAACATGGAGGACCAGGGAGAGGAGGAAAAGGAGGGAGGAACAGGAGGAACAGGAGGAGGTGGAGGGGATGAGGAGGAGGATAGAGGAGGAAGGAGGAGGAGGAGGAGGAGGATCCGCGCGCATCAAGGGGGCGGGCTGGCGGCCGCCTCCCGAGCGCCCGCGGCGGCCGGCGCGCCGACAGGGGCCCTGCCGCCAGGCTAGGGCCCCTGGCCACGGGAGCCGCTCAAGGCAGGCTCCCGACGAGGAGAGCAGGGGCCCTGCCGCCTGGCAAGGGCCCCTGGCCACGGGAGCCAGGCTCCCGACGAGGAGAGCAGGGGCCCTGCCGCCTGGCAAGGGCCCCTGGCCACGGGAGCCCGCTCACGGCGGGCTCCCGACCAACGGGGGCCCCCAACTGGGCCAGGCCCCCGACCATGCACGTAGTAGCTTGCGCAGCTGGGTGCAGACCATCACCAGCAACACGAGCTCGAACTGCTGGAGGACAAACTTCCGCCCAGCAACTTCATGGAGACCACGACCTTCGCTGAGATCGTGGGAGCCAACTTCTTCTCCAGCCTCGACAGCACCGCCTTGCCTTCAGGTATGCAACAACGGCCATGTCCTGAACGAGCTCGGAACTCCGCACAGGCGCCAGCTCCACAAGCACATGCTTCTTGCCTAACTTGGAATTCAACTCCAGCGCCGTCGGCACGAAGCTCCCTGGGCACTCCGATCGGCGGTCGTACCATCTGCACCTGGCACACCACTTGGCACCCTCGGCTCCCCTGAGGTCGCACATCAGCTTCGTCGCCACGGGTTTGACGGCTGCTTTGGGCGCTGGCCTGTTGGGCTTCGCCGTGCGGTGCGAACAATCCGTACCATCAACACGAGAGCCCACAGCAGCAACCCAGAAGGCCACGCCTTCAACCAGCTCTCGAGACTCCTGAAGCCGTCCACGATCAGCTTCAGAGATCCGCCCAACAGAAGCCGCCCGCTTGGCCGCTTTGTCGGCCAAGTAGTTCCCGTACCAATCACGATAAGACGGGCCCACACCATCCGCAAGCCGACGCCTGCTGACGTGCGCCTGTATCTTCTCGATGGTCAAACCCTCAGGTCCCAAGCCACCGGATTCGCCAACCAGGGTCCAGATCTGCTTCCACAAATTGGCCCATGCATAAGAATGATGCGTCGTACGCTCACGCCCGTGCTCCATGAGGCCCTTGGCCGCGAAGGAGCTGTCCGTGACCGCCACCACTGGTGGAAGAGAACACCTCAGGGCGTGAAGCAGGGCCGCCAGCTCGCCTCCGTTGATGTCCACATAGGGCTCATCCAGCACCCCTGAGACGCCCTGGTAGAACTCGTCCGAGCCCGGCCTCAGCGCGATGACTGCCCAGCCAACTGTGGTGTAGCGTTCGTAGTCCCCTTCGTGCGCTGACCCGTCAAGATACAGCCTCCCAGGAGGTAGCCAACCCCAACCAGGCACTCCAAGCCAACAAACTTCCGCTGGTCGGAGGTATGCGTACACCATGAGGACTCGGCCTTAGACAACATTCGAGAAGGCATCGTATCTTGTCGTCATCGGCTTTCTGCGCCAACAGCTCGATCTGCTTCGGCAGCGCGAGTTCATCGGGCCAATTGCCACACTCGCAATGCCTGTGGTACAAAGTCCCGAGCTGCCCACAGCGTAGACACTCTGGTGCAGTAGCGTAGCCCTTCTCATACTTGCGAGCCTGCGACCACTGGCCGCCTTGCACCAGCGAGTCCAGGTAACCCTTCTCTTTCGCCGTCAAACGGATAGCCACCATCTTAGACACGACTGTGGCAGAGTCTGCGCAGCCACGCTGGCCCGACTCGACTCCATTACTGCCCCCAGACCCCGTGTCCCGTGGCGCATGGCCGAAGCCAAGCATTAAGGGTAAGCTGCCCACCACAGGACCGACAGCCTCGAAGCTGTCGCGCGGGGCCTGGCTGGCTGGCACGTCTTGTCGGACCAGGGGCGCAGAAGTGCTGCTCCCACCAAGCAGTGCCTCGGCAACTGGCGCTCCACCAGCGACCACGACAGCGGCAGCGTCTGCGCAGCCACGCTGGCCCGACTCGACTCCATTACGACTGCCCCCAGACCCCGTATCCCGTGGCGCATGGCCGAAGCCGAGCATTAAGGGTAAGCTGCCCACCACGGGACCGACAGCCTCGAAGCTGTCGCGCGGGGCCTGGCTGGCTGGCACGTCTTGTCGGACCAGGGGCGCAGAAATGCTGCTCCCGACCAGCGGTGCCTCGGCAACTGGGACTCCATCTGCGACCACGTCGTTGTCGGAATCCGTGGCATCCCCCAGCAAATCATTGAATGCACTAGCCCAGTCCTGACCAGCACCACTTCGCAAGCCCCTCAAAGTGCAAGGAGACGCGCCAACGGGAAGCTGGAACTCAGGGCCCAGCAACGACCCATTCCGCACTCCCACACGACCCATCCGAGGAAGAAGACGAACCTCTGGAGGCCCATGCGGCGGATGTGCATGCGAAGGCGTCCTTCGTGGTCTCGGCTTGGCTGCAGTACCTGGGGCGACCTGCTTGCCGAACATGCCCGTCTTGCTCGCTGCACCACCATTGATAGGCCGCGCCAGCGGCTCCAGCACCCCGCCGCCCACGAGATGCTCGAATCCCTCATGCGCCCCGACTTGTTTCCACTGCCATGCTTCGACAACCCGCTCAAGAAGTCACCTAACTGCCCATGGTGGCGGATCGAACACATTTACGACGAGCCCTTCGTTGGTGCGCCAGCATTCGTCCGACAACACAGTCCATCCCACGCGCTCTAGCGACAATCTCACAGCCGCAAAGGGCCCCTTGACCTGAGCCCAACTGGTCGCACAACAATGCATGGGGCCGTATCGGATGATGTGCTTCGGTATCCAGCACTCCCACGCCGCCCGAAACATAGTCATGACTGGTATTACCGCTGCCCTGAACATCGGGCCAGCGCCTGGCGACAACATCAAGGTAAGTGACCGCGGCCGCCCAGCAGTGGAATTAGCCACGGACGTGAACACCAGAGTCCTCAGCTTATCAAGCCCCGTGCTAGAACAACCTGTGACCACAAACCCGTAGCTGACCGATGCTTCCAACCCGCTGCGAGTGACCTTGCGCACAGCAGGTCGCATACCTTTGCCTCCTTTGAGGAACCTAACTCGTCGAATATGAAGCCCAGCAGCCACCGGCTTTTCTGTCCTGGCTTTCCTTTGAATGCGCCTGCCACAAGCAAAGTCCACTCCAAAGTTGCGTTCATTACCAACTGATTGCATGCCTAGCGGTCCTCGCAGCCGTTTCCCCAAGGAGTGTCTAGCAGCGGGCGCGTTGGGCATCGCCCGTGACTTGGGGGCCGCGATCTTCAAGCCCACACTCTCGAGCAACGTCTGCAAGCGAAAAGCAGCGCCCGAAACCTCTCTCGCGGCTCTGACCAGCCCTCCCACCCGATGGAACATCACGTCGCCAACGACAACTGCTAGCTGAACCGCGGGGTGGTGCCGCACCAACAGGTCCAAGGGCTTGATCAGGATAAGCTTCAGCAAAGTCGTAGCAAAAAAAACATCGCCAGGTAGCGCGGATTGCAGCGCACCCGCCACTTTCGAGGCCGCACTTCCAAGCGTGAGAATGCGAGGAGAACAATACAGCTGTAAAGACAACTTCAATTGCCACAGTGGGTGCACCGTTTCTATGGCTGCTGCCACCAGCCAATGGTGCCGAATCTGTTCATATGCTTTGAGGAGATCGAGAAGAACTGCAACTGCTGTCCATCCACGCTCGCGTCCCGCTTCGACACCTTTCTGGGTGGCCCACTCGCTCATGGCGGTCTGGTGCCAAACCGCTCTCTCGCAGGAGCGACCTTGCGTGGCCCACCAGAAGGAACGCGAATTGCGCGCCTCCCAGGACCTCGCCACATCTCTCCGAAGCCTCGCTTGTACTCGGGAGATGGCCATGATAAGAGCAATCGGCCGAACACCACCAGTTCGCTTTTGAATGAAACAGACCTTCGCAACCAACTTTGGCCAATGCGCCTCTCTCTCAATGCCTTCGACGATGCCCGCCAAAACCTCTAACCCCGCGTCGTCGAGCTCCAGAAACTGACGTGGGCTGATCGTGTCGAAAGACATGCCCGTCTGCACAGGGAAGGTGGGGAGGGCCTTCTTCGCCTGCTCAACAGAAGGACGAGGCGGCCTCTCACCCAAATCAGCAGGCCAAACCACCCGCTCTTGATGAAGATGGCACCTCCACCAGCGGCCCCACTCCTTCTCCAGGGCTACCACCTCGGCACCCAGGTCAGCAGGCATGCACGGACGATCCTCGGCAAGACGCTCAGCTGGACTAGACTCGAATCCTGCAGGCACCTTGGTTAGAGCATGAAGGCCTCCACCACCCCCACGCGCTTGTCGCTCGACCCAATCGTTGAACTCAACCCTGCGGGCGTACATATCGTGATCCGCCATCCTGCAGGCCTCCTGCTTCGTACGATGTGCAAGCTGAGGCACGACGTCCAAGTCCAGCCGACCAATGCGCAAACTGCTGAGCGCATGCCACCAACTGCTCGCGAGGGGAACGTCCTTTGGCGAGACGCAGCCAGCGTCCCCAGCCGCAGGCTCCACCTTCACAAGCTTGGGAGGCTTCGCCAGTAGCTTACGCAAACCTCGCAGCGCCCGAAGACGCGATACGGGGTATCCCATTCTAGAAGCGACCTCCAGCTCGTTGGACACCTGAAAGAGCCACGTAGCTTCATCAGAAACTTTGGGCCAAAGAGCCCCTTGCAACTGGAAGGTTCCGAACCAACTTGGACGAGTGCTCCTTGCCTCCGCCGCGATACTTCTGCTGATGAGCTGTAATCTGATAAGCATCTAAACATGCGGACTCGGCTTGCTCGGGGAACTGGCTCCAAGCTTCGGTCAAGCGCCCTGGAAGAGCGAGGAGTGCACGCGCCTGATCGCCAACACTCAGCCACTGCTCAACGCAAGACTGCCGCAGACAACCCGAGGGACGCACCCGAGGGAATGCCTTGGGAACCTCGACAAGCTTCGCACGGGACGGCTCCTTCTCGGCCTGCAGCGTGAGCACCGCTGGCCGATGTGGCCATGCAGGTGAGCCTGACAACACCTCGACCTCAAGAACCTCGAGCCCCTGAGAAATGATGAACATATCGATCGTCCGCATGGACTGGGCGCACGTGGGTTCCAGCGTGTCAACAAGCTTACCACGGAACAAGTTCAAAGCCCCACTAGCCACCAGCTGTTCACGGGTGCGGTTGAAATCACCACCAATCACAAAGGGCCTTTTGTACTCTCGCAATCTACGAGCCAAATCTTGCAACGCCAGATAGTTGAACCTGTTCACGCCCGCTCCACTTTGCAAGTAGATATCCACAACCACGAACCCACCTGCAAGTAGACCAGACTGGTGCATCACAAACGCACGTCCTGGGCATACAATAGGAGACTGCGAGCCCAACATCGGAGCCCGGCCATGCACCATGCGCGACAACGTGAGCAGCCCACCAGTGGCCAGGCCACCAGCGGCAGAAGGAAGCGCTGGCGCTCCAGCGGCTCTCCAGCCGCGCCGTCTCAACTCAGCCTCGGCGTCGACCGTGCGCTGGCTTGGCAAACGAGTCTCCTGGAACAACAAGGTGTCGCACTCTGCAAGGCTGCCACCCAAACACTTGTCGATGTTCGCGTCGGTGTTGACGTTCGGCACCCCGATCTTGAAAGTCTTGCGGGTCTTGCTACCCCACGCGCATCTTCTTGCCGATCCTCTCGGCGAGCTGCTCCAGAAGCTTGCGCTTGTCGGGGCAGTCGCCGCCAAACTCCTCCATCGCTGCGTCGAAGGTAGCGCTGGAAAACTCGCTGAAGTCCTCGGGCTTGATGGCGTCGTCTCCGGAACCTGCGGCAGCCCCTGGCTGGCTGGCTGCCCCAGGACGAGGAGTGGCTGGAGCTGGAACAGGTGGGCTCTCATCGTTGGCCTCCTCGACCTTGAACTTGTCGTCAGCCAGCGTCGAGAGAAGCTCCTTGAGGGCTGCGCCAGCCTCGCCGAGATCCACTCCTTCGATCTTGGTCTCCACCAGCTTGGCCAGCCTCGCGTGCTTGTCCACCAGGCTGCGGACTTCGCTCGGCTGGGGAACGGCTCCTGGGACGGCTCCACCATCCTGCTGGCGCTCCTGCTGCTCCATCTCCTGCTTAGCCTTTGCCACAGCCTCGCGAAGCTCCTGCTCCAGCTGCTCCACGTACTTCTTCTGCTTGACCGCCTCGAGGAGGGCCTCGGCAGCCAGTCGGTCCTTGGTTTCAGCATCCTGCTCAGCTTTCTTGAGCTTCTTGCCAGCCTCGTCAGCCTTGACCTGCGCGCTCTTGATCGACTTGCACGCCGACAGGGAGCCTAACTCTTGCTGCAACAGGAAGCGGGCCTGCCGCAAAGAGTGGTGATCAGATGGCGACAGGCTGGCGGGGGCGAAGATGGCGAACTCCTCGGCGCTGGGCGCGAGGTACCGCTCGCGCACTGCATCGGTGAGCTTGATGTAGCCAGGCCCACCACCAGGCCCACCACCTCCACGCCCTGGGGCCCCACGCTCAGGCCCACGCTTGTGCCATGGATGTTCGCCCTGTGGCGGCCCGTCACGCCATGGCCCCAGAGGGCCACAAGCACCGCCGCCACCACCAGGTACATGATGAGAAGGCCGATACGCCAGGCAGCCAGGCTGCCTGCACTGCTCGCGCCACCCCAGGTTCTTGTAGCCACACGTCGTGCACCTCCAGCACGTTGCCGCTCCGCCTGGCTTGCCGCCGCCCAGCGCCCGAAGCGCCATGGCCGCCGCGCGCGCTGCCAGGCTGCCAAGCAGCCTTGCCAAACTCGGGGAACAGAGCTATCCCGCTTTGGCACGAGGGCGCGGAAGCCCCCAAGTGCAGGCATCTTGAGCCAAAATGGCTACGGAGGAGGAGGAGGATGAGGAGGAGGAGGATGAGGAGGGGGAGGAGGAGGAGGAGGAAGAGGAGGAGGACGAGGAGAAGGAGGAGGAGGATGAAGAGGAAAAAGAGGAGGAGGAGGCGGCGGAGGAGGAGTGGGTACGCGACGGGTACGCGACGGCCTTGAGGCTTGGGTTGGTCTAGCGTGAAAAAAGAGGAGTAGAAGGAGGCGGAGGAGGAGGATGAGGAGGAGGAGGAGGAGGAGGACCACGACCACGACCACGACCACGACCACGACGACGACGTGGAGCAGCAGCACCGGCGGCAGCAAGAGGGGGCAGGGCGCCCCCCCACTGCGAGGATCGACCCACACCCCCGACGCTCCCCGACAACAACAAAAGCTGGAGCGGCGGGCTCTGGGCCGCCCTCGGCCTCCAGGGGGGCCCTCGCCAGACCTCGGGAGCGCCAACAGAACGACGACTCAGGACGGAGAACCGGCTCCCCCTCCTCCTACCTCCTCTCTCCTCCCTCCTCCCTCCTCCCTCCTCCCTCCTCCTCCTCCTCCTCCTCCTCCTCCCCCATCTCCTCCTCCTCCTCCTCCTCCTCGCCGACGCGATCGCCAACAATAACTCAGAGCGGACCGACAGAACAGAACGACGACTCAGGACGGAGCGCCAACAAAACGACGCCCCCCTGCGAGGATCGAGGGGGCAGCTACAGTCGGACCTATAGGGCTTGGGTCGGGCATGTCCCCCTACAGGCGGAGTGTGGAGGAAAAACCTGTCGGCGCAACTCTGGGGAGGCGGTTGTGCCTCCCCGCCCTGGCCTCCCATGTGGACGACGACGCCGACCCCGACCCCGACGCCGACGCCGACGCCGACGCCGACGACGACGACGACGCCGACGCCGACGACGACGACGACGCCGACGCCGACGCCGACGACGACGCCGACGCCGACGCCGATGCCGACGCCGACGACGACGACGACGAAGACGACGACGACCCCGGCGGCCACCGCTCCCCGCGAGGGGGCGAAGCGCCACGACCGGCCTCCCTGCCCAAGGCCCACCCCCGTGGACGGCGACGACGACAACGACGACGACGCCGACGCCGACGACGACGGGCACGACAACGCCGACAAACGACGACGACGACGACGACGACGACGACGACGACGACGACGACGACGACGACGACGACGACGACGGCTGCGAGGATCGACCCAGAGATCCGATGCTCAACAAAAAAATGGAGCGACGGAATTTGGGCAGGAGAAGGCCCTCGCAGAAGGCGGCGGGACTTCTCAGAAGCCACCTCGCGCCATCTGAAAAGTCTTCTTCTCCGTCTTCGGGGAAGGCCGAGAACACGTCTGGGGACTGCCGAGCCCTCTGGGATACCCCTCCCCGAACCGGCCTCGATCTTATACCTCGGTCCGACTGTACACTCGGCGGCGAGCGAGGGGGGAAAGTGAGAAGGATAAGGCCTTCTCAGGGGGCGGTGGGGCTTCTCAGAAGCCCCCTCGCGCCTTCTGAGAAGTCTTCTTTTCCGTCTTCGAGGAGGGCTGAGAAAACTCCTCGGAAGGTGTGGGGGCTGCCGAGCCTTCTGGGAAGTCCTCCTCCTCCTCCTCCTCCTCCTCCTCCTCCTCCTCCTCCTCACTCCCCCCCCCCCCTCGCTCGCCGCCGAAGGTGGGGCCCGGGGCCCCACGACGCTGGTCCCCGGGTCTCTGGCGTCTTCGGCGTCTGGAGCCCGCCTGAGTCGACACGAGCCAGGAGGGGAAAGAGCACAAAAACACAAGGAAGCGTCGATCCCATAAGGAGAACGATGGGAGGTGTGAAGACGAACGCGTAGAACCTATGGATACGTATGGGGAATCCTGGGATTTGTGTGTGTATCTACTTGTGTGTCCCTGGACCCCTTCAACAAGAGGAGCTGGGGCCAATGACTGCCCCCTGGGGGAGGCGTCGGTTGATTACGGGCAAACGGGGTCTTTGGTAATCAGAGCTTAAATTACCTCCCCCGCTTTCGCTTCCAGACAAAACCAAGTCATACCACGCGCATCCTCGACAAGCGGCCTGACCAGTACAGGCTTCAATTTGGCATCGTTTGGTATCTCTTGGAAGCGAGGGTGGTCAAAAGCGAAGTAGGTTTGTTTTCCCCCTAGGTAATGGGGTCGCAGACATGATGCAATAGTTCCTCCTGTGGCTCATGGCACGTGGCAGCCGTGTGCTGGTACTGTACGACGTGCGTATCCCGCACGAACGGTTGCACGAACTGTTGCGCACAATCTTTGAGACCCCCTTTGACAACGAACCCCTTCGCCCGAATCTGAGTCGGGACTTCTCCGGGGCCGCGCATCGAGCAAAAACATATTGTCGGATGCGCGTGGTCTGAGCAGACGAGGTCGAAGGCATCGCGGAGGAGGGGGAGAAGGAGTAGGAGGAGGCGCGACGCTGGGCGACGCCATGATGGAGACAGCTGGGCTCCGAATCGAACCGCAGCGCCGGTGCATGAGCGCTGCGGCGCGATCCTCGGCCTCCATCTGCAGGGTGTGCTCAGTGGCCCCCCCCCTCTGATACTTCGGAGGCCTCCGAGGGGCCTCGTGGGGCGCGTCTACAGGGGGGCCTCAAGAGACCCCGGAGAAGCCCGCCGCCCGCTTGCTCCCTCTCCGCTGCCTCCCGCCAAGGGCCACGTGGCCCGAGACGAGGCAGACTCGCCCGCCGCGAAAAATACTGCAGCGCCCAGGTCTGACGACGTCCCTGTCCCTCCGCCCGGAGTCCTGGCCCCCTGCGCCGCTTGCTCTCTCTGCCCGGGCCTTGCCGCTGCGCGATGACAATGATGTTGATGATGACGATGATGATGACGATGGTGATGATGATGCTGATGATGACGATGATGATGATGATGATGGGGATGATAACGCTGGCAATGATGGTCATGATTATGATGATGAAGGTGATGATGACGATGATGATAAATATGATACTGATGGTGACGATGATGCTGATGCTGATGATGATGCTGATGATGATTATGCAGATGGTGGTCATGATGATGAGGATGATGATGATGAGGATGCTGATGGTAATGATGATGCTGATGATGATGGTGACGGTGCTGATGATGATGATGATTGAGGTGATGCTCATGACGACGATGGTGAAGATGGTGATGACCCTGATGATGATGATGACGATGATGCTGATGATGATAAGGATGGTGGTAATGCTGATACTGAAGATGATAATGATGATTATGGTGCAGAGGATACTAATAACGATGCAGCTAATGATGATGCTGTTGCTGCTGTTGATGATGCTGGTGGTCATGATGATGCTGATGCAGATGATGGTGGTGGTGGAGGTGGTCATGGTG
>CAUYUJ010015298.1:2500-32500 GCA_963575745.1 Prorocentrum cordatum
CAGGGACCACAAGCCATCGGTGGTCAAAGCAGATGCCCCTCCCGCGTGCCACATCGGGGGTAATGCCACTCAACAGCTGGGTCGCGATGCATTGGCCCGTGGGACCCAGGGGGGGACATCGCAGAGAGGAATGTTTGGAAAGCTCGGAGCCACACCTCAATCAGCATGAGCAGCCCTTCGACGAGTACTTCGCGATGCCCATGGCACGTGCCACCGTTGCCTCGCCATGCAGTGTTTTCGCGCCACCACCGCCCTAAAACACGTCTCCCTCAACGCCAAGCGCTCGCAGTGGTACTGGAAGGCCCTGGCCAGGAAGCTGCGCCAACAGCGCCAACGGGCGGAACCCCGCATCCAGCGCACCGCCATGGAGGACCAGCACGTCGACGAGGACAGGATCGAAGCCTCGGCCCTGGCCATGGGACGCTTAGCAATAGTGTAAAAAAGGCACATAAAAGTCACCCATCAAAAATTCCCAGAGATTCAAAACGAGGGGCCCTGACAGGCCCTGTCGACAGCGACGAATTGCGGAGCGTGCGGAGTTACCAAAGGCACGCTTCGACGCAGGCTCCGCGCGCGGAAAGAAGAAGAAGAACAAAAAAAAAAAAAAAAAATGTACGGCATCATCCCCGGCGTAGGCCCAGCGTGCACCAATGGTCGCATTTCCCTGCCCTCCTTGCCGCCGAGTGCGGCCTCTTCGCGGTGCAGGCCCAAGCTCGAGTTCCAACCCGTTCTGAATTTACACCAGGGGTGAGTGCGCCCACGCCGAGCACCGCCAGCAACGGAGATTCACGCTCGGGCGCCAAGAGGTCGGCAACCCACGTTGTTTTTTTTCTTGGTTGTGATATTCCAAGCGGGGCAACGACATCGAGTGGCACTTGACGGAGCGCTCAGATTCAGGTCCAGCGATTCCGGGAAGCGCCATCGGGGTCCAAGCAGGTCCAGGTCCAAGCCCATCGGGGTCGGCGATCCAACGCACCTCAATGAATGACCATATTTCCAGCGCGCCGCCGCCAGCCATAGTTGTCGCGACAAAGGGGCCGAGGTCGCGACGCCGGCGCGTCCGGCGCCTCCCTGGACGACGTGATGGAGCAAGAAGCATTCGACACCAATGCCCTCTGCGCGCCGTCGCCGCGCGAGCGCGCCACGGGCGCGTCGCTGACGCCCCCGGGCAAAATTATCGATCATCAGGCCACAGCCCTCAGCGACTCCAGCCAGCGGGGCTGCCCGCCAGAGCCAATTTCGGCCCCGACAGCGTCGCGGACGCCGCCGAGGAGCTTGCCGCGGTGACCAGCCCCTGGGCAGAGCCAAACGGCCGAGGCACGCCTCCTCTTATTATTACCCGCCGAGATTATGCTTGTAGGTTTAGTAGCTGAACTATGCTGAATTATTTCGACGACCTGGACGGGCCCGAGGCGGCTTCGGAGCCGGCGACGACGACCATTCCGGGGGCGAGCTAGAAACCCTTTGCGAATGCCGACTGGGCCAGCTGCGCCAACTCGCTGGTCTCGCCCATGCTCGACATCGCGATCGCGCGCCAATGCTGGCATAGCCCCCCTGGAGCGTTCAGCTCGACAAGGGCGAGATAGCCCTGGGCCCAGGCAGGCCCCGCCTCGTTCAGTCACTGCTTCGACGTCTTCTTGCGACGCTTGTGCGCCATCTTCGCGAGCGAGGCCTTCCCGCGCCCCCGCCCAGTTGCGCTCGCGGAGGCGCGCCGCGTCGGGCGCGTGAGCGCGGCGCGATCGTGGCCGGGGCGACGGCGAGCAATCTTCGACAGACCAAGACAGCCTTCGCAGAGCGCATCCGCGATGGAAGCTGGCTGCACTGGACGCGACGCCGTCGGCGAGCACGTCGCCCCGCTCCCGCGAGGGAGACCGTCGGCCCATTTAGCTAGGGCAACGCGACGCGCGGGCCATCGTTGACGCCAGCGACGGCGCGCTGACCAAGAGGAACAGGGTGGGCGGACTCATGGGATGTTCCAACTGGGCAGACGCATCCATGAATGTCAACAGCGCTCGGCTCGAAGACTGGTGCTACGACGCCAGAGCAGCCATCTCCAACGCCGCGCTCAGCCTGCGCGCTCCTTTCTGGGATCTCGAAGGCCCCGCCCAGGGCGCACCTCGGCAGAACTTCGTCGGCGACGCCCTCGAGCTCCACGCCGCCATCCGCGCTCGACCTAAGTCGCAAGCCAGGCGCCCTCCAGGCCTACTACGCGACGCCAGCGCGAAGGAGCTTGACGCGCTCGCCATGGCCGCCGAGAAGAACCTGGCTTCCCTCGCCCCCGCTCTGGCCAGAGGCGGCTTCGGATTCGCCCGCCGAGCCCCTGTCAAGACGCCCCGTCGCGCCCACTTCGCCGACGAGCGCGCCGCGCGCCGCGAGCCGACCACCGCGGAACACGCGGGAGGCATGTTCGACGACAAGAGGAGTTTCGGAGGCGAGCGAGGAGACAGACTTCGAGCGTCCAGCGCGGGTCGGGGCCAGCACCGCCACGCCTGGTTCAGTCGCTCCGCAGGACGGCTCAAGCGCTTTGCCCCCCAGGCCGGCGACCGCGCAGCAGTGCCCCGCGCGGCCGAGACCCAGCCGAGCTCCGCGCCGCGACGGCCCAGACTCCCCCATGGCGCGGCCGCCCGCCCCGACGACTCCAGGCGCGTGGCGCCCGTCTTCTTCGGCGAGCTCTACCTCGCCCTCCCGCGGCCCCTCGCGCGCCGGGCGGCGACGGCTGCGTCGCTGCGGGCGCCCAGGTGCACGCCAGACGCTTCGCTGCAGACATTCAGGACATGCCGACCCTGGAAGCCGCCGAGCCGCTCGAGCATTTCGCTTGGAGAAGCACAGTTGCCGATTTGTTCCCCCTGTGTCCGACGTCTCTGAGGCCTTCCGCAGCGCGCGCGTCAACGCGGCGCGTGCAGCTTTCCTGCGGCGCGCCTGCGCGCTGGCGTGGTTCCCTGCCGAGATACCGTGGAAATTGGCCCCGTCGGGCCAGGCCGACCTGCGCGCGCGCTGGATGCGCCCGAGGGAGTTCCGCAGCACGACGACGCGGAAGAGCGCGGTCGCACTATGCGCACGCCAATTGGGGACACGACCCGGACGGGAGCGTTGGACCCGTTGCCGACCATCACAACTCACGCACACGAACGAGTGCATCACGCGTAAAAAGAACCTGCCCGATAAGAGCAGGAGCGCAGCACCGCGTCGCAGTGGCTCGGAGATCGCGCGCATGCAGAGTGGGCGACACACGGGCACGATGCTCGGCAACAGCACCTAAGACAATGACGCGACGTGCCCGACATGCGACTAAATAGCAGAAGAGCCCTGCACGCTGCGCGCGCACCTCCGCGGCTATCGACGTCGAGATGTCCATGGAGCCCACGCGCTTTCGATGCCGCCACTGCATCGCCCTGGGCTTGCTGCCGATGGCGCCTGCGGGGCTCTGCCACCGCTGGCGTCGAGAGCGAGCTGGCCCCCCCGTGGAGTCCTCGAGAGCGTCTGGAATTGGCGGAGGTCGCTGCGGGGGCGAGGAACACCCGCGGACCGAGGAGCGCAGGGGGCGAACCAAGGACGACGAGAAAGAGGAGGAAGCGTTCGACCCCAAGGAAGCACCGCTCAATCGAGTTCGACGCCGACGGGGTGCAGCCTACAAGCCGGAGCAAATGCCCACGATGAGGAGAGAGCTCAAGGATTTGCTGCTCACCCTCGTCCGCGCCGCGCACGCGAACGCCAAGCAGGCCGGCGTGTTGAAGGGATGCACCCCGACGATGGTCAGGCTCGATGACAAAGACCCACTTGCCCAACGATCGAGAAGGGGAACACGTCACACGCTAAATCAGCAGCTCTCTGAGAAGGATAGTCGTGTGGAAGAAACCACCCTTGCACCAGGGCTGCCATGGCCACGATAGAAAAACTAGTCATGTCAGACATCGGAGCTCAGTGCAATACTGACTTCAATACAACTATCCAGCTTCAGACCCTTAGCCGACTGGAGTCATACTTGGTCCAAAACATGTTCCCGATTTGGAAGATCGAGAAGGCGTTCAAGAGCGGCCATCCTAAGATCTACTTCGATTGCAGGGACGCGCGCTGACGCCAGGTGATCGCACGCGCGATCCACAATGCCCAGACGCCAACCTGCACGGGGCTGGCGCCAGAAGTCTGCATCGAGGACGAGCTTGCGCTATGGGTGGACGCCCTTCTGGGGACAGACTGACTGGTTCTGCACGAACGAGGGGCGCAATGGGGACAGAGGCTATCCACATAGACTGCAAGTCAATGCGCAACCAGAAGGCGTCCTCAGCGGATGGAGTTGCATTTCGAGGTCGGTGTGTGCAGTGGTTTCAATTCCGACATGTGTCACTACGGCTTCGGCTTCTTCCCGCCTTCCACCCTCGTCCTGGCCATAGTGTCAGCACACCACTGACTGAGGCTACCGCCAACGCCCGCGCCCTGTCCAGTGCCCTGCCGACTCCTGCCCACGATACAGCCGGGGCCCTGAAGAAGGAACCCTTTTGGTTGGGGAGGGGCTCCGCGTTCCTTAAGTGTTTCACAGTTTGCATCAGGTTTTCCTTCTGCTTTCGATCGGAAATCGAAGTTTAACTTATGGACAGAAAGGGGCCTCGTTCCTTATTTAGGGCTCCTTAGGTCCACGCCCCGACTGTAGAGTTGAGAAGAGGAAGCAGTAGTTCTCTCACCCAGCATCCTGTTCCCACTCGTGCGAACCCTGCTGGTGCCCCCGTGCCTCCCACCCCCCCTCCCCCCCAGAAGCGGAGGTCGCACAGCTCTCCGCGCTACAGTCGGCCCAGATCCGTAGGTCGACCCTGCCAAATCACGGGTACCCCTGTGGCCGGTGTCCCGCGACCCATGCTGTCTGCATTCCTGAGGCAATGTGGCCCTCGGAAGGGTCTTGTGTCCTCTCGCGTGTCCTGTCCAATCGAGTCCGACTGTATTCGGGGGAAACGGCGATGCCGTGGGTTCCAGGCGAACGTCGGGGTCGGGGCCGCGTCCGTCGGTGAGTTGGGTTGTGTTTGCGCTGCCTTCCGTGCAGCTCAGAATCACATGCTGTAGCGGTGACACCGTATAAGGTGAGCACAGTTTAGGCCCCCAGAGAATTCCGCAGAGTCTCTGACCTTCAGAGCTTTGGACATGCTGGTGTTGTGGGTGATGTACGTGTGTGTATATATGGAATCACATATGCACAGAATCTTGTATCCCCCTCTCTTTTCTCTTGTCATTTTTCTCCTACCCCTTCTCCTCGCCTGGTCCCTCCTCCTGTCCTTATTTCCCTTACCTGTTCCCCCCCCCCCTCCTCCGCCTCCTTCTCCTCCTCCCCCTCTTCCTCCGCCTCTCATCCTCCTCGCCCTCCCTCTCCCTTCACCAGCGCGCGCGCAGCGAGGGGAGAAAGATGAAGAAGAGGGACTTGTGATGAGCAGGAGCAGGAGGAGAACGGAGGAGGAGGAGGAGGAGGCGGAAGACGAAGGGGGGACGGAGAAGGAGGAGGGGAAAGAGGAACGGAATATGAGGAGGAGGAGGAGGAGCAGGAGGAGGAGGACGAGGAGGAGGAGGATGAGGAGGAGGAGGAGGCGGAGGAGGAGGAAAATGAGGAGGAGGGGGAGTAGGAGACCGGTGAGGACAAAGACGGGGGAGCAACAGGAACGGAGGAGGAAGATGAGAAGGAGGAGGAGGAGGAAACACACGACCAAATGGTGGGATGCATTCCACGATCTGGCCCACAATCGGCCTCCCACCATTGCTTTAGCCGACGTTTACGCACACATCACAAGTATAGGCACTATAGCACCACCGGTGCACCATCAACAAGGACATGACGACAACACAGCACAGGTTCGACTCACCATGGCGGCGCGCGACCGCAGTTGCACAAGCACTGTGGTCCCTCACGAGTTTACACACACACACACACTAGTCAATAATATCATTAGTAAGCCTACCAAACATAGGAACGACTACATATCAATTTCCAGCGATTGGACACCATGCGTTACTAAATTGCACATTGATCACCGACATGAGCCTAGAGCACAAATCGAAGACCGTTGCCCAACTTCCCTGACTACCGAGCACAAGAGACCACATACAAGTGCCAAGATACAGCCAAACAGACGCAGATTGCCAGACTACTTGACAGTCAACCACTACCAATCAATGAACACCACAAGCTAACCACCCTGGTGCTATATGCTGTAGCGGCAGAGTGTTGCCCGACAGACGACGTAACCCCGCGACAAGCGTACATCATCACAGAAACCATTAAGGTTTTCCGATTCAGACGGCATGCATGGCAGCAATTATAAAGCCAAGCAGGAGCACGACCACCAGCATTATGTTATACAAATTTAACCACAACGTCGAGCAATACCTCACAGGCAGACTTACGGACCAGCACATACGCCAGTTACACTTAGCATTGTACACTGCCACATCGCAGACAAAGCAATACTTTGTTCTAGCTACACCACGACAGCCACTTGCACACCAGCTTAAGCAAGGCAGAGCCAACCACATGGAAGTTTTTCTGACTCTTTTCCACAGCCTATACGACCTATGCGAACACAGGGCAGCGTGGCAAAACGCCAAAGCAGGACGACGCTACGGACCAGCCACCAGAACAAAATGGCAGCGAAATCATAGGCGATCCACGTTTCCACCGACGCCACGGGCAGGGTATTGGAAGATGACGAGCAATAAGGAGACGAATTCGCCGGACAGATTGCACAACAAGAAGAAGCCACGCTCACCGACAACAACCGCATACTCCAGTTTCACAACGCAACATCACAGACTGACCGAGCTGCTAACCTCCAGCGTCGTCATCAGCTCTTGTACTTCTCTCTGCCAAATTGCATCTCACCTTACTGCGCCAGTCTATTACAGGAGGTGGATCTGGTGGGTTCTTGACTATTGTAGCGGTGGAGGTGGAGGAGGAATTTCACATTGGGGCGACCCTAGCGCAGAGCGATGCCAAGCTCATGCCATGCACCACTTATCGTTGTCACTTCCAGCTACTTTCAAGTTTACCCGCATTTTATTATTATGCCTGCGCTCGTTATCCATGTACTTGTGGGAGGTGGTGGAAGGTTTGCCGAGGTGATTGGGGGAGGAGGAGGAGGCGGAGGAGGAGGAGGATGTACTGCGCTCATACCGAAGGCCAGCCAGCACTGTCTGTGCCAGCTTCCGAAACATACACAGCCAGCTACCCTAGGGCGTTCACCGCGCTTGTACCAACTTCAGAATCGCCAAGACTTAGGCCAGCCATTACGTATGTGCCAGCCTCTTCTTGCAATGCTTCACTCACCTCTGTGATCTGAATGTTTATGTTCACGACCATGTGGGTACGTCAGTAGGGAACGGATCCGCAGGACGAGTCCCCCTGTGGACTACCTATACCAACAAACTCATTCAGTATCTACAGACTTTCCCAACTGTTCACCTCCTGCGCCACACCCACGATTCCTTTTGACCTATCGCATGCGCCGCCTGGTTTATTTGTTCACGCTGTCTTCGCTACCATCCTTGACTTGAAGGCGGGGTCGGGTAGGGGACTACGGTTTGGAGGGGAGGGGGCTCCAGCGGCATCGCACACGTTGCCCGCACACGGCGCCGCCCACTGTGCACGCGTATTTATCCTTTTCTCTATTCCTCTGGTTTCCTTGGGACGTGTATCTAGCATGAGGCTTTGATTTATTATAATCTAGTTTCTCACCTCACCTGTCGCCGCGTACTGGGTTACTCTCGCCCTGGGGGGCCCCTATTATTTGCCTTTGCTTTTTGAATTGCCGTTCCTGCCCCCGTCCACGGCCTAATTTGTTTGTTGTTCCGCATAAGTCGGCGATTCTCTGCATCATCAAATTACGCATCGGGCTCCGCCTCATGTTTGCCTAGCGTCAGAAAAGCAGGAGGACACCCCCTCCCCGCCAGGCGCCGTTGCCAGGGCCGAAGGCTGGATCGGCCGGGGCGCAGAAGAACGACGAGGCGCCGCCACCGGCGCCAGACCTTCTCCGTTCTCCTCCTCCTCCTCCTCCTCCTCTTCCTCCTCCTTCTCCTCCTCCTTCTCCCTCCTCAACAATTTCATACTATGAATCCTACTTTCCTCTCGCTCCTGATGACGTTCGGAAAATATCTGGCCCCCCTCCGCGGATTGATTTTTTTTGCGCAGGATTCCCGGGAAACGGGTTTTCGCTTGGGCGTGTTTTCCGCTCGCTCCGAATCGTGCTCCCGCTGCAGCGTTGGCCTGATTTCCGCGCTTTCGCTGGTTCCGAATCGTGCTCCCGCTGCAGCGTTGGTCTTCCATCCAAGTAGTCCCCAAATCTAGAAAATGCCCCCCCGAAAAAAAAGCTCCGGAAGTGATTACACAGTCGGTGCCGATAAATTGATTTTTTGGGCCGCAGAAGCCCCCAGGATGTATCAAGCGGGAGCTCTGTTTCTCCCCGCCTTGTGTGGAGCTGCTTTTCGGGGAGCCCAAGGAGCTAGACGTGGAGGCACGATTCCAGACCGGCCCAAACCTCTCGAAGACGATCCACTTACCCTCCAAAGAACCTGGCGCCACGCCATGACATGCTGTGCGGTGTTGTGCTCTGCGCCGCTGTGCGATGCCATGCGTTGCGTTGCAATGCTCTGTGGTGCAGTGGTTCACTGCGCAATGCCACGCCATGCTATGGCATGCTACGCTCTGCCAAGCTCTTCTGCCCCATGCCATGCCGTGGTCTGCCATGTATTGCGCTTCCTTTTGCGATCATTGCCCTGCTCGACATCCGACTGTGCGAATAGAGAGGAGCTCTACGCCATGGTAAGGGATCGGGGGGAGGGGTAGAACGCCAGATATGACGCGAGCGCACATGGCTTGTCCCCCTCCCCCTCCTCCTCCTCCTTCTCCTCCTCCGTCATTATCCTTCCCCAACCCTTTCCCCTCGCCCTCCTCCTGTTCCCTCCCTCCATCCGTCTCTTCCCCTCCCTCACCCCCTGGCATCCTCCGTCCTCTCCGACCGCCGTACGCCACCTTCTCCTCCTCCTCCTCCTCCTCCTCCTCCTCCTCCTCCTCCTCCTCCTCCTCCTCCTCCTCCTGCATGTCCTCCTCATCCTCCTCATCCTCCTTCTCCTACTCCTACTCCTACTCCTACTCCTACTCCTACTCCTACTCCTACTCCTCTTCCTGTCTGTCGTTGTCGTCGTCGTTGTCGCGCTCTCTTTTAGGGCTTCGCCTCCACGCGCGGGCTGCGCCACCAGTCCGAGTCTGAGTCCTCCTACGCCTTTTCCTCATCTTCCTCGTCCTTATCCCCCTCCGTCTGCTCTTCTTCCTCCTCCTCCTCCTTCTCCTCCTCCTCCTCCTCCTGTTGGTTCCAGTTGGCTCCTCGGCCGAAGCTCCTATGATGCGGCACAGCAGCAAAAGATATGGTTCCGTGCAGCTCCACACGCCTTCTGCTAGCACGGCGCCACAGACGGCCCCCCTCTCCGCAACAAGTGCACCCATGCATCTCTCCGAACCTGCGTTGGTCGGCGGCGTCCTGGATCCAAGCTGCAGCCAAGCCACGGCAGGGCAGCTGCTGCGCGAATGGGGCACAGGGGCTTGACGAGAGGCGCGAGGGCAGGGGGGAGCCAGCATGGGGGCAACGGGTCCCGTGAGAAACGGGCCCTGGACCTTGGGGCCTTGGGGCCCAGGTCGTCGTCCGGAGGTCTAGAGGTTGACACCAACACCAATGTCGGCGGTGTGCCTCCACCGAGGGAGGAAGATCCCGATCTCGGCGATGGGGATAATATTATGGCTTCCAAGGTGGCCGAAATATTACCACCAACACCGAAATCTAGGATCATCTTCCTATGGAGGCAAACCCCTTGTGTTGGTGTTGGTGCCCATTTCCAGGCCTCCGAGTCGTCCTCGTCCTCGTCTCTCCTGGCGTCGTGTTGTTCGTCCCGGCCGCGTTCAGGCTGCTGCCCAGCGTTGCCGTGTAGGCCGCCGGGCAGGCCGTCGGGTGGGCGCGCCGTCGGTTCGGCGGCGGGGAAAGCCGTCGGGTTGGACGTATGATTAGCCGTCGGGCCAAGCGTCGGTCTGAGCAGCGTAGGGGCTGTCGGGGTGTCCGGCGGGTCGGCCGTCGGTTGCGCCGTCCTGTCGAGTTTGGTCGGCGGTTCGGCGGTCAGGGGCGGCGTCGGGTCGGCCGCGGGGTCGGAGGTCCGGTCGTCCGTCCTGTAGCCCGTCTAGCCGTCCGCGTAAGTAACGCTGGCCGCGTAGCCGGGGCAGTCCCAGAAGGAATTCGGGCGTGGGACGGTCGTCGGGCGAGGCGTCGGGAGGGGAGCGGGGCAGGGTGTCGGACCGGGAGTCGGGCGAGGCGTCGGAGGGGGGGTTGGGCGGGGCTCCGGGCAGGGCGCTGCAGTGTCGCGGTAAGCCATCGTGGGAGGGCACGGCGTGGGACAGGACGTGCGCGGGGGTGGGCGGGGGTGGGCGTCGTGGCGGGGAGGCGCGTCGTCGTGGGGAGGAGTGTCGGGGTCGTCGTCGTCGTTGTGGTGGTCGGTGGCGTCGTGGGGAAGTGCCTCGGGTCGTCCGTCGGGGCAGGCGGCGGGCCCGAGGTTGGTCGGAGGGGCGTCCTCGTGGGCCGCCTGGCCGTGCGTGCAGGTAGCGCTGACCGCGCAGCCGAGGCAGGTCCAGTAGGGAGTCAGGCGTGGGGAGGCCGCATGGCGACGCGTCGGGTAGAGAGTGGGGTGGGGCGTCGGGCCGGGTGTTGGGCAAGGCGTCGGGTGGGGGGTCCGGCAGGGTATCGGGTCGTCGTGGCGTCGTGGGTGTTGTTGGGTGGAGGGTCGCCAGTTCGGGTAGGGGGTCGTGGGGGGACTTCGCGCGAGGCGTCGGGTGGGGGGTCGTGGGGGAGCGGCGAGGGGTCGTGGGGGCGGGGGTATGGGGAGGGCGGGAGCGTCAGGCAGAGCGTGGGGTGGGGCGTCGGGCGGGGGTTCGTCGCGGCAGGGCTTGACGTCATCGCGGAGGCCGTCGGGGCGAGGGGTGGTGGGGGAGGGAGCGTCGTCGCCCTCGTCGCCGTCCTCCTGGCCGTCGGGCGCAGCGTCGGGCGCAGCGTCGGGTTGGGAGCGGTGCGGGGCGTCGGTCCGGGCGTCGAGAAAAATATCGGCAAGTGCGTCGGTTGGAATGACCGTCGGTCGTTCCGTCCTCGTGCCCGTCCCGGCGGTCGCTGGGGTCGGCGTTGCTCGGCTTTCTTGGAGGCCGTTGGGTGGGGGGTCGCGGGGGCAGTCGGGTAGGGCAGGGAGTCGCGGGGGCCGTTCTGGTGGTCTTGGGGGGTCGTGGCGTAGTAGGCCGTCGTGGCGTCGGAGGGGTTGCAGACGAACACGCTGGCGCTGGAGTCGATGACCGGGAGTGTGTGCGTGACCAGGTTTGGCACGAGCTCTGGGGCGTCGGCATTCAGGAGGGAGGGGCTGAAGTTCGCCTTTTCGTCATTCATAGTAGCTGTCGTGCTTTTGGTGGTGGGCTGCTGGTACCCGTCGTCGTTATTGTGCCCGTACGTCCGATGTGGTCTCTCCCCCAAAGCTGGTACGTACCATGTCAGTATGACCTCTTAAATACGTTGCTTCTCCCCGTCCGCGCTATGTATCCGCGTCTTCGTACGGTTTTACTTGTGGTGGTCGTGGGTGCCGTCATCTGGTGGACGGGTACGGTCCTGATGGGGAGGGTGCAAAAGAGAGCCTCACATTGGCGCCGCCCGTTCGCCTTGTGCGGCAGGGTGGGCTCGGGCGCACGCTCGTCCTCCTCCTCCTCCTCCTCCTCCTCCTCCTCTTCCTCCTCCTCCTCCTCCTCCTCCTCCTCCTCCTCCTCTTCCTCCTCCATTCATCCTCCTCCTCCTCCATTCCTCCTCCTCCACTCCTCTTCCTCCTCCTCCTCCTCCTCCTCCTCCTCCTCCTCCTCCTCCTCCTCCTCCTCCTCCTCCTCCTCCTCCTCCTCCTCCTCCTCCTCCTCCTCCTCCTCCTCCTCCTCCTCCTCCTCCTCCTCCTCCTCCTCTTCCGCTTCCTCTTCAGACGCGCAAAGGCACACCGATGTCCTAAGCCCAGACGATGCGAGAGGAGAGAGAAGAGCAGATGGAAGCCGGGCGACGGCGAGTGCCCTCATCGGCACGCCGGCTCCGTCGCCGCCCCTGTCGTTGCCGACCCCCCTCTGCCTCCCTCCCAGTCCGCTGCCCTTCCCGCCCCCTTTAAGCAGGGCACGGGCCGTGTCTGGGGACACGAACAATGATATAAACATAAAAACTCGGGGGTCCGCGCGGATTTCTCGGATCGGCGCTGGGGACCCCTGGCGGCGCCTCCGGCGCCGCCACTGGCGCGCTCCGCGCGCCATGGAGGGGGGTCCAGCGCGGATCCAAGAAATCCGCGCGGACCTCCGAATTGTTATGTTTGAGTCATTTTTCGGTTCCCTAGTGTCCACGCCTCGCTTGCCCCTGACGCTTCTAGGCCTCCCAGATGGGGCTGGAGCAGATGGGGTCGGAGGATCGCGCCGCATCGCCGATGCATCGCAGATGCGGCTCGATGCGGGGCCCGACTGGCTTCACGCCGACGTCGCCGATGCACTGCCGACGTCGACGATGCATCTGTGGTGCATCATCGATGCATCGGCGATGCGGCACGATCCTCCGACCCCATCTACTCCGGCCCCATCTAGGAGGCCTCTAATGCTGGCACTGGGAGGAGGGAGGTGGAGGAAGGCTAGAGACCCTCAATGGACCTGCATGAGCGCGGAGCTGGCACCTCCACCAGCCGCGCCATCCGCGGGGTGACGTCGCAAACCTCCACCTACCCTGCCATACCCCCAACCTTCTCCTCGAGAACTTTGCAAGCTGTGACGGAGATAAGGCCGGCTCATGCGTTCCGCTTCAGGGGAGGGGCAGAGGAGGTCCACAGACCCTCTGCAGCTGGAACCAGCCAGAGGGGCCACAACACTTGAAGCGCACGCACGCCACACAACACACACCACCCCTAGATGCTGGAAGCGGGCCGGACATCTTCGCTGTTTGGGGAGTCAGGGGTTTGCATTTTGCCCCCGCAGTGCAAGCCCAACGTGGCGTCCTCCTCCCTGGGGGGGCGCCACGCTGGGCGGCAAGGCCGGGCGGCTCAGCGCAGGCCCTCCTGGTGAGGCTCGTGGCGGGAAACGGCGCGAGCTTCCGAAAAGGCGCCTCGTTGGCAAGCATGCCCTTCAGAGCCCCGAATCATCGGGGGTAACTCGGGTCAGGGTTAACTCGGGTTCGTTTTTCGGGAACCCAAGCCCGAGTTACCCCGGACCCGAGTTACCCCGGATATTTCGGGCGTCCAGAGCCCCGAATCATCGGGGGTAACTCGGGTCAGGGTTAACTCGGGTTCGTTTTTCGGGAAGTCAAGCCCGAGTTACCCCGGACCCGAGTTACCCCGGATATTTCGGGCGTCCAGAGCCCCGAATCATCAGGGGTAACTCGGGTCAGGGTTGACTCGGGTTCGTTTTTCGGGAACCCAAGCCCGAGTTACCCTGGACCCGAGTTACCCCGGATATTTCGGGCGTCCAGAGCCCCGAATCATCAGGGGTAACTCGGGTCAGGGTTAACTCGGGTTCGTTTTTCGGGAAGTCAAGCCCGAGTTACCCCGGACCCGAGTTACCCCGGATATTCGGGCGTCCAGAGCCCCGAATCATCAGGGGTAACTCGGGTCAGGGTTAACTCGGGTTCGTTTTTCGGGAACCCCGAGTTACCCCCCGGACCCGAGTTACCCCGGATATTTCGGGCGTCCAGAGCCCCGAATCATCAACTCGGGTCAGGGGGAACTTTCCCCGGGGACCCCGACATCCTCGGGTCCTTTCGGGAACCCAAGCCCGAGTTACCCCGGACCCGAGTTACCCCGGATAACTCGGGCGTCCAGAGCCCCGAATCATCAGGGGTAACTCGGGTCAGGGTAACTCGGGTTCGTTTTTCGGGAACCCAAGCCCGAGTTACCCCGGACCCGAGGCGTCCAGAGCCCCGAATCATCAGGGGTAACTCGGGTCAGGGTTAACTCGGGTTCGTTTTCGGGAACCCAAACCCGAGTTACCCCGGACCCGAGTTACCCCGGATATTTCGGGCGTCCAGAGCCCCGAATCATCAGGGGTAACTCGGGTCAGGGTTAACTCGGGTTCGTTTTTCGGGAACCCAAACCCGAGTTACCCCGGACCCGAGTTACCCCGGATATTTCGGGCGTCCAGAGCCCCGAATCATCAGGGGTAACTCGGGTCAGGGTTAACTCGGGTTCGTTTTTCGGGAACCCAAACCCGAGTTACCCCGGACCCGAGTTACCCCGGATATTTCGGGCGTCCAGAGCCCCGAATCATCAGGGGTAACTCGGGTCAGGGTTAACTCGGGTTCGTTTTTCGGGAATCCAAACCCGAGTTACCCCGGACCCGAGTTACCCCGGATATTTCGGGCGTCCAGAGCCCCGAATCATCAGGGGTAACTCGGGTCAGGGTTAACTCGGGTTCGTTTTTCGGGAACCCAAACCCGAGTTACCCCGGACCCGAGTTACCCCGGATATTTCGGGCGTCCAGAGCCCCGAATCATCAGGGGTAACTCGGGTCAGGGTTAACTCGGGTTCGTTTTTCGGGAACCCAAACCCGAGTTACCCCGGACCCGAGTTACCCCGGATATTTCGGGCGTCCAGAGCCCCGAATCATCAGGGGGGGGGTCAGGGTTAACTCGGGTTCGTTTTTCGGGAAGTCAAGCCCGAGTTACCCCGGACCCGAGTTACCCCGGATAAGAGCCCCGAATCGGGGTAACTCGGGCGAAGTCTTGGAGGCGGCCTTCAACCGCGATGAAGAACGGATCTGTGGCGTCCTCCTCGGACGGAGCCCCAGCCCACTGACCTTCAGCAAGCACTCGATGGTCGGGATGGCGGTCCCGAGGTTACGCCCGCCAAAGGTCTCGGCGTCTTGCTTGGGAGTAGCTGCGAACTTGGCGTTGAGATCTCCGACTTCCGAGGCCTCCGTTGGAAAGGTGGCCTCCTTCTGGTCGGACTCGTCTACTACGCCAGCGGACTCCTTCTGAGCAACCTCCAGCTTCACCCCCGTCTGCAGGGTAACTTCCGGAGGCTGTAGCTGCTCCAAGTCTACGGTCGAAACGGCGTTGTTGATGAAACTTCTGACATCCGGGTCCTCGGTGAAGAGGCCGTCGTCCTGGTCAGATGCCTGCTCCTCTTTGGCTGCACCTGTAGATTCTTTCGGGAAGGTCCCGCCCTCCGTGGCCTCGCCAAGGATGGTCATCGTGCTCTGGTTGACCTTCTGGGCGAAGAGGCTACCCAGGTCTGCCCGCAGCATACGGAGAATATCCTTGAAGTCCCACAGCACCTTTACATATTCGAATCCCCATCCGCCTCCGAACCGATGTCGAAAAGCTCGGTTTGATCGCCCGTCGAGATCGAATAGCTGGAGGCCTTGGTCCGAGTGATGTGCAGGGGCTGCACCTTCTTCCGTATCCTACTGTTCAAGCTCTTGCTTGAATTGTCCGCTCTCCTCGTCGAAGCCGACGCCCTCCGAGGCCGACCCCATGGAGACGTCACCGCCGCTGCTTTCCGGCAGCGGCTTGCGAAGAGCCTGCAGCACCTGTTGCGGCAAACCTGCGGCATGTGGATTGGGCACAGCGCGCCGCCCTTGCCGCCAGAGCACGAAGTCTTTCGCGAGGTCACTCTGCACCCGTTGCACTAAGCCTCGCCTAACGTCCTCTGTCTGGACCTTCCTGTCGAGGCCAAGGCAACCCTTCGTCTCGTCCAGCAAGGATTGGAACTCCTTGAACTGCTGCGTCTCGCCCTGCCCGCCGAGCTTGGCCATTAGCTCCGCCGCCTCCTGGCCGAACCGCACGTGTGCCACGCAAGAGCCGTGCCAGACAGGGATGCCACCACCGCGCCGCACGCCGCAAAACGGTGGGGTGGAGCCGCGCCCCGGAGGGCCGCGTAGCGCCGTATGAAGACAAATGCAGTAGCGGAACTGAAAGAGTCTTGAGCCCAGATGGCTACGGACTCCTCTTCCTCCTCCTCCTCCTCCTCCTCCTCCTCCTCCGCCGCCTCCTCCTCCTCCTCCTCCTCTCCTCCCTCCTCCTCCTCCTCCTCTCCTCCTCCTCCTCCTCCTCCTCCTCCTCCTCCTCCTCCTCCTCCTCCTCCTCCTCCTCCTCCCTCCTCCTCCTCCTCCTCCTCCTCCTCCTCCTCCTCCTCCTCATCCTCCTTGCTTTCCGACGAGGCGCCGAAGCTCGGCCTCCTGACCCAGCAGGATATGGACGACGCCCAGGACCGTCGTGGGCGCGGGGGCAGGCTCGGCACACAGGAGGAGGGAGGGGACGGGGACGAGGCAGAAGACCCAAAGATCCGAGGCTCCGGAAAAAAAACAGAGCGGCGAGTTGTTGTCCCAATCATCTTGTGGTGTTGGGTCCTCGTTCTGAAGAGACAGCGCCCCGCGTTCCTCCTCCTCTCCTCCTCTCCTCTCCTGTCCTCCTCCCCCTCCTCCCTCCTCCCACCCACGCAGCCCAGGGACAGCGTTCCGTGGCCCCATAGGGAGCTCCACCGAAGGTCCCAGCGGCGCAGTTCGCATGCGTCTCCCCCGCCCAGTGCAGAGCTTCGTGGCCCCATAGGGAGCTCCATTGAAGGTCCCAGTGGCGCAGTTCACATGCGTCTCCCCCGCCCAGCACAGCATTTCGTAGCCCCAGAGGGAGCTCCACCGAAGGTCCCAGTTGCGCAGTTCGCATGCGTCTCCCCCGCCCAGCACAGCATTTCGTAGCCCCAGGGGGAGCGCCACCGAAGGTCCCAGTGGCGCAGTTCGCATGCGTCTCTTCCGCCCAGTACAGCGTCTCGTGGCCCCACGGGGGGCTCCACCGAAGGTCCCAGTGGCGCAGTTCGCATGCGTCTCCCCCACCCAGTACAGCGTTGCGTCCCGAAGAGGGAGCTCCACCGAAGGTCCCAGTGGCGCAGTTCGCATGCGTCTCCCCCCACACAGTACAGCGTCTCGTGGCCACATAGGGAGCTCCACCGAAAGTGTCAGTGGCGCAGTTCGCATGCGTCTCCCCCACTCAGTACAGCGTCTCGTGGCCCCATGGGGAGCTCCACCGAAAGTGATACCTACAACTGCGGTACTCACAAATGCATATGGTTGGGTCCTTCGCCTGGCTAATTTGTATTTTCGGCCTCTGGGGGCCCTCAAACGGGCCCTGGGACTGTCAAACACGACTTAGGACGATACACCGGCCCTGGGGAAGTTGTCCAGACCATTGTAGACCCACGCATCGAAAAAATTGCGGCGCCGGGGGGAAGGAGGATGAGGAGAATTCGGCCACACTCGCAGGACAGCCTGTAACTTGCGAGTAGCGCTTGCGATGCGCAGGCTCGTAGGTTGGGGCATCGGCCACGTTCCTGGGACAGCACGCTGCGCGACACACCTGTTTTCGTATTGTTGCCGTGTTGGCATCGACTTGTTAATCTAATTGGCGTCGGCCCGCTTGGCTGGAAAATTACCCTGAGACGTACCGAACCCATCTGAAATAAGAGACCCGAGCAATGGGCCAATGTGTTACGGGTCATGCCATTCCATAGCACGGACCACGATTAGTTATGAGAGTTACATGGGAAGATCGCGCGCTGTCGCGACATATTCGCAATTCGCAGCAGGGAGGGCCAGGCCTCATTCTGATCCGAAAAGGACGTCACTCCGCTGGACCTCCCAGGAGCCCACCAAAGTGACGATGTTTTCGCAATTCGCAGCTCCCCCAGGGATAGCGACCTTCGCGCTAGCCTGCACTGCAATAGCCCCCCCACGAGCGCACGAAAGTGGCGACAGATTCGCAGCCCACGAAAGACGCGGAAATTGCACAGTTGCCCGCCCCCCATGGAGGGCGAGGACCTGCTTGAACCTGCGCGTGACACTAGTCCACATGCGGTCACCGCCACTGCGGAGCTCTCTGTGGGGCCACGAAGCATGTGAGGTCTGCGCCGAAACGGGCGGGTGACGTAATGCGGACCCTGCCACGGCAGCCTTCCGTGGAGCCCCCGTATGGAGCCCAGAGGCGTAAGAGGCACTCCGAGGGTCCGAAGGATCATGGCGCAGCACGCATCCATTACACTTGAGGCATGCTCCTCCTCCTCCTCCTCCTTCTCCTCTTCCTCCTCCTCCTCCTCCTCCTCCTCCTCCTCCTCCTCCTCCTCCTCCTCCTCCTCCTCCTCCTCCTCCTCCTCCTCCTCCTCCCCCCTCTTCTTCCTCCTACTCCACCTCCTCCTCCTCCTTCCTCCCCCTCCTCCTCCTCCTCCTCCTCCTCCTTCTCCTCCTCCACCTCCTCCTCCTCCTCCTCCTCCTCCTCCTCCGCCCACTCCTGCCATCGCCCGCCGCCGCTTCCCCCCTGGCCGCCCCCTCCTCGGCCTCGGCAGCGGCCCTGGCGGGCCCAGGGGGCCAGCTGCTGGGCCAGTGACTGGTCGTGCGTCGGAGGGTCCGCCGAAGCGCTGGTCCAGAGCCACCCTCAGCGGCACCTCAGCAGGTGCTCAACATCACGGGCACTCCGGAAGTCCGCCCGAAGTTCCCGCTTTGGGGCCTCTGCCGGGCATGGAAACGTTGCCCGAATCGGGAAGGTTTGGGTTCGCTGGGTCGTTGGCCGCAGTGTCTGCTGGTGGGATCCCTGTCAGGGGGTCGCTGACACGGAGCAGCCCACGCTCAGAGCCGAGCCAGGCCAGGCCGACCGCAATGCCAGGCTCCGGCTCGGCGTGGGCGCGCGGAAGCGCGCGCGGGGAGGACAAGTCGTACGAGAACGAGGAGGTCCAGCCGGACATGAGGCGCGCGCGCGCACGCCAGAGCGGGGAAGGAGGGGAGGGGTCAGGAGCAACATCAGGGGAGTGATCGGCCCTGGGGGGAGGTTCAAGGTTTTCGGACGTCGTCGTCGGTTCTCGGCGGTTTTCCAGCCTCGGGGTGCTCTTCGGCAGCTGCGCCTCGCCAAGAGGCGTGCGGGGGCGCCCAGATCGTCTCGAACGGCCGCCAGAGAGCCGAGTTATGACCTTATGACCCGAAAACGCACCCTGGGAGAGGTCTGGAGAGTAGGGGTATCGATATCTTTTGGTTTACCCCGCGAAGGTGCGGAACACGGGGGGGGGGGCTTTCCAGGCTGGCCAGAGCTGGCCGCAACCGGCGCATTTCCCTACAGACTCTTCTCGACTTGTGATTTACTCACGTCTGTGCTCGGCGTCTCTGTCGGCGTCCTGCACTGTCCCGCGGTTTTGCAGAGAGCCCCTCCCCGCGGAAATGGCGCGGCCCCCTGATGCGCAAGATCAGCACGTCATGTCCCCATAGTGACCATAATGAGTGCGTACGGGCGAGGCCCGCGGAGAAGTTCTTCAACCAGCGCTTCTTCAACGACGTCTACAAGGCGCGCTACCTGCTCATTCTGATCTGGATGTGCGAGACCGCCCTGACGGTCCACAAGGCGGCGCAGTTGGCTCCGGACCTGCGGCCCTCTGTGGGGCCCGGTGGGGCGCGAGCAGCCGGCGGTGGTGTCCCCCCTCGGCGGTCAGACGTTGAGGCCCTGGCGCTACGCAGACCTAGCCATGCCTGCTCCGGGGCGCCCCAGCAGGCCATGCCCGCTCAGCGCCCCACGCCCTCGCGTGCCCCAATCTCCCATGCATCACAGCGGGTGCCGCCCTCTGGTGCCCCATCCTCCGGCACTGTCCCACCTCCTCCCGCTCCAACTCCCGGCGCCCCGCAGCTGCGATGCGCGCTCTGGGGCGGAGGTGGCATGCTCCAGTCGGGGGCGGAAAAGAGGGGGGTGACGACTAGGGGGGGGTGGATATCATGGCGCGGGCCATGATATCTCCGCAGATTTCATGGCGCCTCTTCTTATTTCATTACGTCCCAGCCCCCCCCGCTGGGGCGCGCACATGCCGCCGGTCATGATTTGCACACACCCCTCTTGGACACCCCCCTCTTGGCCGCTCCCGATCCAGGGGAGGCGGCGCACTGGCACGATGGAGGCGCAGCGCGCGGAGTCGAGCGACAGCGCCGGAGTTTCGAGTCTCGCTCGAGGCCAGGGCCCCTCCCGGAAGCCGTCCCAGCCAGCTGTTCGAGGCGCGCGCCCAGCTGTGGGGACGGGGGACCCCCAGGAGGCGCGGCAAGGGCTCCCCAGAGGGGTCTGCCCCCGAGGGAAGGGCTCCCCTCCCCTCCCCAGCAACAAAAACCCTCCTCGCAGCCCATACCATGCCAATCCCCCCCCAATGCCCTGTCTCCGGGGTGGACAGAACCCCCAACAGTGACACGTCGATTAGTGAATTGTCCGTTTTCGGTTCTCGAGAGGGCGCCGTGGCCGTTATTTTCCAGGCTTGCGCCCGACAGGTTTGGGCCTCAGGTCGTGTTCATTAAACCACGTTTTACTAAAGGGGGGTCTGTCCATCCCCGACTGTCTGTTCCCCTGTCGCGGCACCGGCTCATCGGACACGGGCCGACGGCCACTCGTGGCTGGCGGATGAGACGAGGGGACGCTGAGGACAGGACAGAGGAAGCCTTGGCTGGCGCACTAGGCCTGTGGATCGGAGGGCCCTCCCCCATCCCCCTGGCTCCTGCTCCTTGAAGCCCCTTCCCCTTCCCCTGGCTCCTGCTGCTGCCTCCTTCAGCAGACTTCACCGCCTGTGTGTGGGCCCGCGCCCTTTTCGAGCGATGTTGCGCTCATTAGCTCGGAGTGATGGCCAACTTTCGCCGCCCTTGGGCGGCCGCTGCTGTCGGGAGCTGAGGCTAGAAGCCAGCCCACGTCAGAATCAGACTGCTGTTGCTGCTGCTGCTGCGACTGCTCCTGCGCACGCGCACGCGCACGCGCTGAGCGGAGCCCTTCACGCCCACGGGCGCTTGCCGGCGCCTCACCGCCTGAGGGGCTCGAGGAGCAGGCACCATCACCCACCCACCCCCTTTCTCTCATCTTTTCCTCCTCCGCCTCCTCCGCCTCCTCCTCCTCCTCGTCATCCTCCTCGCCCTCCTCCTCCTCATCCTCCTCGCCCTCCTCCATTCCTTTTCCTTATAAGTAGCTTCTCTCTGTCGCACCGCGAGGCTAGTTTTTAGGGCTGGCCGGGCGTTTCGCCTGAGCCTGCCTCACCATTTATGATTCTGAAGCTTAAGCATTGACAACAGCTTCAAAGATGGAGGGCGGGTGGTTTTCAACATGTGGCTCTCGCTTTAGCGCGGCGCACATTCGTTTCAAACATTTGCAAGAGGTTCACGGATTGAGGGCGGGTGGTTTTTAAAAGGTGGCTCTCGCCTCAGCGCCGCGCACATTCGTTGCAAACAGTTGCAAGGGCTTCACTGATTGAGGGCGGGTCGTGTTCAGAATATGGCGCTCGCCTTAGCGCCGCGTGCACTCGTTTCAAGCATTTGCAAGAGTTTTACGGGTTCCCATAATCAACAAACGCGGAATTGTGTTGTGGAAGGACTCAGGACTATGAGGGTGCAACCGTTACGTTGATTCGCGGTGTTGAAGTCCCAGGAATGGTGTTCTGGCACGGTTCAAGATCGCCAAAACGCAACAGTGAGGTTGTGTGAATCCCGAGAACAGTGTTTTTGCATGCTTCAGGGTCTTCAAACATTTGTTTACCAACGAGGCAGTTCCTTCAGTGGAAATGAACCGTTGTAGGGGCCTATGAAAAGGGAGCTCGGTTGGAGGATCAATTCCAACATCGTTGATGATTCGTGGGTTTCCATTGGTCCTCCTCCCCAGCTCATTTTCCTTATGATTAGTTTCTGTGTGTCGCACCCCGAAGCCATTTTGTAGGGCGGGCCAGGCGTTTCGCCTGAGCCTGCCTCACCATTTATGATTCTGAAGCTTAAGCATTGACAACAGCTTCAAAGATGGAGGGCGGGTGGTTTTCAACATGTGGCTCTCGCCTCAGCGCGGCGCACATTCGTTTCAAACATTTGCAAGAGGTTCACGGATTGAGGGCGGGTGGTTTTCAAAATGTGGTTCTCGCCACAGCGCCGCGCACATTCGCTGTAAAAAGTTGCAAGGGCTTCACGGATTGAGTGCGGGTCGTTTTCAACATGTCGTTTTCGCCTCAGCGTGGCGCACATACGTTTGATAAATTTGCAAGAGCTTCGCGGATTGAGGGCGGGTGATTTTCAAAATATTACTCGCGCTTGAGCGCTGCTCACATTTGTTTCAAAAATGTGTAAGCGCTTCGCGGATTGAGGGCGGCTCCTTTTCAAAGTGTGGCGCTCGCCAGGGCGCCGCGTGCATTCGTTTTCAACAGTTACAAAAGTTGCACGGATTCCCATCAACAACGTACCAGAAATGGTATTTTGGAAGGATTCTGGATTATGCGGGTGCAACAGTTACATTGATTCTCTTTGCTGAGGTTCTAGGAATGGCGTCCTGGCATGATTCAGCATCGTCAAGACGCAACAGTCAGGTTGATCCGTGGCGTTGGAATCCGGAGAACACTGTTTTGGTTTTCTTCAGGGTTTTCAAACGGTTATTTTCCAACGAGGAAGTTCCCTCAGTGGAAATGAACCATAGTAGGGGCCTATGAAGAAGGAGCTTGGAGGGAGGGTTTATTCTAACATCGTTGGTGGCTCTTGGGTTTACACTAGTCCTCCTCCTCCTCCTCCTCCTCCTCCTCCTCCTCCTCTTCCTCCTCCTCCTCCTCCTCCGGCCCCGGAGGTCCCGAGTCCGAGGGGACCCCCGGGGCGAATGGACAGCACGCGCGCGCGGCCCATGGCACCAGCGGCTGCGCGCCGCCGCCGGGCCAGCGCGGGGCGCCACCGCCGCCGCCGCCGCCGCCGCCGCCGCCGCCGCCGGCGCGCCCCGCGGAGGCAGACCACCGCCGCCGCCGCCGCATTCAGCAGCCGCCGCCGCCTCAGCGCAGGCCCGCCGCCTGGCGCAGCTGCCGCGCCACCTGGTGCTGGACTCCGCAGCTGATCGCCCCGCAGGCGCGCGCCAGCTCGGCCTGCTGCTCGTGTTTTGCCAGCTCGCGCGCGTGGCCAACCAGCCACCGGCGCGCCTTGGCCCTGAGCCGCCCCGAGGTTTCCACGGCGAGTGCTGTCAGCCGTTCGCTGGGATAGCGCCTGTGCTTTTCCCTTTTCTGCACGGCGCGAGGCCTCTCCTGGCCTCCAGGCGGCAACTCGGACGGCGAAGTCACCCTGGGCCGCGGGGGTGGCGCGCGGTGATGTCAATCCACCGCTTGCCACCCACATCCTCGTACTGGACGTCCAGAGCGACTCGCTCGAAAACGGCGGGGCGGGCACCCTCGGCCGGGCCCCGGGGCCGAAGGCGGTCCCAGGTGGGCACGCGCTGATCGTACAGCGGCGCCGGACGACGCCTCCCCTGGGCTGGCAGGTGACCGCGTGGTCGCCGTCCTCGTCAACGGGCGCCTGGCAACAGACCCTGGCGGCCGTGTGACTGCAGCGCGTCGAAGATGCCCGCCCGAGTTCGCCACGAGAGCGTGGCACGGCAGCAGGAGGCGGCAGTGGCTCCCAGTGGCCCACTTCACGTCATCCAGCGCAGACGCTGCCGTTTGTTGGGTACTGCAGGTGCGTCCCAGACCCTGGCCCCCCGGCGGACGGAAGGACAGCTCGATTGTGCAGGTGCATTCCGCCAGGCGGCAGCCAGAGTCGTCTTGTGCACCGTCGCAGCCATGGTCTTCTGCCTCGTCGGCCAGCCACGCGCCGCGGCGAGCAGGGCCGCAGGGGGCGGTTCTGCGCCCTGGCCAGCCGCTTCTGCGCGCGCCCCCGCCAGCGTCGCTGCGTTCTGTGGGGGAGCCTCCAGCACCTCCGCGAGCGAAGCGGTGCTCAAGTCGCGGCGCGTCAGCGGCGCGCGCCCAGGCGGCCCAGAAGGCCGCGGCGCGCTCGTGGTCACCTGCTGGGCGCGCTCGCCGCCGAGCCTGCGCGGCGGGCCCAGCAGCGCGCAGGCCTCTGGCCCCAGCGAGCGGTCCAGCAGCAGCTCCCGGCAGGCTCGCGCCGTAGCGGAGAGCCTCATCCGGCGTCGCCAGCGCAAGGAGGAGGTAGTGCTGGCTGGCGTTGCCCGCGTAGGTCGTCAGGAGCGCCCCCCCTTGCCTGATTGGAGAGGCTCTCCGGAAGCTCCTGGATGGAGGCGAGCCCAGAAAAGCTGCCAGCGCGTCGTGGCGGCGTCGGGTCCGCAGCCCTGTCGGCCAAGGTGGAGCGCCGCGTCGTCGGCGTCCCCCCCGCGCCAGGAGCTTCGCGCCGAGCATTAGCAAGACGGGCACGACATGGCCCACCAGCTCGGGCTGGACGGCATGCGCCCGAGCCGGTGGCCAGACCATTTGCGAGCGTCGGGTTCAATCAGGCGGCGCAAGCACTTTGTTCAGGCCAGCCAGCGTTAACGCTCCGAGGTCCGCCCTTGCCACCGGGCAGGTGTCCGCAGGGTAAGAGAAAAGCCTGGCGTCGAGGTCCCGCTGCTGCAGCTCGCCCAAGCGCTGCTCCAAGGCTTGCCGCTGGCCGACGGCAAAGCCGGCGGTTGACAGCGGGTACCCCTGGTCGAACCCCTGGTGGCTCCAAACAGTTTCGAACTGCCCGTTGGCTCCGCGCCAGTAGTGTTCGGCCAGCTCCGCGTACCACGCCTGCAGCACTTCGGCCACTTCGGCCACCTCGGGGACCGCCGCCGCCATCGCCTGAAAAGCGGGGCCCCGCCGCATCCGCTGAAAGGCTGCTTTCACGACCACCTTGACCTTGATGAACGTGTCGTCTCAGGAGAGGCCAAGCGTACCCCAAAACAGACGTGCCCTGGAGAGGCGGCCTCAGGGCCCACGTCGGAGCGCCCAGTGGCTGCGTTCGTGGCAGCTGCGACACCTCACTGAGGGTACTTGCTCCTGGGGGGTATACGCCTGACCCTTCTCACGCGTCTGGCCGGGTTTCCACCAAGCCTTGCAGGTGCTTCGGGGGCGGAACAGAGGGGGGTGATGACTAGGGGGGGTGGATATCATGGAGTGGGCCATGATATTTCCCCAGATTTCATGGCGCCTCTTCTTATTTCATTACGTCCCTGGCCCCCCCGCTGGGCCGCGCACATGCCGCCGGTCATGATTTGCACTCCCCCCTCTTGGACACCCCCCTCTTGGCCGCTCCCGAGTGCTTCACCAGCAGGGCCGCCTTGCCCTTATGCCCGGCCCCGCAACTGGTGCCCGCCCGCCGCGTGGGCAGGCTGCGTTTCCCGAGCCTTGGCCAGCGCCCGCAGTCCGAGGCGGCAGAGGGTCTCGCGCCCACCGGGAGAGGTCGAACCTCCCCGCCCCCCCCCTCGTCGAGCGCCACGAGCTCCCCTGACGGGAGGAGGAGGAGGAGGAGGAGGAGGAGGAGGAGGAGGAGGAGAAGGAGGAGGAGAAGGAGGAGGGGGAGGAGGAGGAGGAGGAAGAGGAGGAGGAGGAGGAGGAGGAGGAGGGGGAGGAGGAGGAGGAGAGGGAGGCGGAGGAGGAGGAGGAGGAGGAGGAGGAGGAGGAGGAGACCAGAGCGTCCGGAGAACATCCTGCGGGAGCTCGCCGAAAACAACGCGCGCGGCCGCCCGGGAGAGCCGGTGCCGAGTCTCTCCGCCGTCGGCGCCGGCGGCAAGGGGTTCCAGCCGCGTCAGGCCCGGCGCTGTCAGCCCGGGGGAGCGCCGAAGCAGCTTGCGCACCTCGTCCGCCACCTGCTCTGGGAGCTCTGGGCTGGGCAGCGCGTGCGGTGGGCGTTGCGACGGTGGCGGTTGCTCCGCTGCAGGGGCGCGCTCGTGTGGCGGGGAGCTTGCGCGCAGCTGATCCAGCGTCGCGTGCGTGCGCGGTGCCAGCTCGGCCGCGGCCTTGGCGGCCAAGGCGCGGCTCTCTCTCTCCGTCGGCGGCCAGCACGTGCACGCGCCTCCCTCTCCGCTTGGCCGCGGTGCGCCTCGCAGGCGCCGGGGGCGCAAGGCGACCCCCAACTGGCCGACCCACCAGAGAGCAAGCCGCTCTTCCAACAACTCGGCACACGTTGGGCCGCTGCCGCCCGGCCGAGCAAAGAGCAGCATGTCAACCAGGAGTCCGCTCTGCAGACGGTTCTCCCTGGCGACTCGTTGCTTCCAGCACTTCCGAAATCTCGTGGCGGGCATGCGCCAATGCCCTGCGGAATCTGCCGAGCACCTGCACCTGAGTGGACACTCTTGCTCTGAGCGCGGACTGCCAGGTCAGACTCTGCCACCACACGCGTCTTGGCAGCAGCTGCTCCTCCCAAGCTGGGTGCTTGACGGGTATCCCGCCTTGGCCAAGGTCGCTCCCCCCCCGGGCCTCGGGGCCGGGGTGTTCCCCGTAAGCGTCGCGGTGGGCAGCTGCAGTAGTCAGCGCGGTCCTCTCCTCCTGGGCGTGCACACGCTCCGCACGACCTACAGGGCGTATCTCTTCCCCTGCTCCCGCTTTGGCAGTGATGCGCCCCATGCACGTCCTGCTGTCTCGCTGCCGACTGCCCCAAGAGCATAGGCGCCTCTCACGCGACACGAGTGGGACAGCGCACGCCTTGCATGCTGCTGAGCGTTCGGACTCCGGCTGCAAGTCCAGCGCCTAGTCTCCAGGAACGCGTCGCCGCTGCCCTCTTCCTCCTGGTCCTCTGATCCTCGTGCTCTTCCTCCGTGCTCTCCCTCCCTGAGGGCGGCTGGTGCTGTGCCACCGCCGTCGTCGACAGGCCCCGGCATGAGCTCTCCTTCCTCCATCCGGTCACGTCGCGGCAGTGGACGGCGTCCTGGACGAGCCCCCTCTAGCTCGTCGTCCTCCCCCGCCTCCTCCACGCCCTTCGCGGCCGCCGCGTGCCCTGCGGGGAGGGCTGGCGAGGGCGATCCCTCCGCGCGCAGAAGGGATGCGGGGATAGCCTCCCCCCTCTGATGCAGCGCCGCCGCCGCCGGGCCCGCCGCGGGCGGCGCGGCCGCCAGGCCGCCGCGAGCCCGCGGCGGGAGACCGGGAGGCACGGGAGGCTTCCCCGGGCAGGCTGTGCGGCGGCGCAGAGGTCCCCCCCCAAGGGGGGAGGGGAGGAAGTGGGCGGGAGGAGGGAGAGTGCGCGGGCGAGGAGCCGCAGCGGGAGTTTGGGAGCCTGGGCCTCCTCTTCCTCCTCCTCCTCCTCCCCCTCCTCCTCCTCCTCCTCCTCCTCCTCCTCCTCCTCCTCCTCCTCCTCTCTCCGCCCTCCCTCCTTCCTCTGTTTTGTTGTAATCTCTATCTCTCTTTCTCTCCCTCCCTCCCTCCCTCTCTACCTCTCTCTCTCTCTCTCTCTCTCTTCCTCCTTCTCTCTATCCCTATATTCCTCTCTATGTAGATGTATGTGCATCTATGTATTTCTCGATATATGTACACAGACCTCCCTGTATCTACACATCTATGTATGTGTTGTCGCTATATATATATATATCTCTTTCTCTCTCGTTTTTTTCATTATGATGGCACCAACACATGAGCACTTATCTCCTCTCTCCTCGGTTACTGTATGTACTACTTGTCTCGCCTATCCCGTATACTGCTGTCACGCCTGGCCGTAGCGTTGGCAACATTTACGGATGTTCGTTGAGTTTACGCCCACCGGGACGATGTTCTCGCCGCAGCGTTCGTTCTTGTATGTCATTGGTTATTGCTGGAGCGCGTGCCACATGCATAGATTTCCGTAGAAGCTCCACCCCACAGGACGACGATATCGCCTCTGCGTTGGCCGTACAACTGCATCCGCAAAAGTGTTGTTCCCTGTTTGGCGATGCCACATGTGTTGCGTTTCTCCATCCTGTGCCTCATCCTCCCAGCGTTTCCTTCTCTCTCTTCTCGCCGTCTTCCTGTCACGTCCGTCAGCGCTCCTCGTCCCTCCTCCGTCCTTCTGCCTCCTTCATGCTCATCCAAGTTCACCCCCGCCTCCTTCATGCCCTTCTCATATATTGATATGCGAGCTCCTCTTGGAGTAAGTTTTGTTTTCGGTGTCTACGTCTTCTTCGACATACGACTTTGCGAATAGAGAGGATTGAACTCCCTAGTAAGGGGTGGAAGTGTGGAGTGTGGGGTATGCTGTCAAATATGGCGCGAGCGCACTAATGTTTGTTTCTCTTCTCTCGATTCTCCCTCCTCCCCCTCCTCGCCCTCATCCTCGTCCCTTCTATCGCAACCCCGCACGTGCCCCGCGTCGAGGTGCGTTGCCACCAGAGCCAGGCGTGTATACCGTTGCCCCAGAGGCGGCTGTGCCCATTGCAGGTGTTTTGTTTTGTTTCTCGGCAGCAGCCTTGCCGTCCTCGCGCTGTGAGAAACAAACGCAGGTTGTTGTGCCGTTTTCGGCTTCTCGGGGTCGGGCCCGTCCCGGTGGGGCGCTGGAGAAGGAACCCTTTTCGTTGGGGAGGGGCTCCGTGTTCCTTGAGTGTTTCAAAGCTTCCCTCAGGTTTTCCTTATGTTTTCGATCGGAAATCGAAGTTTAACCTATGGAAAAAAGGGGCCTCGTTCCTTATTTAGGGTTCCTTAGGTCAACGCCCCGACTGTACACCGTCAACAACTATTCAGGGTGGAGAGCGATCCCTGGGAAGGGGTCCACGCCCTTGGCGAGCCACGCGGTGAGAATCTCACCGCGTCGGATGGCTGGGCGGGTGGTGAGCCACGGACCCACTGGAGCCTGGCGACAGGGCTCACGGCTGGGAGGGAGGAGGGGGGAAAGGGAGCAGGATGGTATTCTTCCGACGGCGGCGCCAGTCGAGGCGTATCCCTGCTGCTCTCGCGCACAGCTCTTCCACAATCACGGTTCCTAGAGGTGCTATAGGTCGTCATTCTGACATTCCCAGGGGCGTATCCGGCTGTCCGGAACGGCTTTTGCAGTGTAGTTGTTATTCCATGGTGGAGTTCTCCAGCTGCTTGTTGCAAACCCCGCCACCGCGCCTGTGCAACAGCGCAGCAGGAAGGATATTGAGTGTAGGAACAGCGCAAGTCCGACAGCTGGTTTGTGTTGGGAAGAGAATGACCTCGACCGCGTCTTCGTCCTCGCTGTATGAACGGAGGAGAGGAGGAGAGGGACGAGGAGAAGGAAGAGGAGGAGGAGGAGGAGGAGAAGGATATGGAAATATGATAACGATGAGAGAAAGAAACATTGGACCCTTTCTGGGGCCTCCTGCATGCTTCCTGTGAGCCTATTGGGGGCCTCTTCGGGGCCTCTCGGGGTCTTCTTGGGGCCTCCTGGGTCGTCTTGGGGATCTCGTGGCTCGCCTGGCGCTCTCGGAGGCAGTATTGGGAGCCTGTTTGGGCAGTCGTGATGCCTCCTTGGAGCGCTTTGGGGCCGCCTTTGGGGCCCACTTGGGGGCCTCTTGGGCGAGCTTGGGGTCCTCTTGGGCCGATTTGACGCGTTCTTGGCAGCCTGGCGGGCCGTCTTGGGGCTACATCTTGGAGGTCTCTTTGGCCGTCTTGGGCGATTGGAGGCTCGAAATCCCAGAACAGCCCGCTGGACACCGTTGATTGTTGCCTCCTGGAGCCCTTTTGGGAGGCCTCTTAAACCACTCTTGGATGCCTCCTCCTTGGGTTTTTTGGGGGGCCGTCTTCGGTGGCTCTTGGCCAGTCTGACGCCTTCGGAGGCCGTCTTGAGGGCCTGCGAGGGCCGTCTAAGTGCACTCGTAGCGCTGTAGGGCCGCCCTGGGACCTACTTGGGAGTCTCTTCGGAGATGTTGGGGTCCTCTTGGGGCCCTCTTAGGAGCCTCGCGGGCCGTCTTGGAGCTGTATTGGAAATCTCCTTGGCTGTCTTGGGCGGTCGGCGACAAACGCAGGCGATAACCTTAGATTCCTGTAAGAACAAAATCCAGATCCACGATTTGTCCCTTCTCTGCTCTCCTGGAGAGCCTCTCGGATCCTTCTTGGGCCGTCTTGGGAGCGGGGCCACCTTGAGCCGTTTTGGTGTCGTCTTGGCTGTCTTGGAAGCCGTCTTGGCGGCCATCTTGGCCGCCTGGAGGCTGAAAAGAGCGCTGGGAAGCGATTTGAAGGAGGGCGGTCTACGCGTGCGCGTGCGGACTGGGGAGGGGGTCGGCCCTAGAAAAGATTGAGAACATTCCCAGAAGGACCGCAGGAGTATTCTAACACGCCCAC
>CAUYUJ010015298.1:37500-148189 GCA_963575745.1 Prorocentrum cordatum
GTGTGTGTGTGTGTGTGTGTGTGCGTGCGTGCGTGCGTGTGTGTGTGTGTGTGTGGGTGTGGGTGTGGGTGTGTGTGTGTGTGTGTGTGCGTGTGCGTGTGCGTGTGCGTGTGCGTGTGCGTGTGCGTGTGCGTGTGCGTGTGCGTGTGCGTGTGCGTGTGCGTGTGCGTGTGCGTGTGCGTGTGCGTGTGCGTGTGCGTGTGTGCGTGTGCGTGTGCGTGCGTGTGCGTGTGCGTGTGCGTGTGCGTGTGCGTGTGCGTGTGCGTGTGCGTGTGCGTGTGCGTGTGCGTGTGTGTGTGTGTGTCTGTGTCTGTGTCTGTGTCTGTGTCTGTGTCTGTGTCTGTGTCTGTGTCAGTGTCTATGTCTGTGTGCGTGCGTGTGTGCGTGTGTGCGCGTGAGTGCTTGTGTGTAGTAGACTGGCTGATATTGGTCTGGGGGCGTCGTCCATATTCCCCGATCCTCTTCTTCCCACTCGTACCGCTCCACACTAAGCACGGGTGATCTCAGCAGTTTGTAGCACCACGCGCAACAATCACGCACAATCGCGAGCAGCATCACTAAAAGAGTCGACTCGTGCAATGCTTGTGCAATGTCGTTTGTGTGTTGGGTTGGATGTGGTACGGGTCCTCGTCGAACAGTAAACATTGAACAGCCCCGAATCCATGCGCGAGTTGGGCCTTCGCCAGGCATTCGTGCGCCAACTTCGCCACTGTTCGTAATCGCCGTTTTGGCTCAAACAGTTTTGGCTCATGGAGAACAAGCAGCGACGTCCGCGAACCGAAGGTGTGGATCTCTCTTCAACAGATGTGTGCGGAGTTCTCAACGACCGAGTGCCGCTAGCACAGTGCAGACCGAAAGATTTGTGGAAGATATCAAAAATTTCAAAAGATGGCACAACCAGCGAATGGGCAACACTGAAAAAGAACGAGAGTTTGCTCAGTGATCTGTTGGACATTGGTCGAGGGAGGATTCCGAAGCAGAAGTCTTTTCGGTTATCTTGGACCAGTGGCTCAAGCATCATTCAATGCATTGGTCATTCACCGAAGTCGAACGGTGCACTCGGGATCTCCGCTGCATGTTGCAGAGCCTCCTTGCCATCAAAAGGAAACCAACCCCTTTGGCGCCAAAGAACTACCCGACTCTTCAGATTCTCATCGACAAAATGGCACTCGACGACGGCGGCCAAACATCAGAAGCACGGAAACGGAAAGCTGCTGACGTCGAGGAGGCATCAGCATCGGCATCGGATGGCAACGAGGATGGCTCGTCATGCGAAGCGGCATCAGCATCGGTTGACTTGGATGCATTGGGCGGGGAGTTGTTCGCACCAAGCTACAAAGTAGAGCACTCAGCTTCTCAACAAGTGGCGCGCCCTTCACCTTTCAAAGGCTTTTCAATCAAGCCTGCGTCGATTCCTGAGTCATGGGCGGCCTCGTCGAGTTCGAGCGGCCACGCAACGACACCAAGAAGTGACACTGCTGATGGGGCGATGGGATCCACACTTCTCTCAGCGAGTCGTTTGGCAGCACTTGCCGCTGAGTCTAACGAAATAGGTCCTTCCCCTGCTGATTTCAAGAGGTTGAACGTGCAGTTGAAGGCTAAAGCTAAGGCTAAGGCTGAGGCCATCATGCCCAAGGCAGATGCCAAAGCTAAGGCTAAGGCTGAGGCCACGCCCAAGGCAGACGCCAAAGCTAAGGCTGTCATGCGCCGACCTTCTGCAGCGCCAGTGCGGCGCAAGCCAGCTTCTGCGGCAGAGCGCAGCGATGTCGAGGCCGACGCCGAAGCTGCGAAGATGGCCTTCGACCCAGACCCCATCGCGAAATACCTCGACGTCGACGCGATCGGCGTCGACTTGGCTGTGATCCAGAAGCGTCTTCACTCGCACGTTTGGCACTCGGCAGTGAAGAAGCACATTCTAGACGGCTTGACACAAGAGCAAGCTAAACTCAAGGGCGCCGAGGGGGCCGCCTTGCATGTAGACCGCTGGCGCGAGAAAGTCGGCCTGCCTCCGATAGTGAGGCGAGGCGTTGCCGACGATGCTGAGATGAAAATACACCTTGAGCCTTGAGGTGCACAAGAGGCGCACAAAAATAATATCACCAATAACTGCGTCATCGTGATCACCGTCATCATCGCGGTGCCGCGCCGTGCGTCACATATTCCTACTCGTCCTCCCCCTCCCCCCCCCCATCGTCCTCCCCCTCTTCAGCATAGCCTCCATCCTCCTCCCCCTTATCCTTCTCATCCTCCTCCTCCTCATCATCATCACCATCATCGCCATCCTCCTGCCACGCGAAATGCAGAGCAGGCAATCGAGGGAAACGTTACTGAAGACAAACTCGTCCGTGGGCTAATACCGCCTGCGCGTGCCCCCCTCGTCTCATTCTCGTTCCCTCGCTCTCCGTTCGTCACGTGCGCCACTGGGGCCCCCTGACGCCCCTAGAGGCCCAAGAGAGCCCCGAGAGAAGCGCAAGACGGCCCAAGGGGACTCCAAGACGGCCTCGGGGGCCATGAGGGTATGGGGCAAACCAGTGACCACCATGATGATGATTAAGACCTTGAGGGTATTGGGCAAACCAGAAAGGGGGCCATGAGGGTATTGGGCAAACCAGAAAGGGGGTGCATGAGGGTATGGGGCAAACCAGAAAGGGGGCCATGAGGGTATGGGGCAAACCAGTGACCACCATGATGATGATTAAGATCTTGAGGGCATGGGGCAAACCATGGGGCCACGAGGGCACGGGGCAAACCAGTGACCACCATGATGATGATTAAGATCTTGAGGGTATGGGGCAAACCAGTGACCACCATGATGATGATTAAGACCTTGAGGGTATTGGGCAAACCAGAAAGGGGGCCATGAGGGTATGGGGCAAACCAGAAAGGGGGTGCATGAGGGTATGGGGCAAACCAGAAAGGGGGCCATGAGGGTATGGGGCAAACCAGTGACCACCATGATGATGATTAAGATCTTGAGGGCATGGGGCAAACCATGGGGCCATGAGGGCACGGGGCAAACCAGTGACCACCATGATGATGATTAAGATCTTGAGGGTATGGGGCAAACCAGTGACCACCATGATGATGATTAAGACCTTGAGGGTATTGGGCAAACCAGAAAGGGGGCCATGAGGGTATTGGGCAAACCAGAAAGGGGGTGCATGAGGGTATGGGGCAAACCAGAAAGGGGGCCATGAGGGTATGGGGCAAACCAGTGACCACCATGATGATGATTAAGATCTTGAGGGTATGGGGCAAACCAGAAAGGGGGCCATGAGGGTATGGGGCAAACCAGTGACCACCATGATGATGATTAAGATCTTGAGGGTATTGGGCAAACCAGAAAGGGGGCCATGAGGGCATTGGGCAAACCAGAAAGGGGGGCATGAGGGTATAGGGCAAACCAGAAAGGGGTCCATGAGGGCATGGGGCAAACATGTGACCAGCGTCGCCAATTTGGGCTCAAGCCATTTGTAAAATGAGCGACCCTCGGGAGTTTGTTCCTTTCTCAGGCGCCGCTCGACGTTTGGACGGCGATGGTTCTGTGGTGCCAGGGTCGCGACAGCCAACCACTCCAAAGGCGCCCCCAGAAGAAGTCATATCGGTGCATGGTTCTCCAGATCGCGATCAGGATCAGGTTCTCCAGGTCGATTGCGACCCCAACGTTTCGGATATGAACATCGGGCTCCTAGCCTCTGCCATCGAGCGGATAGAAGTTTGCTCCGCGGTGCTGCAGTCGCATGTGCCCCACATCGAGAGCAACAGCTACACGAAGAGCTTCCTCGACGACGTGGAGAAGATCGTCGCCACGCAGGTCACCAACGCGTCCTACTTCCAGAGCGTGCTGGACCAGAAGCGTGGGCAGCAGCATTGCGACCTACGACTCGAAGGCGCTGTTCGGGCAGCGCAGGAATGCGCGTCTTCATCGGAGGAGGAGTTCAACACCATGAAAGAGCATGCCATGAAGATCATGAACCTCGCCGACTACTTCGGGTCTGAAACCAAACGTTCCGCAGCGAGCACCAGCGACTCCGACGTGGACAGCGCCAAGCTCTTCAGCAAGCAGCCGAAGCGCCGCAGGAGGGTAAAATCGTCTGAGGGCGCCACTGGCAGCACGCAGCAGCCACTTTAGGCAGTGCACGAGTGCCCGCTGTAATCTCCTGGGACGCCCGTCGGCCATCGAGGGCGCTTGGCAAGCATCGCAACTCCTCTAGAGAGGGGATGGTTCCCTTTAGATCGCGACGGCAAGAAACTTGCATCGAAAACGATTGTCAAAAACGAATAAGGGCCCCTCGAATAACGAATAATGCCCCTCGAATAACGAATAATGTATTCTTCGTTTTTCCATTTTTCGATTGCCCCTCGAATAACGAATAATGCATTATTCGTTTTTCCATTATTCGTTTCATTATTCGTCAAGGAAAACATATATATATATATATATGAAAAACCACCCGAATAATAAAACGAATAATGCAATAACGAATAATGCATCATTCGTTTTTCGAAGGCCCTGGTCTGGAACATTGGAGCCCCGAGCCGGCCACTGGGGCCCCCGAGCCGGCCACCAGGCCCGAAGCGGCCTTGTCATAACACCTTCTCTCATGTCCGTAGCCATTTGTGCTGACTCTGGGCGCGGCTTTGCACCTGACGCGCCCGCCTTTCCGTTCAGGCCATGCCGCCAGCACTTCCGAAGGTGAAGTTGACTGAGCTCCAACCTACGGAGGAGGAGCTCCGCGTTGCTCGCGAGAACCTCGCGAAGATGAAGACCAGCGAGGCCCTGAGCAAGAAGGCATCGTTGCGCCAATACTTGAAGGCGAATCCCGACGGCGTGGCGAAGGGCGACGTGGCAGCGTGCCTCGAGAAGTTCATTGTTCTGCAGTCTCGCTCCCAGGCCAACTACAAGAAGTGCCGGACCGAGCACGTCGAGTCGAACAGCTCGAAACAACACCGCGAGCTCCATTGGTGGGCGCTGGAGGAGATGGACAGGAAACTCGGCCCGCTCAAGGCCGCGTCGCGGCGAGAATCGGGGCTCCTACCCTCGCGCCCTGACCGCGCGACGGGGAAGACCGAGGACCCCTTCAAGGAGTACGGCACCCCGAAGGACTGGGAGCAGATCACGTGGGAGGACATGAAGAAGATGCTTCGCGAGTACGAGCTCGAGACCGACAAGGATACCGTGGAGGCCCTGAATGACTTCAGATCGGGGGCAGGGTCATCGAATGACCACGTGCCAGATAAGACCGAGACCGAAAAGATGGCAGAGAAGATCGAGACGGTGAAGGCGCATTTACCTGCCGAGATTGCCAAGCTTCAGGCGATGGTCCTGAACGCGAAGCTCGTCAAGACGAGGGCGGACGCAAGTGGAAGCAAGTACCATGAGGCACTCATTGCCGACTGCGCGAAGCTGATCAGCCAGGGGGAGAAGCTCGTCAAGCTGCTCGAGCGCATGGTCCTTGAGCCAACCAACGACAAGGAGATGCCGAAGGTTATTTCTCAGCTTGACGACGTCCAGAGGAAGAATGAGATCGTGTCCAAGTGGGCTTCTACCTACGGCTTGGCCCCCGAGGTTGGGCCAGACAGCAGCTCCAAGAAGCGTCGGAAGGCAAAACAACCTGACATGTAGAGTGGCGCATGCTGTGTTGATGCGGTCTGAGTGGCCCCTGGGGGGAGGGGGCATTGGTCGACGAGAGCCGTTCGGGAACGCTGCGCAGTGCCAGCTAGGGTGCACGCTTTCATGCCAAGGGAACTGCGGGGTGCGGGCAAGAGATCACACCAAAACAAACAATTATTCACTGCGTGGAGCTCCCCATATGTGCATCTACTCGCATGGACCTGTCCGCCGTGAATGTCTAGGCGCACGAGCTTTCGAATATTAACTGGCTTCAGTTGTGACGGTCTGGACATCAATCTATCTGCGAATGAATTGGAGTGTGAATGAGCCTCGAGGTACTACTGATCAGTAGTACGAGCGCGTCTCCGTGCATGAGCCTGGGGCCTCCTGGGGCCTCCTGAAACCTACTGGGGCTTCCTGGGGTCTCCAGGAGCCTCTTGGGACCTCCTGGGACCTTCTAGGAAGGTGTCGTGCCCCAGGAGAGGCGCAATCTATAGCAACAGACGTACATAAAACATTGCGGATTAGAGCCACAGGAGAAGGGCAGTCTATAGGAACACGCGTAAAACACCAAGGACTCGTGCCCCAGGAGAGGCCCAATATATATAGGAACATGAGTAAAACATTTAGGATGGCGCACACAGGAGAAGGACCATCTATAGAAACACACGTAGATCATCAAAGAATCGTGCTCCAGGTGAGGCCCAATCGATAGGAGCATACGTAAACCACATGGGATTGGAGCCACTCCTGTTGCCTTCTGAGGCCTCCTGCTCCTGGGGCCTCTCGGGGCCTCCTGTTGCCTTCCGAGGCCTCCTGACGCTTCCTGTTGCCTCCTGGGGCCTCCTGTGGTTTCCTGAGGCCTTCTGGAGCTTCCTGGGGCCTCCTGGAGCCTCTTGGGACATCCTGTGGCCTCTTGAGTCTTTCTGTGGCCTCCTGATGCCTCCTGGGACCTCATGTGGTCTCCTGGGGCCTCCTGGAGCCTGTTGGAGCCTCCTGTGGCATCCTGAGAAGAATCTGCGCCCACGAGCCTGGCCACCAAAACAAGCAAACCGACGAGACATCCTCAAAATCTGGCCCACCTGGGTGGTGAAAATGAGCGCCTCGCTCGAGACATCCTCCAAATCTGCTCCGAAAGCGAAGGATGGTGAGCCCAGAAACAAGCAAACCGCCTGAGACATCCCCACAAAATGGCCGCGAACGAGCCCGTGCAACCACCCCTGGCGGCTCCCCATGGGGCCACGAGCCTGGCCACCAAAACAAGCAAACCGATCGAGACATCCTCAAAATCTGGCCCACCTGGGGGGTGAAAATGAGCGCCTCGCTCGAGACATCCTCCAAATCTGCTCCGAAAACGAAACATGTTGGAAGAGAAAATGACCAAACCGCCTGAGACATCCCCACAAAATTCCGCGAACGGGACCCCGTGAAATACCCCCCCGCCGCCCCCCTTAGAGTGCTGAGACGAGCGAATCGCCTGAGACATCCTCCAAATCTGCTCCGAAAACGAAACATGTTGGATCAGAAAATGGCCAAACCGCCTGAGACATCCCCACAAAATTCCGCGAACGGGACCCCGTGAAATACCCCCCCGCCGCCCCCCTTAGATTGCTGAGACGAGCGAATCGCCTGAGTCTGAGTGATGACTGAGTCTGAGTGATGAGAGAGCATGAGTGAGTCTGAGTGATGAGTGAATCTGAGTGGTGAGTCTGAGTGATGAGTGGTGTGTCTGAGTGAGGACTGAGTCTGAGTGATGAGTGAGTCTTGATGAGTGAGTCTGAGTGATGAGTGTGGTGTTCTGTCCTGTTCAATAACAAGAACCCCATCTTTGGATATGGGAAAAACCGTACTCAAACGCAACATAGAAACAAAACGATATCTTAAACAACAAGTCGGAAACGTTGAAACCTAGAGTTGTTGAAACGACGCTCGGCACTGTTGAAACCCAGAGCTGTTGAAAACGATATCTTAAACAAAACATCGGAAACGTTGAAACCTAGAGCTGTTGAAACGACGCTCGGCTCTGTTGAAACCTAGAGCTGTCGAACACGATATCTTAAACAAAACGGTATCTTAAACAAAGGTGGGCAGCAATGTGTCGTTACGTAGCCATTTAGCTCAAGCAATTTTTTGATGAATGCAGTTTCCCAGCCATGCAGATCGCGTGCGCGTTGCTCACTCTATGTATTTGTTCGAGTTCGGGTGCGAAGAAAGGGTATTTGAAGAAGCGCCTCGCCCGGGATCCTTCGAGCGAGGGCCTGGATGTTTCTGCGAGTCCAGTAACACGTCGTAAGGGAGGCGGCATTCGTCAAAGGCTCGGCGATCCTGGAGATTCAGATGGGGAAGCCAGCACCCTCGCGACGGCTTCAACTATTGACCCGCTCACCATCGACTTGAGGCACAGGTGGGCGAAATGGGAGCTCACTTCAGCTGCAGTGCAATCTTTAGCAGAGAACGCGAGACTTCAAGGGGCTAGAAATCTCGACCGCCTCAGTTCGATCGGAACTCGGGGCGCCCATCCTCAGAATCTATTTCGGGATCTTGTTCGTCTTCTGGGAAGGCCAGTTGGGGCGCCTCCAATTGAATGGATTGAGTTGCCATTGAAGGGGAACCGAAAGAAGCCGCATCCTGCCATATGGCCTCACAAATGGTTTCAAACACTGCCTGCGGCCAGGCCTGATATTTGGAGATACCGCGTGACTGGAGCTGACCAAGCAGCGTCTCGATTCTGGGAGTCGATTCGGGACTCGCAGTTCGTGCGCCATCATCCTTTCCTGCCAAGAGATCGATGGCACAATATCCTGCCGATTGGGTTTCATGGGGACGGGGGTGGATTCAACAAGCACGATAGTTTATACACGTTGAATTGGAACTCATTGCTATCAAATGGCCGCACTGTCCAAACTCGGTTTTTTTTTTTTTTATTTTCTGTCGTGAAAAAATCTGATATGGTCGCCGACACTTTGGACGAATTGGTAAAAGCATTCGCCTGGTCATGCAACGCGATGCTTTCGGGTGAGACCCCTCATTTAGATTGGAAAGGGAGGCGCATTGCAGGTGGCGGCGTGGAACTTGCCTCTGGCACTCGTGGTTGTTTGTTGCAAGTCCGCGGTGATTGGGAATTCTATGCAACCTTATTCAGATTCCCGCGCTGGAATGAAGCTGAATGCATGTGCCCATTTTGTCGCGCCTCTTCCCGTCATCCTGTTCGCATCTGGACTGATTTTCGGCGCGCCGCTGGTTGGCGGCATACAGCTTTCACGCATGAAACATATATGGGTTATATAAGGGAGTCGGGCTTCGCGATCCCAGCTCTCTTCATGGCAGGGATCGGGGCCATAGGCTTCAGGCTCGAAAATATGACGGTAGATATCTTACACACAGTAGACCAGGGCATAGGCTCTCACATCATCGGCAATCTGATATGGTACTTTGCAGTGATTAAGGTTTGCTTCGGAGGGTCCACTTTTGCAGAAAGAATAAAAAGATGTGGCGACGATTTGAAACAATGGTATCAACATAACAAGTGCACATCTCGCCTCCAAGGTGCGTTAACGCAGGATCGAGTGCGCACTTCTGGGGACTGGCCAAAACTGAAAGCGAAAGCAGCTGCAACTCGACATCTGGCGGCATACGGATTGACCCTCATCGCCAGATTTGCACAGCTAGATTCTGCTGATGCGTTCACAAAGCTTCATGATGAGCTAGCCTCTGGCGTATGCCAGCTCCTATGCGAGTTTTACCAACTACTGGAATGCGAATCTATGTTTCTGTCGGAATACGCTCGCAGGCGCTTGCCAGAATTAGCAAATGAGCTGGGGGCAATGTATGCCCGCCTTTCGAGAATATGTTTTGATAGAAGCCTGAGGTTGTGGAAGATTTCGCCAAAACTTCATCTTTTTATGCATTTATGTTTGCACCAAGCGGTAGAGCTTGGTAACCCCAGATTCTGGTGGACATACCCCGACGAAGATCTTGTTCGCATCCTCATTAATGTTGCAGAGGGAGTTCACCCCCAGACATTGGCAACCTCTGTTTTGGCCAAGTGGCTGTGGTGTGTGTTTGATGAGCTGGTCGTTGACCTCGATTAGCAAAAAACAACAAAAGAACAAAACAAACAAACAATCAACACGGCTTTGCCAGAATCCGCCTGTCCCCCACGCCTGCTGCCTATGGGCAATCTTTGGGGCCTCTGGAACCTCCACGGGGGCTTTTGCTGGCCTCTTGGGATCTCCTCGGAGCCTTTGAAGGGCATCTTGGGGTCGGGGACCTCAGGGTGTCTCTTCGGATCACTTCGGGTGTATTTGGGATTTTTTTCGGGGGGTCTCTTGGGAGCTCCTTTGGGCTTGAGCATCTGTATAATTGCAATATAAAGAAAATCTGGCCACTTACATGTAATCTGCATTTTTATAAAGGCGAACCGACGATTTACAGTCTGATTATAAAGAAATCTTTATTATCAGCCTGTAAATCGGAAGTATCTGTATAAATCTAAAGGAACCTGCACTATTCTACAGGGTTGGAGCGTCGGGGGGGCTCCTCTGGGCACCTCCCCCGGGGCCGGTTTTGTGAGGATGTCTCAAGCGAGGGCGCCGGTTTGGGATTCGTCACCGGATCCAGCGGATCCAGCGGATCCAGCGGATCTGTCCGGAAACGGTGCCGGAGGCCGCTCTGGGCTCCTCTGGGCACCTCCCCCGGGGCCGGTTTTGTGAGGATGTCTCAAGCGAGGGCGCCGGTTTGGGATTCGTCACCGGATCCAGCGGACCCAGCGGATCCAGCGGATCTGTCCGGAAACGGTGCCGGAGGCCGCTCTGGGCTCCTCTGGGCACCTCCCCCGGGGCCGGTTTTGTGAGGATGTCTCAAGCGAGGGCGCCGGTTTGGGATTCGTCACCGGATCCAGCGGATCCAGCGGATCCGTCCGGAAACGGTGCCGGAGGCCGCTCTGGGCTCCTCTGGGCACCTCCCCCGGGGCCGGTTTTGTGAGGATGTCTCAAGCGAGGGCGCCGGTTTGGGATTCGTCACCGGATCCAGCGGATCTGTCCGGAAACGGTGCCGGAGGCCGCTCTGGGCTCCTCTGGGCACCTCCCCCGGGGCCGGTTTTGTGAGGATGTCTCAAGCGAGGGCGCCGGTTTGGGATTCGTCACCGGATCCAGCGGATCCAGCGGATCCACCGGATCTGTCCGGAAACGGTGCCGGAGGCCGCTCTGGGCTCCTCTGGGCACCTCCCCCGGGGCCGGTTTTGTGAGGATGTCTCAAGCGAGGGCGCCGGTTTGGGATTCGTCACCGGATCCAGCGGATCCAGCGGATCCACCGGATCTGTCCGGAAACGGTGCCGGAGGCCGCTCTGGACTCGTGCTCTTCGCGCCGGGGGTGAGGATGACGTGAGTTCCACAGAAACTCCTTCAAACTAAACTGAGTCACGGTGGCGATTGTGTTGCTTACTACTGCCGCACATGTTCAGGGCTAGTAACACCGCACCTACAGCTGCCACTGGTGCTGCTCCTCCTTCGCGACGGCATCCTCTATTACCATGATTAGCGGTATTCGTTACAGTTATTATGATGTTGTGATTGCAGATTGCCTTGCAAATGTGAACTAAACCTGAGGCTCCGATTATAACATTCGGGAGCTAACACAGCATGTTTTATTGTCAGCGCCGTTGCTACCACCCGTGCTCCGAGTGGTACCACGAAATCGACCATAAGCGACTACATACATTGCCGCCTGCCCGTAGCATGAGTGACACTAGGAGTACGACAACGTCCCACTATTCCTACAATTGGTAGCCGCTGTCGTATCACTCTCAGTACGACGACGGTTATCAGTTTGATAGCAAGTATGTGCAACCTGGACGCACACGGTCGCCACGCTCTCGCCGTCGTGCTTGTGCTTGTTAACCCGGTTGCGCTTGTGATTCCGACCGTGGCGAAGGAAATTGTTAATTTCTACGAATTCCGTTTCGACCAGCAGGCCAATCGTTGCACCCTCGAATTTGGCTTGCCCGTCAGCCCTCGCAGGACTCGAACATGCCGAATCCCTTCCCCAAGACTGACAACTACGCGAGGTTCCTGCCCCTCGTCGCAGAGAAATGGGACAGGTCCAAGCTTTGCCAAGCAACGGCCGGGTGAAGATGACTATCGGACCATCCTTCGGGTGACGAAGAGTTTAGGGGGGATGGGTGCAGCTCTCGGTTAGCGATTGGTGCTGGATGGGATTCGCTACCTGACTTGTGACGAAAGTCTTACTCATATGTATATATGTGTATATAGGTATATGGATGGATCTCGTGATCAACCGATCGACATCATAGTTTACGGATCGGCCTCAACCCAAGCTATTTTGCGAATCATTGGTACCACTACCGATATACCTACCGAGTCTACCGCTTACCTAATCTACTATATATAGCGGCCTTCCTCTGCCAATGGATTGGTATTACCGTCTGCCGGTCTCAATATGCACTGGTCGACAATCACGGATCAATTTCGGGACAACCACGCGACAACCATGTGACAGCCACAGGACTACAGAACGACCACAGGACATTTACAAGACAATTTCTGAAACACCATGGCACAATCACGAGACAACCACAGGACAACCACACGACAACCACAGCTCAATTACAGGACAATTTCGGAACACCCACATGACACCGACAGGACAGCCACAGAGCAATTTCGGGACAACCACAGGACAACCGCTGGGCAACCTCGAGACAATGACGGGACAATCTTCGGGACAATTTTGAAATCAACCGAGAAACAACCACGGGACAACTATAGGACAACCGCGGGACAGCCACGGCACAACCACCCCGGACAACCACAGGACAATTACGGGGGAACCAGGGGTTTCCACGGGACAACCACGGGACAACCACCGAACAACCACGGAGTCACCATGGGACAACCAGTGAACAACCACGGGGCAGCCATCGAACAACCACAGGACATCCACTAGATCACCATCGGGACAACCATCGAGACAACCATCGGGACAACCATCGGGACAACCATCGGGACAGCCATCGAGACAGCTATCTGGACAGCCACCGGGGCAGCCATCGGGACAGGCATCGGGACAACCACCAGATTCACTATCTGGACAGCCGCCGGACAGCCCCGCGCACGCCCCGGGCGGGGCGGGGAAGGTCTTAACTCTGACGTGACACGGGGCCTAGCTAGCGCAGCAGCGCGCGTTGCTTCGCATCTCGGGCCGGACGAACGGGGGGGATTGGGAAAGGGGGGGGTACGAAATTTGCTGCATGCAACTGGTTTCGGCCTCACCGAGGGGCCCATTCCTCGATACATAGCCGCCTCCGGCGCCGGGAGGCGCCGGGAAAATCAGCTACGTGAGCTGATTCTCAAACCCCCCCTTTGCTATCCCCCCCTTTCGCCCGACCCGAGCATCGCACACTCGACACAAACCGAGCCTGAAACCGATTTCCCGGTTGGGCGCTCCTTTCAATGTCGGTCTCGCCCCCCAGCCTCTGATATGTAATCTCGGCCCTCCGCTAAGATTTTCACAGTTTCCCTCTCCTGAGTTCTTTGCTACCCTCCATCCCACCAGACCCTCCTCCGTTCCACCCAGTCCCTTTGAGCAAGGCGCGCCGTTCTCACCATCCCTTCGCGTCCCGCGAGAGCCGCACTACACCGCGAGAGCCGCACTACGCTTGCATTTGACTCAAGCCCCCGACCCCCCAAAAAAACAGAGGTGGGCCCCCAGTCGGCTGGCCGTCTCTGACCGCTTCCCACAGGTCGTTCAACCCGTTCCGCCTCAAGGCAAAGCTGGTTCTCGGGATTGACGACAGTGACCCCATCGACCGGGGAAAGACGATGGACTATCAGGACCTGGCGAACTCGCATGCCGCGGGCAGCAGGTATAGCTCGGCGGTTGTCCCCTTCTCCGATCCTCCATCATGATTTGCCTCTTCACGCAGGAGGGAGGAACAAGCGAAGCATTTGCAGAGACTTTGGACAATCGGGCACGCTTCCTCTGCTGGCGATGGGCTCCTTCCACACATTTTTCCCCCGTCCACTGGTGCTAAGAGGGGTAGTAATAGAAGCAAGAAGCGCTAGGCCACCCCGCGACCTACTCTGGCTACCAGGTAGCCTAGGGTAGGGCCTATCCTAATCCCTAGGCTGACTTCGGGCAGGCTCTACCCCAGGCCACGGGGTAGGCCTAGTGTAGGCTCGAGGCCTAGGGTTGGCCAAGGGGTGTCGACCATGTTAGTGAAGTAAGCGCAGTGGTCGTCACTGATGATGCTGATGTTTCTTCCTTCTAGAAAGGTCAGGTCGATAGTGGCTATCCGTTGCCGCAGTCCGTGTCGCTTACACTTGCGGAAACACATTTAACATAACAGAGGTGTTTGTTTGAAGCGTGCCTTGTTTGGAGGTGCGAAGCGCAAAGGCCACATACGGTGGACAAGAGAAAAGAGGACTGAAACGCATGCAGTAGAGATGGAAGCAGAGAGAGGCCAGGGCACGGTGAGATGAGTTGATATGTCTAACACGGGCCATACGTCTTCTCAGGTTATCGTCGACACGTGGCGGACGCGCATCACGCCCCGAGTTGCTTCTGACAGATAGTCACGGTCCCGTAGAAAGCTCCAGCGGTGCCTCTAAAGCAGCGTCCTCTCCACCATCACATCCGGGTGAATCCGTAGCTTCGGCGCCAAACGCACGGTTGCCTAGCTTCTGGCGCTTGCGACGATTGTGAAGCATCTCGTCAAAAGAACAGTTCCACGAGCATCGCGCCAAACAACCCTCAATCGCGCACTGGACCGGGCAGCCTGGCTTGGTCAAATTGTCAGCGGGCATGGCCAGACGTTTTTTGACCCCGCGCAGAGAAACGTCCGAGCGCCGAATAGTATCCTATATATAGCGTGGTCTTTCTCTCCGCTCCCGCCGCTTCGCAGACCATCGAACATCCTTTCCAGAATTGTGATCAGCATACCGGGGACCTGTTGTACAGCTGCGTCGTAGCCCCATCTTGAAAGATGGATTCCCTGCAACTCAGACCACAACAATCTCGTCAACCGCAAGTCCTTGTCCACAGCAACCAACACTTGTGGTTCCATATTGTTGGAGCCAGCTCCTTTTTCCGCAGTATGTAGTTTAAACGATTTCCAAGCCAAAAAAGAAGTTGGTGCCATCTCTTTTTCAGCAAACTTGGTTCCGTCAAGCCTGTCAGCAAACCTCCAGTCTTGAATCCATCTGGCTGTAGTTTGTCACTGGCGTCGCACCATTGAACGATCCACAACTCCCACAATTTGAAATTAGAGCCGCAGAACTTGAGCTGCTGACTTGGTGTCTTCTGCATGTCCCTCACCAGATTGCGTACCTCCAGTAAAACTCCGAGCGTCACCTTCTTCACGCTCGACAATGCTAGACGGGCACCGATTGCGAATTGAGGTGCCGTATGTTACGCTCGCCATTTTTGTTGTGCCCCGAACGCCTCGTAGTAATGACGCTTGTTTGTCCGTCATATTATCGTGCATTATCTTATTTCGTACACCGTCGATGAACTTGTTTGTGTAGTCTTCGAGGCCGACGGGTGCTCGAATAGTCTTTGTATTGTCGGACTCGTATACCGTTGAACTCCGATGGTCCCGCTGACCAAATTCCCCATCAGTGCATCATGCGGATGTCATCCCCGGCCTCTAGAAGGCATTGGTTCAGATGGTATCCCGCGATAATGAAATCATCGACAGGGGCTCCTGTGATGCTGCAAGGTTTCCCGAACTCGTCAGTTGGGGTCTACGAGCGTCGGTCAGTTCCGGGCTACTTGCACTTGTTCCCCTTCAACTTCTAGTATGTGCCGTCCCTCCACCGAGCTCTCGGCGCGGCCGTGAGTCCGTAGGAGGATGACCAGCCGCAGCAAGTGCGATGGTTTCTTGTTCTCATCTAGCATGCAGTGTGCCAGCTCCAGTGGCACATTGACGCACAGCTCCTTGGAATTGTCAGTCCCCCTCGTCGGTCTGCAAGAAAGCTGGTGAGACATCACCACGCTCTAGTTCGAACTTGTGGAGAACGCCCGCCTGAACAACATGTTGCGGGGCATTTACTCGAGCGCAGCCGCGGACGTCTCCAAGTTCGTGAGGTTTGGATGTTGGTTTCCCAGAACGACCAGACGAGCCTTTCCTTTCCTGGCACCGCCGTCTTGACATGTTTCACGTTAACGCCCATCTCATCTTGAGTAACCGACGTGACCGACGTGGTTTGATCTCGAGCAGTTCCTGCTCTTTCGCCCTCTTGATGACATTGGCGACCATCACCTGGTTGATCTCCTGGACCATCGCCTTTTCGAACTGTGACTGCTGTCCCTGGCCGAGCCGATTGCAGCTCGCCTCGGCGGCCTTGCCGTCGCCAGGTCGCTTTGGAAGCCATAGGGTGCGATCGCGAAGAAGCTCGGAGTAGTTGCCGAAGTCGGTCTCGATCGAGATGACCTCCCGCCGTCTTGTTTCATCTCCTGTGGGCCCGATCGTCTCTTCCTGTACTTTGCAGGCCTTGATTGTCCTTTGCTAGGTAGTCCATCTCCTCCAAGCGCGCGCATTTGGCTGGAGGTCCCTCGTCGATCTGCTCGAGCCGATTGGAAGTTCTCTGCCATCGTGTTGATCTGGAACCGCCAGTTCTGGTTATGCGACGCCGATGTCTTTGTTCTCTAGAGGTAGCGTCGTCTCCGTCGTCGCCTCCCAGCTCGGTTGCCGAGGTGAAATACAATGCGGCGATGCCTTCGCCATAATTCGCACTCTTCTCGCTGGTGTCCATTTCGGTCGTCCTCCGCCCGAGTCGCGATCACCTCCCGGCATTGCTATCGTTGGCGCTTCCGTAGACGACGGTGCTGTGTCGGCGTTGGGTCTCGACTGATTCGAGACGGTTGCGCAGCGCCCTCCTCTTCCGCTGGATTCTCTCGGCCGGCGCAGGGGTTGACCCTCGATGCGCAGGCGCATCCTCGGGTCGCATCGCGGGCGCCCCTTGCAAATCCACCACGACTTCAGCTATGATTAGCCTCCCGGGCAGATCTCTTGACACGTCCAGGAATTCCGCCTTGCCCAGCATCTGGATGGCCTTTTGGGTGTCGTTTCTTGCATTTGCCATTTTTCAGAGCTGAAATGACTTCGTTGGTTGCCGCGACGCGACTGCGTCGGATGCGCCCGTGGAAGCGCAGTCCAATGTGCGACCCAAACCGAACTGTAGAGGTCCCGCCGGCCTGCACGTCAGGGTTATTCTCCGTCCGCCTGTGAAGATTGGCCATCGGCTCGAGAGCCAGTTCTCGTGCAAGCTCAAACCGAGCTCCTTTCGGTCCTCCATTCTTACCTCGGCAAAGATACAGTGCCCACTGACCGACCATGAACTTCTGAAGCTGTTGCCTAATCGAGCGCCGCAGCCTTGCAGCGATGCTCTCGCGCTGCTCTTCCAGGACGGACATATTGGCCATCGCGCGGCGCAGCTCAGCGCGTGCGCGAGCGTCTCCATCCAGTCGACTTGTTTCCTCGGCAAATTAGTTGCCCTCGTTCACCTGGCCGTGTGTCCACTGAACTGGCGTGTAACTTGTTGGTTTGTACATGTTGTCATGTGCCGTGCATGCTAGTGCCGCGCAGCCGCTGAGCGGTATACCTGGCCGACCCATCGCAATCCTCCGAGCCGTGCGCTTGACCGTCCGCATCAGCACCGCCGCGTCTGCCGCCAATCCATGGAGCCCCCAGGCGCTCTGCGCGTTCCCGAGGCGTTCCCCCCGCACCATTCCTGGAAAACGTCGTTCACGCAGCCGCCACCAGGGTCCGAAATTGCGCATTTGCAGTGAAGCTTGTGCTGCCACCAGTCCTCGATGAAACTGCTGAAGACCACGGCGCCCTTCGGCTCTTAGCAGCGCGCGCCATTCTCGACCGCCATTTCCTTGAAGGCGCCCCTGGCGACGGGCTCGCTTGCCGCGCCCGCGACGAGCATGCCAAACATCTTGTGGTCAGAAAGCTAGAGTTCGAAACAGTCTATCTTGACGGCCTCCCACAGCTCTTGGGGTAGGCTCAAGGATGCCTTCGCTTTGCCTTCGCTTTACCCTGAACCTTCGACGTTTCGTCGCGCGCGTCGCACGTCGTCTGGTCGCCGAATTCGCCCATGGCCCCCTCTTACGCGTAGCTCCTTGATCGTATCTTTGGTTTCTCGTGTTTTCTCTTCGTGTGTCGGCTTCTCCCCATCGTGCTTCGCCTCTTTGGTTGTCCGCCCCACCGCCAAGGTACGGTCCTCGTTGGCCTGGAGCCGCTGTGACCCACGTCTGGCCCAACAGATCCTCCCGTCTGAGGTCATTGGCGACGCCCGTGAACATCCTCTTGATCATCGGGCTGGGATCGTACGCCGACCCCGCCACCTGAGCAGTCAACCCTCCAGGGTGCCGCGGCTGCGATCCTGGGCACAGCGCAGCGACATAGACTCCGCGATGCGTTGATCGGAGGCGAGGATGCCCCAGGCCTTGCTCCGGAGTTGTCCAGGCTCGTCTCGTAGGCAAGCTTGGCAACCATCGATCCTGAACACGACCAGCTCTCTGATGTGGGCCACCGCGGCCTTAATTTTAAAAACGACGACTTTTGGAGTTCCCCATTCAGTGCAGCCTCGTCGCCAACGCCAATAGATTTCGCCTCCTCGTAGAGCTGGAAGATCGAGCTTCTTCGCCCCGAGTAGACCGCGCATGTAGTTCTGCAACTTTGCAGGGTCTCGACGCCACTCGGGGTTGAGGTTCTGCAGCGCCAGGAAGAACGGACACGGCGCCGAAATCCAGGTCTTTTTAGGTCTCTTCTCCTTGAACCACCTCAAACTTCACTCGGCGTCGCTCTCTCTAGTCAGGCCGTAGCCCTTGGCTGAATGGACCCTCTGCGCGGCGAGCCTCTCCTGGGGCAGACCCCCGGTGAGCCCGGGTCCTGGCCTGCGGCGCACTTCTGCAGCATCCGTCCTCGGCTGCGCCCCTCGATCAGTCATGGCCCCCATGAGGTCGTCCATCATCGCCCCCATGGCAAGCGCCCCCGCCGTCGCTATCTTGGAATGCTTGAAGGGCGCGTGCTTCACTCGGTCACCGCCGCCCGAGGTCCCTGTCGCTGCTCGACCCATCCCCCCAGGCGCATTCGCCAGCCCGCGGGCAGCTGATCCGCTGACGTCTCGCCCGCACTGGCGGCCGAAGACAGCAGATCTTGACGACATCCCCGGCGCCTTTGATAGGATTCTCTCCGCAGGGGGTGATTTCCTCGCCGCGATCGTTTTGGTCGCAACCCCCGTAGTAGCATCCACTTGAATCTCCGCCTTTGGTTTCGCCTTCCGCTGGCCCTCCTACTTGGTCGTGATGTCGGTCGCCTCCAACTGGGCGAGCTGCGGCTTCTCGTCCGTCACGAGATTGGACGTCGTGATCACGAACTTCTCCAGCTATTGCTGGATCCTCTCGTCCACGTCGTGGTCCCGACGTTCTCTTCGGGTATTCCCTTGCAGTCGCCGCCGCAGGTTCCTCGCCACTCGGCCGCATGCCCTCCATCGCCATCTCCCCGATGTCCGCTGGGAGTTGCCCCCGATCGGCCCCTGAGAAATTCTCCTCCAGCGCGCGCTACATCGGTGGACACAGCGCGCCTCTGGATGGATCGGCGCGCCTCCGCCGGCCTCTCTCTCTGGATGGATCAGCGCGCCTCAGGCTACGCATGCTCCTCCTCTTCCTCCTCCTCCTCCTCCTCCTTGTTCTCCTCCTCCTCATCCTCCTCCTCATCCTCCTTGTTCTCTTCCGCCTCCTGACATCCGCTCACCTCGCTGTTCCCATGGCGCGGGGAGCATCGCGCCTTCGGGCCTCGAGGGCCCGCCTCGAGCCGCTGGCCCCCTCGAACTTCGGGACCGCCCTCGCATGGGGCCCCTGGATACGAAGGCGGCGCCAACCGCTGCAGAACGTTGCTGAGTTGACTGGATCCTCTTGCGAGTCGGCTGGAGCCGAAACGATATCGGAGACGCTGTCGATGCCGCGGTTGAACCTGGCGCCCGATGCGGAGCCATTCCCGGGACACGATTCGAATGTGTCAGTGCTTCCGAAGTCCGAAGTCGATCGAACCCAGTGGTGATGACGTAGAAGATGTTCTAGTTTTCAAGCCTTCGGCGTGCTCCGAGGCGTTGTTGACATCGGTGCCCCTGACGTCTAGCCACCCGGCTTGCACGTCGCGTCGGCCTGGGCCGCACAAGGCAGGATGGCTTGCTCAGCTGCGCGAGACCACTTCGAGCTTGGCCTCGTAGGCGAGCCTCTGTGCGAGGCGATGTACCTTTTTTCTGTTCCTGGCCGCCCGTCGGCCCGCGAGAACCTCGCGCCGCGGGGCACCGTCCCCGGCCACGGGCGGCCGGGGACCCGATGCGCACGACGCCCCAAGATGTGCATGACCTCCCGGCATCTCGAGCGACCTCTGCAGAGAGGGGCCCCTTCCAGTCGATCCTGCCGCCCGCCTACAGTCGGGGCGCTGAAGAAGGAACCCTTTTCGTTGGGGAGGGGCTCGGTGTTCCGCGATTGCTGCACGGCGTGCCTCGGGTGTTCCTCATGGTTTCGGTGGGAGATCGAAGTTTGACTTATGGAAAAAAAGGGGGCCTCGTTCCTTAATTTAGGGTTCCTTAGGTCAACGCCCCGACTGTAGGAGATGGGGGATCTCTTGTCGCGGCGGGCTTGCTGGTCGTGCGTTTCGAGCCAGTCCCTGCCCGCGGGGGCGGGAGCCTCCGCTGCGTCAGGGCAGAGAGAGAGAGAAAAAAAGAGAGACCGATCCACCCCATTGGTGCGAACATCTAGACCTTGGAGGGAGCTTGTCCCCACTCGCCGTTGGCGAACTGGAGCCGATGCCTGTCGCCGCAGCCGATGGCGCAGGCGATCTCCTCGAACTGCGACCCCACCTCCTCGACCAGGTCAGCCGCGTCGTCTCCGCCTCCAGCGGCAGGCGCGGCACCGCTGTCCAGAGCCAGTTCGGCCCGATCGAGCTGCGACATGACCAGGATCTGACCTGCATGGAACACTTCCAGTCCACGTAGTAGCCCTTGGACTTGCCCTTGTTCGAACCTTTGGTTTCGTCGTGTTTGCCGTCGCCCTTAGAGTGGCTGCCCTTCGAGGTGCCGCCCTTCACGCTACCCTTCGAGCCGCCCTTGGAGTATCGATCGGGGCAATCGCGCCAGGCATGGCCAGGTCGCCCGCATACCAGACAACCTCTCGCTTGCTTTCCTTGTCCGTCGCCACTCTTCCCGTTTTCCGACTTGCCACCAGCGTAGAATATTGTGTCTTCATTTGTTTCGGCCGTTGTTTTCTTCGGATCCGCCAGCGTCCGTCGGGCCTCCATTGCCAAGGCTTCTGCTTTTGAGACCTGGCAGATGAGCTCTGGGCCTTCCTCTTGGCTTTCCTGCGGATAGTCGCCGTAGGTCGCCGATCCTTCGGGGGGGATATTGCCCAATGGCTTCTACTGCCTGTAAATTCCGTAGATCGGTTTGAAGGCGCACCACCATGCGTTTTGCCCGTCGCACTGCCAGTTCACGTGCCACTATTCGTCTTCGCCTCGGAGTGCCAGGACCCTTTGCCTCAGCCTCGTCATATTCATACATCGCGGAAGCACGGCCTGGGAATTCGTGTCGGGTTGGTGGTCGGTTCCCGTCTCGAAGATTTGGATCTTCCCATGTTGTTTTCAATTCGGCCACGGTCGCTTGGTAGCTGGTCCCATTCTGAATATTTGCCAACATCATTTGTCGTTCCCCCCAGTGCAGGCGAGCATTGTGTAGCACGATGTATCGCTTTACAGTGTTCGCCCTTTTTTCTCCAGCTCCTTCTCGGATAGGCGCCGTCATCGTCTGTATTTGCTTCCACGGCCATCTCTTTGTTGAGTGGTAGTTTCACAGTTTTGCGAAGCATCCTATGTTCTCGGACTCTCCTGGGCGCCTGCTTCGTGTCACGAAACAGGCTGCCGCGCGGGGTCGCGCATTCTCCGATGACTGCCAGCGGCGTTCGAACCACTGTGTCGTAGGCTCGTGGTTTCTGGTACGCGCCATCAGTTCCTGAAGTAGGGCACCAGTCTGTCCCTTCTGGTCGTCGAATCGAAATCGGCAGGGTCCAGATCTTCGATCGCTTCTCTTGCCGCTCCAGAGGGCTCACCAGAGACGCGGCGCAGCTAGCTGCTTCTCGTCCGTCTCGGGGTGCCTTGGCGTAAGATTCGGAAGCCAGGGCATCTGCTCCTCATATTGGAATACCGTTCTGGGTCGTCGGGCATCTTGGGGCAGGTGTCATCTCTCTCCCGCCCGTGGGTCTCCACGTAGGCTCCGCTACCACGTCATTGAAGTAAGCGCAGTGGTTTTCCGACCGATGATGTTTATGTTTTTTCTCTCCAGCAATGTAGGTAGCGGCTATTCGTTGCCGCAGTCCGCGTCGGCTCCAGTTGCCGAAGCACATGTGAAATAACAGAAGTGTATGTTTGAAACGTGCCCCCCCCTGGGGATATGAACCCCGGGTGCCGCGTCCTATGGATAATGAGAAGAACGAGCTGGAACACATGGAATAGAAATAAGATGAGTTGGTCTGTCTAGCAGACCTCGGGCAGGCCAAGGGATTGGTTGGTCATAGGGGAGGGGTCTAGGGTAGGCGTGGGTCTAGGGTAGGCCTGGTGGTCACGTTAGCCAGGTCGAGCGAGCGAGAGGGCCCCGTCTACTCCCACCTTCCCATTTACACCAGGAGAATACATTGTGGCACAACTTCAAAATTGGATTGGAAAGCGTTCTCAACTCGCAAATCGAAAGCAGTCGCGCGCGGTCCCGCTTCCGACAGATTGGCGACGAGAAAAATACGCGGGCCGCGCAGGGGCGGGAACCGAAACAAGTATGCGAAGGCGAAGCATGCGCCGCGCTGACACAGCATTGCCACGTTCACTCACACACTGCGCGGCGTTCTGGCAAGGTCGACATTTCGCCCGCTCTCGCGCGGCCCCGCTGCCGCTGTCTCTGCCATGCTATTCGGCGAACGGACGATGCGCCGCGCCCGAGCTGCAACGCCACTTCCGATCCAAATGCGCGCGGAATTTGGGAGAAGGCAACAAGTCGCCCATCCGCGAGCCCCCACGAAAAATGGCGAGCGGCAGATATGAGTCGCGTCGAGGCGGGGACGCCACCTTCGGGCAGAATCAACGCGACGCCGAGACGAGGGCGACCTGTTCTTCCGCTCGCGCGCCGACGAAACGCGTGTGACACATGTGCGCCGCGCCCGAGCGGCAGCTCATCTGCCTAGGACAATGCGCGCGGCGCCAGGGCGGGATCGACAGCTTTCCCCTTTCGCGCGGGATGGGCGCCCCATTCTCGCCACGCCTTTTGCAACGTAGACATCAAGAACGTAGTCTTTGCTTTTCGACCACGTAGGATGGGACTGCCCGGATCTAGGGCCCATCGGCCGGTATCGGTGGAGACCTGGGGTACAGTCGAGATCGGTGCGTAGGTCGACCCTGCTCAATCAAGGGTACCAGTGTGTCTTGTGTTTAGCGACTCATACCTTCTACATTCCCATGGCAACGTGGCTTTCGGAAGGGTATTGTGCCCGCTCGCGTATCTTTTCCAATCCGGCTCGACTGCTTATAACCATACGGAATAAGGATAAAGCCGAGGGTGGGGACAGGGCAAGCGTAGGGGTAGGGCTTGGGCTAACTGGGACAGGCCAGGGGGTAACGCCCACTACCAATGCCCGAGCAACCTCACAAGCTCGAGCAACAATCCCACCTACCCACAACTTGCCGGCAACATTGAGTGGGCCGTGATTGCAGTGACCGGCGCAAGAACCCGATATCTTGAAGTGAGTTGCAGTGAGAACCCGATATCTTGAAGTGGGCCGTGATTGCAGTGACCGGCGCAAGAACTTGCCGTGAGTTGGCTCAAGAGCCGATATCTTGAAGAAGAGTCGGTGAGCAGGGTTGGCAATGGACCGCATTGGCATGGAGGAGCTTGCCGATGAGTCGCGCTTGCTCGATCATGCTGAGTTGCACGCGCATGAGCCTCGGACACAGAAGTCATGGCGAACGCCGTTGGTCTTGGTCGTGAGTTTTCTTGTTCTTGGAGCCGTGTGCTTGGCAGCGATTCCCAAGTTCGCGCCCGGCAGCCCTTCAGTGTTTGACGCCTTGTTGAAGCACGCGTCTCGCTTGGATGAGGCCCTCTCCATTCCAGACGAGGAGAAATGCGATTTCTACATTTTCACGCACGTTCCGAACCCAAATAGTTTGGACAACTTCAATGAGTACCCGCTGGACGACTTGGTGACAGACTCTGAAGGAAAAGCGGGCATTTTGGTCATGTGGGTCATGCCAGCAAAGGAGTGGGGAATCATGCTGGAGTACGTCCACCAGATCACGACCACGAAGAACATGACAGCTCCATCAGAACTCGTTGATCTGAATGAGACCTGCCACGAGAAGATGATAAAGCACAAGTCCGACGGCTCTTTCCAGCGAGTCCGCATGTTGTCCCCGCTGGATTTCATCGAGCCACTATTGGCCATCCGGTATCGTCTCGGAACGACAAAGTTTCAGAAGTGGTTCGGGCACACAACGTACGATGCGCCCAAGCTTGTAGGATCGATCATGCGCATCCGAGCCCTGGGAAACACGATTCCTGTCTTCCGCTTCGACATCGACATCATCTGCAGCAGGGTCACCAAAGAGGACAACATGAAGTCGATCAAGCACGCCGTCTCCCAGGGGGTCGACGACTTCCTGGCAGCGCTGGCAGACATCCGCGTGAAAACCTTCGTGCTGAGCCAGCAGTACTACGGCGTGGAGTCGGCCAACACCAAGGACTTCAACGCGTGGAACGAGGCCTACTCCACGCGTTGCAACCCGGCTCTCCTCGCCACGCCGGCGCTCGTGAACGCGTCGCAGTGGAGCGAGCGCGACGGCAACGAGTGCTTCTGGGGCAGCTACACCCCCTCCCCGGAGGCGCTCCTAGAGGCGACGGACGAGCGGGTCATGCTCGCCTTCTACGGCCTGGAGCCGAAGGACGGCGAGGACTTCCTGCAGCCGGTGCTTCCGAGCAGCGACCCCGAGGCGGACATCTTGAAGTTGGGCAACACGTACATCGGCGCCAACCCGGCCACAGCGATCATCTCCGGCGCCGCCCTGAGCACCGGGCCGGGCACCACCCTCGACGTGCCGCCGTGGATCCACGCGGACCTGAACATCATGTGGATCGACGATCACATCCTCGACAAGAGCACGCAGGAGATCATGGGCACCAAGAAGTTCCCCCGCCCGGAGGGCGTTGGGACTGCCAAGGTGGTCAAGGCCCGCGCGCAGCCGTCGAACCCTGCCAAGTTCACACTCGAGATCTACATGCCCACCCTGCTGTATGGCATCCTCATGGATGTCTGGGTGAACAATCATACGGACGCTTACTTGCTGAAGTACCATCCAGAAGATCTGCCCAGTGACCTCGCCGACAAACTTGCCAGTCTGAAGCCCGACGATGGCATCGCGCAAGGCACGGCCACGCGGGCAATGCAGCAGGTCAGGCGCCAGGGCGTCATGATCCAGGGGCAGGAGTTGAATGATTTCAAGGCAGACATGTGGAGCGACGCTCTCCAGCGCATCAGGGACACGTACTACCAGTGGGTGAACATGCTGGAGCCGGAGATCGGCGGAACAGCAACTCCCAGCTTCGCGGCGCTCTGGATCGCCGGACGTGTGTGCAAGCACCCTGGCTTGGAGAGGTATTGCGAGTGCCCCACGTGCTCCAAGCTCGGCCAAGGCATGATCTCGCCTGAGTGGGACAAGAAAGCCAGGAAGGCCGCGGAGGAGCAGAAGCTGGCGGACCTGCCGGAGCTCACGGAGGAGGACCTCTTGCCAGGCATGAAAGAGAAGGTGGAAGAGCTCATCCAGACGGTGGCCACGCAGCTCGAGTGGATCTTGACGTGGCCACACGTCATCCAGGCCGTCCGAGGGGAGGAGGCTGGCCATCTGGCTTCTGACCTCTTCTGGAACCCCAGCGAGCCGACCTACTCGCTCCCTCTCCCGCCCAATCTGACGCTCTGAGCCGCGGGCGTCCAAGGGCATCTCCTGAAGAACGCTCGCGGGTCGCCCCGATCTGTCGCAAAGTGCGCACGCCTCGTGCCCTCGGTCCAGACCGCAGCAACGCTCGAATCGAATAATGCACGGGGAATGCACGTCCTAGCGATGGCAAGATCCTTGCCCCTCACCCTCGAGCGCAGCCTCGGAAGGGGCTGGGCAAGCACCTGCGAATCCTGCAGGGAGGCTGGTACACGTTGCTGGCACCAGCGCTTCACTCGTTCCAGCCCTCGCCATTTCGGCCCCATTCTGGCCGTTTCGGGCTCGTCATTTCGGCCCTTGCCAGTTTTGTTCCAGCACCGGCCCTGTTTTCACTTTCACGGAGTTTCCAACTTCGTTTCTCCCATCTCCTCGTTACTCCGACGTCGGAGAATCTGCATTTCTCAGAGGCTCGGGCTCAGGCTCGGGCGGAAGAGGCGAGGAGCGGAGGGGCCCCTCCCTCCAGGGCGCCTCGCCGCCGGCCATACCCGTCTCGTAGTTAACTTCAGTAATGTTCGAACGCGCCATCTGCGCATCGCGGCCCAATTGGCCTGCGTTTGTCGCGTCGACGGGCGGCGCGCGACTGGAAGTATTTTGACCGCGCCCGCGCGATTGGAAGGAAAAAAAAAGTGCAGTGGCCGGCGCATATTTGTCAGCTGCTCCCCAGACGCGCATTGCCGCGTGGATCTTTCTACCGCATAACACTGTCTCGGGTTGGTGGGTGATGATGTTGACGACGATGATGATGGTGATGATGTTTATGATGATCATGATGATGTTGGTGATGATGATGGTGATCAGGATGATGATGATGATGATGATGATGATGATGATGATGATGATGATGATGATGGCGATGATAGTAATGGTGATGATGGTGATGATGACGATGTTGATGATGGTGACGATGGTGACGATGATGACGATAATGATGACGATGATGATGTTGTTTGTGTTTATTATATTGCTGTTGGTGATGATGCTGGTGATGGTAATGGTGATGGTAATGACTATGATGATGACGACGACGATGATGATGATATTGAATATGATGATGGTGCTGACTATAGTCAGGGTCCCGATGAACATGATGATGGTGATGAAGATGATGTTATTGGTGATGATGATGGTGAGAATAGGTGGCAAGACGCAAGAATACATGATTGCACTGACCAGCACAACCTGGTTTGCAAATCCCCAGAGGCGCAATGACGCTTGGACCCCTATCGCGATGCACCATATCTCTTTCGGGCGGACTATCCCGATGTCGACGACGATGGTACGCGCGTGTGGGTGCGCGCGTGGGTGTGAATGTATGTGTCCTAACCTAGCGCAGCCCGTGGGGCGCAGGGTGAACCTGGCGTAGTTCAAGGGATAAGGCACCGGAAATGTCTAGGGCGGGCCTACGGACAGGCCCTCGGGCAACCCTACGGTAGGCCCCGGGTAGGGCTAGGGAAAGCCTAGGGTGGGCCGCCCTCTCCGCTTCTATGGGGTGGAAGGGGGATAGGCGCTGGCGGAGACACCGTCCGCGGACGCCCCAAATGTGCGTTCATCATGTGATTGGCCAGCCTTCTGGCCAGACTCATCCTCATGCTTCTTTCTCAATCTGGTTGTAGCCATCGTTGTCCACCCTGCCCCCGCGCGTTGAGCCTCGCCTGCCACCGCAGTTGCACCCGTCGCCGCGGGTGCCCCCAGCGGCGCGCTGGAAAAGATCGGCGGCCAGGATTGCTTCTTCGATTGCGAGGGCCAGACGCCAAACTACGTCGACCTCATGGGGCTCTCACGGGGAGCTTGCTCTGCGGGGGTCTGTGGAGGTTGCCCGATGTCCCCATCATCCAGGAGAGGGGTAGGTTGTAGAATGCATCGTATCTTGTACGAACCAACCAACGTTGTATCTGCCGATCCCCACCAGGGAGGTGCTGCGAATGGTTTCGAAGCCTGTTCCGTGTGACCTTGCAGCGTGACTTAGTACATGTATGTGTTTGAGCATGGTAGCTGTACCTTTCTGTTTGCATGATACACAAGCGTGTATGATGGTGTTATTCCCGCATGGCCGTGTGAATTTTGCTTGTCGCATGCCTGCACGGTCGCCTTTTCCGTTTGGTGATGTTTGGTGTGCCAGGGCGTGGCACATGTCATGGGAGGGTGTATGTTAATGATGAGCAGCGTGAAACAATCAGCTCCACCCATCGCGCAATCATCCCACCCTGCACCCGCAACTGGCTTGGCAAACCCATTCAGCCACGGCTGCGGTTACGGATTGGCCCTTGCCAGCGCATCTCCACGGCCGCGCTGGCGCGCGCACGCTCTCGCGCAGAGCGCCCAGGTGGTTTAGAACAGCCGATGCGGTCGCGGTGGCCCTTACCGATAGGAACCCCCCAGCGAGTCTCAGAGGCCGCGCTGGCGCGCGGGCACTTCCGTACGGGTCGGTGACCCGGGCGGGGTCCAGGCCAGGATGACGTCGAGAATTGCGGCAACGATGTTGATAATAGCGTTGGTGGTGGCGACGGTGTGAATGATGATGATGATGATGATGATGATGATGATGATGATGATGATGATGATGATGATGTTGATGATGACGATGGTGATGGTGATGATGATGATGATGATGATGATGATGATGATGATGCTGATAATGATGGTGATGATGATGATGAGGATGAGGATGAGGATGAGGATGAGGATGAGGATGATGATGATGATGATGATGATGATGATGATGATGATGATGATGACGACGGCAAAGCCAATGCCGGCGCCGATGCTTGTGACGTTGGTGATGAGGGTGGTTGTGTTGATGATGGAAAGAGCGTGTTCTACCGCTGCTGGCAGAAAACCGGGGGGGTCACTGGGGGTTCCTAACCCGTCCCCCCCTCCCCTCGAAAACGGGGGGGGGTCACTACTGGTTCGAACCCCTCCCCCTCCCTCCCTCCCTCGCCGCCGGCAAAAGATCCCCGCTCCTCGGGACAGTTGGACAACGGTGGGGATGCTGGGACAGTGGTGGGAACGGTGGTGGTGGGGACAGTGGTGCGGGGACAGTGGGACAGTGGTACGGACAGTGGTGGGGACGGTGGTGGTGGGGACAGTGGTGAGGGGACAGCGGGACAGTGGTGGGGACAGTGGGACAGTAGCGGGACGGTGGTGGTGGGGACAGTGGTGAAGGCGGTGGTGAGGACAACGGTTGTACAGTAGTACAGTGGGGAAAGTGGTGGAGACAGTGGGGACAGTGGGACAGTGATGGGGACAGTGGGGACGGTGGGACAGCACAGTGGGACAGCGGCGGGGACAGTGGGACAGTGGTGGGAACAGTGGGGGCAGTGGGACAGTGGTGGGGACCGTGGGGAAAGTGGGGAGACTGGGACCGTGGTGGGACAGTTGTGGGGAGAGTGGGGACAGTGAGACACTTGTGGGGGCACTGGTTAGGACAGCGGGGACATTGGTGGGAACAGTGGGGACAGTGGGACATTGGTGGGACGGTGGTGGTGGGGACAGTGGTGTGAGGACAGTGGAAATGTGGTAGAAACAGTGGGACAGTGGAGGGTACAGTGGTGGTAGAGGCAGTGGTGAGGGCGGTGGCGAGGACGGCGGTGGGATACTGGGACAGAGGTACAGTAGGGACAGTGGTGGGGACAGTGGGGGCAGTGGTGGGAACAGTGGGACAGTTCAGTGGGACAGCGGCGGGCACAGTGGGACAGTGGGGACAGTGGGACAGTGGTTGGGGCCGTGGAGAAAGTGGGGAGACTGGGACCGTGGTTGGAACAGTGGTGGGGACAGTGAGGACAGTGCGACAGTGGTGGGGGCACTGGTGGGGACAGTGGTGGGGACAGTGCGACAGTGGTGGGGACAGTGGGGACGGTGGTGGGAACAGTGGGGACAGTGGTGGTGAGGACAGTGGTGCTGGGAACAGCAGCCGGGGATGTGGTGCGGACGGTGGTAGGGACCCAGAGTTGTTTGCTGGCGGTGAGCGTGGGGGGGGGGGGGGGCAGGGGTACCGGTAGTGACCCCCCCAAGTTTTCGAGGGGGGGGGTCGAACTGGTAGTGACACCCCCCCGGTTTTCGAGGGAGGGGGGGCTTTCGAACCGGTAGTGACCCCCCCGGTTTTCGATGGGGGGGGGTTCGAACCGGTAGTGACCCCCCCCAGTTTTCGAGAGCGGGGGGGGGGGTTCGAACCCATAGTGACCCCCCCCGGTTTTCGAGGAGGGGGGTTCGAACCGGTAGTGACCCCTTTCGGTTTTCCGGAGGGGGGGGTGGTCGAACCGGTAGTGACCCCCCCTGGTTTTCGAGAGGGGAGGGGGGTTAGTAGGGGAGGAGGGGGTTTTGCCAGGGGAAGGGGGGGGGGGCGGGGGGGCGGAGGTTTTCCCCTGGGCTCCGGAGGAAGAGGGGGGGGGGGGGGGGGGGGGGGGGGGGGGGGGGGGGGGGGGGGAATTTTTCCACAGTAAAGTGGCGGTGGATCACGCTCTCTCTCTCTGATGACGTCCATGGCCGCGATTGGCGATGGCGGTAACAGCGGGGACGCGGTGGCGCTGATGAGGGTGACGAAGGAGTGCGCGGGCCCACAACGACCCATTATTTATGGCAACCCTGTTTATTGAACAGCATATGATTGTTCATGTGTTTGGAAGGCTCTATTCTGAAACGCCCTTTTTTGTATAAGGGAAAAACGGCGTGTGAAGGATTTCGACACGCGCGCCTGGCAGAGCGCGTGCGATTTGCATTGAATTCTGTGATACGGATTTGTGCACTGTGCGCATGCCACTTGGTGAAGTGAGACCTCGCATTCTGGACGGGACGTGCGCGTGGACAGACAATACGGAAACATTTGTACGAGAAACCATTGGTTCTTGATCCTTTTAGTTTGAAGCGCGTGCTGCATTCAGTTTGGTAAGATCCGCAAGCGGTTTCGCCCCCTGCCGCCGGCCCCCTTCTTCAATCAGAATGGGGTATGCCAGAGTTATGTTGTATTTTCTCGGCGCCGTCGCGAGACAATATCGGAACCTCATGCTAGGGCAATTGGCAAATGGCATATCATATGTACGAGGTTTGTATCCTCGGGGACGCGAATACTGCATAACTTGCGCGGGCTTGTGGATTCGGATACGCGAGTTTCGCGTGATTTACAAGGGTGTATGGCCTTAGGGGCGCGATTATTAAATTTTGCCCGTGGGTTTATGATATCGGGGGCGCGAATATTGCGTATTGTTCGAGGGTTTATGGCTTCGGGGACGAGATTACGGCGCAATGCATTCAGGATTACGGCTTCGTGGGCGTGAATATTGCAGACGTTACTAGGGTTTATGGCCTCGGGGACGCGGCTATGACGTAATGTAATAGGGGTTATGGCTTCGGGAAACCGAATACCATATACGTTTCTGTGTCCCACGCCCCCCGAGGAATTCCGAAAACCCTTTCAGGGCGTGATAAAAGAAATCCCACTTGGGGCTCCCACCCCTCGCGCGGACAGCAACAATTAGCAGTAAGGAAGCAGAAAGCATGATTGTAAGAGTGGAAACTGGAAACTGCAACTGGAACAGGAAGCTGCAATCTTTACCCTCGCAGTCTGGTGGCCCCGCAAGGGGGCCGGCGGATTTTGACAGGTGCGCGCGCGTGTGGATGTCGTTGCATGACGGGAAGCGTGTTCGAGGTATGAGAAGCGAGCTGGACGTTTTGGCTGAACTTGCATCATATCTAATTCAGCTATTACTAATGTAGGGTGGCGGCTTGCATATGATTCTTCGTTCGCGGATTCCCTCAAAAAACGATGTCGCTTGAGACATCCTCACAAACATGAAATATTCTCGACATCGCGTTTAACAAAAACCAGCGTCTCGCTCGAGACATTATCGAAAAGCATATCGCCGCGAAATTCCTTCATCTGTAAAACGTGCGTTTCGCCTGAGACATCCTCACACAAATGAGTTGTCCCTGCAGGTGTTATGCTGCCGCTTGTGTTGAAAACGGCGTTGTAGCTAGGGACATCCTCGGAAAATGCTCGGCGGCACGGCGGACCAGAAAAAAGAGCACGGCTGAACATTTGCATCTCGCTGGGGACATCCTAAAACAATGAGATGTTCTCAACATCGTCTTGGCATCGTTCTTGAAGCGCTTCAAGAGGAAGAAATGAAAGCCCAGAAGGACTCCAATATGGCTCCAAGAGCGCTTTGATGACTGCCGAAAATGACGATCTCGTCAGGGACATCCTCAAAACATGAAAAAATACAACAGCACCGTTTTGAACACTGCTGCTCTGACCTCGTCTTGGGCTCGCTCTTGAAAAGGCTTGCTCCAGACGGCCCAAGCCAGCCTTCTAAAAATGACGATGTCGCTAGTGACACCCTTAAAAAATTAGGCATTGCACCCATTCTTTCCGTACCCATTTCGGGCGTCCAGAAGAAGGCCGACATGTTGTTTTATACAATGGCATGAAACATGTCGCATTCTATTTCAATGCGCCGGCATGCGCGCGCAACGAGAGAAAACGCCGCACAACCACGCACAGAAATGGCATGCACGCACATATCCTCATGCACATGATGTTGTGCATGTGCAAAAAGATGTGTATGTGTGCACTTATTCTTTCTGCGTTCGTACCTATACACACTTACGCGCATGTCCGTTTACAGGGTACTACATGTATAGGTATATGCCGCGCGCATGTGTACATGCACGCGCGATATGTTATGGTTGCACACCTGTTGTGGGCGCGCGGGCTCGTGCCCTCATGCGCATGCCCTATACTTTTGAACGCGCAAGCGGACATGGATACAGTCTATTTCAACGCACGCACTCACACACATATATATATATATGTATATACATGTATATGCATGCATTGCGTTAGCAGGTTCGATGTTGTATTGCATCTATGCGCATGAGCAAGGTCCAGGAATTCGACATCGATCGGGTCGCTCATGGGCCTGCGCGCCGGCGCGGCGGCCGCCCCGGGGCGCGCGCCGACGCGGGGGGGAAGGAGAGCCCCCTAGACAAATCGCGACGAAGGACATTTCTGTTGGCGCTCGAGCTCCCCGGCGCGACCCCCCGCGCGAAGCTGCCCGCGAAGCCCAGGGAGCACCGCCAGAGGGCGAACCCGGAGATGGCGGGGTCGACGGGCAACCTGGGGAGCGCCCGCGCGGCGAACATGGCCACGTCGACCAAGTGGCCCTTGACGGCCCTCATCATCGAGCTTTCGCGGGAGCTGAGTTCGCGCCTGATGGCGCCGAGCCTAGACTGGCTACCGCACGAGGAGAGCCGGGAAGCGGGCGACCTCGGCAACGTGGAGGACTTCGACGAGCCACTCAGGATCCACGCGGCGGCCGCGGACCTGAAGTGCCACGCGCTCGACGAGATGACGCAGCCCCCCAGGAATTCCACGAGTCGATCGTCGATGAGGGGTCGGCCGCCGCGGGCCGGAAATCCGCAGCGGAGCGCGGCCCAGGGGGTCGCGGCGCGCGCGCCTGACCCCGCGGCGACAGCATGGCCCAGACCGTCTCGGACGACGTCGCGCGGGCGGAGCCGTAGGTGGCGACGGCGGCGCGCCGGGCCCCGTGGGACCCATCGGGGCGGCGTGCCCAGCGCCTGCGGGTTTGTCTTGCCCCCCGCCTTCCGGCGGGCGCCGCCGCTGGACCCCCCCTCGTCTCCGCCGCGCCGGCGGGGGGTGCAAAGCTTCGAAACCGCGCCCGCGCCCCTCGCGCGCGGCGCGGCGCGTCAGGAGGAGCGGCGGCGCGTGAGTCACGGGGCGAGAGGGGCGAGGCGCGGCCGGTGGGCCTCGACGCTGGCAGCGTCCGGGGGGGGGGCAGGGTGCCGCGTTTTGCGCCTCCGGGCCCCCGCCCCGTTCCTCCTTTGGCGGCCCACTCCCATCGCAGAAAGGGGGCATCGAGTTCCTGGAAGTGGCTCGGGCCCTTGCGCCACGGTGCCTCCGTCTCCGCCGGCCGCACAACGGGCATGCGCCGCCATCGCACAGTTCGTAGGGCCATCCGAGGATGCGCCCCCGCGCGCCAACGCGAACCTGCATCCTCTCAGTATGCCCGATGCCTGTGGCCAGTTGGGCTCAGGCGCTCGGCCGATGTTGGATAACCCACCCACCGCCCCGGGGCATCAAGTTCCTGGGAGTGGTCCAGGCCTCTGCGCTACAGGGCCCCCGTCTCCACCACCGGTACAAGAGACATCAAAGTTACCCCTTTTTCTTTTATCGCTATCACGCCGCCCGACAGGCCAATCGAGAATGCACATTGGAACCACAGAACGAAAATATTGGACACTGCATTAGAATACACAACGATTAACACCTGGGACTAGAAGTTCCGAAGGAAACAACGCGAAGAAGTAAACTTCCGTGTTTGGGAGAGCGAAAATCTTACTGCAAGTCTTAACGAAACAGAAGGGAACGTTCTGCAACCCGCTATAACCAGAATCCATGTGTGATCCGCTACCAAAGTAGTCCTCTTGTATTCCGCTACAAAATGACTCCCCTTAGAAAGGGTTCCCGGACCCCCACCCCCGGGAATCCAGCGGCGCGCCCTCTGGCATCCATGCACGATACTCACGGCTCATGTCTGGTGTTGATGTGCGCGGTTGTTGTCGATTATAGGCGTCCGTCCTTGATATGTGTTTGCTACTGATGTCAGCCACCGTGCCGCTAGGCACTGAACGGAGCACCTTTCGGACCCTTGAATTTGTTATGTTGAGCGTTGCAAATGTTGTTTTAGGAACCCAGGCCCCCAATGGCCGGATCTCCTGCGGGATTCTCGCTTGGATTCGGGGGGGGTCCCGTGATTTTCCCTGGGGTCGGAGAGCCCCAAGGCCAAGTGGTCCCAAGAGGGTAGTTGAAGTCCAAAAGGGCCACCAGACGGCCCAAGAGGACCCCGACACCTCCGTTTGCGAACGGCAGTTCTACGCGAAGTTGGGAACCCAAGGCGGCTACAAAACGTACCAAAAACCCCCCGAGAAACCCCAAGAGGACCCGCAGGAAAGTTCCGAGAGGTTCTATTCACTGTTGCCCTATAGTTTTGTCTACCGATGTTTGTTTCCTCGCCTTGTCCGGCTTCGGGCATCCCAGAGCAACCCCAGAGAGCCTCAAGATCACACCAAGACAGCCAAAGAGCCACAAGATTGACCAAGAGGACCTCAACCAAGACGACCCAGAAGGGCACGAAACCGGCCCAAGAGGCTTCCAAATGCCTTGAGGGACCCAAGAGTAGGAAAGCGAAGGTGCTTCGAAAGCGTTTCCCCCAATGAGTGCCTTCAAGACACCCAGCATGCCCCAAGGAGCCCCCCTTGAAGCGCCGAAGAAGCTTCAAGAGAGGTCAAAGAGGCCACTCAGAGGCCGCCGACCTTTGGCCAACAACCCCGAAGGCAACTCGATTGGGCTGTGATTCGTTTGCTGGTGCGTAGAACAGGTGAATGTGATTCATTGGTGTTGTTGGTTCCTGTCGCTAGTATATGGTGCGATCGGCTATAATAGTTGCATGTGTGGTGTATGCGTGCTGTAGATGTCTGCTCGTTACGCGTGTACTGGTGTACGTTGCTGGTATACGTTGTTGGTATGTACGCCTGGTGCGGGCACATGCTGTATGTGATTGATATGTGGCCTTGCCGTGTCATGCGAACGTGGGTTAATAATATATGATGATAGTGTGTGTGTGTTGTTGATGACTGCTATGTGTGCGTGGTGTTGGTGTATGCCGTCGTTGTCAGTTCCAGGTTAATCATCTCGGACATGTTTTATTTATGATCCAACTATTTGTGTGACTTGTGGTTGATGAATATGGTTGTTGCACTTCTGAATGACCGTCGCTGCCGTACTATATCGGTGCGTTATTGGCGTACGATCGTGATATATGTTGTCGGTGTCTAGTCGATCTGCATGGTGTTGACGTATGTGTTGTGCCTGCTCTTGGTGTCTGTCGTGCATCGTTTGTTCTTCATAGCTTGTACCACATGGTTTGCACCACACGGCGTACGCGACTCAGCTTACGCCATATGGGTTTCCAGCCTGCACCACACAGTTTACACATCCGCAGTGCAAACATCTACTGCTTGCGGCCAACGCTTGCCAACACAAATTGGATGGAGGAGTTGCGGGATCGACCTGGATGGCCAAGAACCGGTCTGCTAAACCGAGGCTCGGGCCCGGAAAAGGTCTGCGGGTGCTCGGTGGTCGTGTGCGCTTCCCCCTCCCCAGGTTCCAGAGAAGCGACACGATGGCTGTGCAGATGGACTTCCAGAGGCATGGCCGCCCCTCCCTCTCGAGGCAGGCTCAGCCGCAGGTGCAGTGAAATATGAGGATGGGGAGGAGGACGACGACGAGGATGAAGATGAGGAGACAGAGGGGGGTGAGAAGTGAGGAGAATGAGAGGCAGGAGGGGGAGGAGGGCTACAGTGTATCAGGTTGCGTTGCCGAGGTTATTCTCCACGGCTCGGGGGCAGGGGGGCGCTGCAAGCACAGCTCTCCTTATTCCTCCTCCTCCTCCTCCTCCTCCTCCTCCTCCTCCTCCTCCTCCTCCTCCTCCTGTCCATCTTTCCCTCTTCGCGAGAGGGGAGGAGGAGGAGGAGGAGGAGGAGGAGGAGGAGGATTTGCTGAGACTTCGCTCGGACGGTCGCGGTGCAGGGCCGAGACCGCGAAGCACATCTCTGGCCAAGCTCCATGTGGGATTCGGAAGGCATGGTTCGATTACACGGGCAACCGGGCGGCGTCGGAACTAGTTCTGGGCATTTCGCGTAGCCCCACCAGCCCATCCAGAAACCATGCCTTGAACAGGGATGTGGGGGAGAAGGCAGTGGAAGAAAGGGCTGGGTAAGACGTCGTACCCCAAGAGGGGGAGGATGGAGGAGGAATCGGAGGTGGAGGAGGAGGAGGGGGTGAAGGGGGTGGAGGGAGGAGGAAGGAGGAGGAACAAGTGGATTCGGAAGATGAGGGGGGGATGAGGAGGAGGGCGAGCAGAAAGGGCAGATGTCTCTTGGATGCCTCTCGGATCCTCGTCGAATTTCTTTCGAGAGCTTCTTGGAGTCCTCTTGGGGCGTCTTGGGAGTCTCTCCGAAGTCTGGGGGGCCTCTTGATGCGTCTTGGGTGCCTCTAGGGGGCCACATGGAACCTCTTCGGGGTCTCTTTGGGGCATCTGGGGGGCATCGTGGGAGCCCATTGGGGCTTCCTGGGCACCTCTTGGGGCCCTCTTGGTGAAGAAGGGGGTTGGACGAAGAAGAAGCTCCCTAAACCACTCAGGATCAGAGGGCTGGTGGGGTTAGACCTCCCCGCGGCAGAACCATCCTTCATTCGATGGCTTGGCAAGCACAGCCCACGCGTTGAGAAACGGAGCGCCTCGGTCTTCTGGATGCTGTCCTTTCGGCCCAGCAGAACACCTCGGTCTGGTTTGGCATGGGATTCGTTACCCGTTGGCGGCACCGTGTAGCAAAGTCATGGCTGTGTTGCGCCATAGAAGATGGAGATAGTGACGTGAATTGTTCTCGAGTCTCCCCGACATCCCTGGGCAGTCGTGCAATTCTTGACGCTTTGTGTGTCTCCGCCAGCCCATCCAACAACGATGCACAGACGATTTGACTGTTTCGGGGAAGTGTGGGAGCACGAAGTGGAGCACAGAGAGGGGGCAGCTGTCGAACGAACATCGGGATCAACCAGAAGCGCCTTCGCAGATCTTTCGATGTGGGAGCATGTTGGCAGCTTACTTGGGCCATTGGGGGGTCTTGGGGCCATTTGAAAAGCCATTGTGGCACTCTTGGGGCCCTCTTGGGCTCCCCTGGAGCCATCGTTGGAGCCTTGGGGGTGCTCATGGGGCAATCTGGGAGGCCATCGATCAAAGAAAGGGGATAACTAATTACGGACCCCCGTCGGAGGCAGCAGAATTGCCTCTTGGGAAGCTCTTGGGCGCTCTTGGGGCCGTCTTGGCCCCCTCTGAGAGGCTCGCTTGGGCCACCTTGGAGCCATCTTGAGGCTTCAAGATCCCATCGTAAGCGAAAGGACGAGAAGACACAAACGTTGACGTGGCCTTCCGGGGGGGTCTTGGAAGTATCTTAGCCACTTGGAACCGTCTCGAGACGGTCATGGTGCCTTTTGGAGGCATGTTGGAAACTATATCCGGCCATATTAGGCTATCGTGTGCGACCATGGAGGCCATCTTTGGCTATCGGGGGCCCTCTTGGGACCATCTTGGGCCCGCTTGGACGCTATAACTCCTCGCGACCAGGCCCGTCTAGACCCAGGGAGGGGGAGAGGTAAACCTTTCACCGAAGGAGAAAAGGTGGTTGGAAGAACTGACTCGCTAAACCACCTACTCCCAGAGGGCTGGTGGGATTTGTGACCAGGTGCAGTCGGGCATTGCAGGAAATCCAGCTCAATATTCACAGCGATTTTACGCGTGATCTTTGTCATCATTGGTTCCAGTGAAGGCTGAATGAGGCGCAATATTCAATGTTTCGTGTAATTGTCAGTGCAACCATCTCATATGCAGGCTTAGTCATATTCTGCCCCACTGCCTGCAAAAGCGGCTTGTCATGAACAGGCTTTTGAGTGATTAGCAGACCCTGACTTGCACGATCCGCTGCAGCTTGGCCTGCCATCGGCTTGAACTTTCGAGTTGTCGGCCTCCGGGGGGCCTCGAGGGTCCCTGGCACAACACTTGGCATCGCTCGGACGTGTGCATTTTTCCTTCGGCGAGGACCATCGAGGAGCATCCTTGATCATTTGGCGAACCACGCACGAAACCGAAACAAACACAGGGAATGGACGTCCGAGCGATGGCGAGAACAAAAATGGACGGCCCAGAACGAAACATTTGTCTGGGCGAAGGTGTCGGGGCCTCTGGGGGCCGACGTTGCGAAAAGAGCACGGCGTCGGATGACGGGGGTTCTGTTGTTCACATCAACGATCTGTTTCTAGGCCCCCTAGATGGGGTCGGAGTAGATGTGGTCGGAGGATCGCGCCGCATCGCCGATGCCTCGCCGATGCGGCTCGATGCGGAGCCTGATTTTCTCCACGCGATCGTCGCCGATGCGTCGCCGATGCATCGCTGTTGCATCGCCGATGCATCGCCGATGCATCGCCGATGTATCGCTGATGCAGCGCGATCCTCCGACCCTATTTACTCCGACCCCATCTAGGAGGCCTCTATTGTTTAAGCCTCAGCTGGCCTCATTACTCGATCATGCGCGTGTTCAGACATGGCTCACGAGGTACAAGGCTGTTGCCAGTTTCCGGGGGCGCGATGTCCGTGGGGGGTCGCCCGCCGGTGCACTCCACGTTCTACCACGATGCTCCTCGGCCAGTCACTCTGAAGTGCAGCTATGGCGATGAGGTTGAGCTCCTCGAGGACGTGCACGTGGTGAAAGCCACTCTAGGGTGCGACAAGAACAGGAGGCGCGAAAAGTCAGAGAACGTGAGGCAAGCCGTGCAGCAGCTGTACGACGCGGGCATGCGCACCTTGCCCGCGAAGCTGCTCTCCGACGGCAGTGACCTCTCGTGCCGGTGCTGCCCCGACGGGCCCTGGCTGTCTGTGACCCTCGGCAGGGGGCCGGCGAGATCGCCAAGGTCCCGCTCTGCCGAGCTCCCGCGCGCGGAGGCCTCTGGCAGGAAGCGCGGGCACGAGGAGCTGAACCCGCGCGACAAAGCAAAGCTTGAGCACGTACTGAAGGAGCACGGGCTCGACGTCACCGCACACCTGGTGCTCGTCGACGCCCTGGACGAAGCGAGCAGGCGGGCGACGATGGCGCCCGGCAGGTACCATCCACCAGACGCCTTCACCACACGGACCATCGGGCAGGTGCACGAAGATTTGATGAGGTATGGCATCCTGAAGACGCCGCAAAGGACGCCGAAACAGCTGAATCTCACCTGCCCAACATCAGGCTGCCTACTCACGATGCTGCAATTCCTGATGTCCAGAGGGAAGGAGTACATCACAGGCAGCACTGACGACGAGAAGGATCAGAACAAGAGGAGGTTTGAGATGGAGCTTAATTCAGTTTGCTTTTACCTGGACATGCCGGAGGTGCTGAGCAAGTGGTGCGCGCTGCGCGGGCCAGGAGGTGGCAGCGGTCGCTCGCCGTGCTGCGTGCTGCTGCACGCTCAGGAGATCGATCCCCAGCACCTTAAGAAGTGGGCGATCATAGTGTGCAACCCGCTGGGCGAGCCCAGGCTTCTCAATCTCCAGCCAGAGGTATCTGAAGCCTTTAAGGTGCTGGAGAGGACAGGTGCGACCGTGACCTACGCCGACTCGTCGGAGGGCATTCCTGCAGGCGACTACGATGCCATCTACGTCATGGGCCACCTCAATGTGAAGGGCAGCCCAAGCGCCGCAGCACTGCTGCCGAAGGGGCGCGCGCCGCCCAAGTTTGCCGTCTGCAACGGATGTGCCTCGGAGCCGCTGGCGATGGAACTCCACGAAGCCGGCGTGCGCTTCGTCGTGTGCTGGGATGCGGAGGTGCCCGACGTCGTGGCCGCGACGTTTGGGAGGGAGCTGCTGATGCGCCTTGCAAATGTTGATGGCCCAATCGGTAAGTTCCAGATCGGGGAGGCGTTCAAATTCGCGATCGGTCGGGTGCCGTGGGAAGCGATCGCCAACTACCCGATCGCTGTTGAGGACGACGACGACGACGACGTCCCGGTAGCCACGGGTGCCCACAGCGAGCACGACCCGCCCGGCAAACCCGAGGCAGCCAAGCAGCCATACGCCAGGGCTGTGCAGCAGCACGACGACGAGGCGTTGGCGCGTGCTCTACAGCACCAGGAGTACGATCTGGCGCTGGTGCCAGATGCTGCGGGCTCCGAGGTGGTGGCGCGCGCGCTGCAGCGGGAGTCCGACGAGGCTGCGGGGCGCGCGCTGGCGCAGGCGCTCGACGACGAGCTGGCGGCGGATGTGACGCGGAGGGTGCAGGCGTTGCGGATAGCTTTGCCGGTCGACCTTTTTGTCCTGGTCGCGGGCTGCCCTGTGGTCGGCATGGCAGTGCAGAGGGCCAGCTGCCCGCCCGCCGCGGCGGCCCTCGAGCGCGCCGCGGCGGGCCTCAAGCGCGCCGCGGAGGTCACGTGCGGTGTAGTCGAGGCGTTCAAGCGGGCACGCCTCCCTACCTGAGCGGCGACTGCGCGCGACGGGCCAGGAGCCAGCAGCGCCACGCCAAATGGGTCGGTGGATAGGCGACGCCCGCTGGGCAGGTCTGGGCGCCAACGTTCCGTCCGCGCTTGACTAGCGGTGCCGCACCTTTTTCGTACACGTCCACCGTCTGCAGAGCTCATCCCTGCAGACTTACAGAGGTAGTCTCTGTGGCGCTCTTTTTTGCTCCGTACGTAGCTAGATCGGTGCCCAGTGCTTGCAGAGCCCGTCTCTGCTTGCCGCGCTTTTTGTATTCGCCCTCATAGCTGCGTCGGCCGCCCGCTGCTGCCTGTGTCAGAGGCGGGGACCGAGGCACGCGTCACAGTTGAGGACCGCGCTCGCGTCACCGACACATTTCAAAGACACCCCGGCCAGGCCCCAACGTCACGGCCAGCCGCCGCCTCTCGCCGCCGCCGGCCGCCGCCGCCGCCGCGGTGGCCCAGCGCTGCTTCTCGCGCGCGCCGTTCCGCGCCGACGTCCTCGTCCTCGCAGTCGCTGTGGCCGCCGGAAGCCGTTGCCGCCATCGTCGCCGCCGCCGTCGTCCCCAGGCCTCGGACGGGCTGGTTGTTCTCAGTCTCGAGCGTCTTTCGCGTTCATTTCGGCCGCCCGCGTTCGCTTTTGGGCTTGGGGGGCGTAAGACACGGACCGGGGAGGAAGAATGCCCCCAAGAGCGGGGTCGAGACCGCTGGGGCCCGCGCATCGAGAAGAGCACCATCATCGAAAACCTCGGGCAAGGATCGGGGTTCGAGGGCGAGGTTCGAGAATCGAGGCGCTGAGATACTGTTGGCACCCCTTCTGGCCCCCCCGTGGCCACAGCTGAATGAGTATTGAAAGACTGGCCAGAAAGCACTCAACGACAGGTCCCAGGGTCGGTTTTCGAGGCAAGGTCGTCGTCGTCGTCGCCGCCGTCGTCGTCGTCGTCGTCGTCGTCGTCGTCGTCGTCGTCGTCGTCGTCGTCGTCGTCGTCACCGAGACGCGAGAGGTATGTTTGTCCCCCATTTCTGGCCTGTGGAGGTCCACCCCGAGCCCAGGGACCATGAGCGACAACACCAAGGATACAGTAATGCCCAGGATGGGCCTCAGGAGAGCTCGGGAGCGCCAGTCGTGGTTCCCATGAAGGGGCTCCCACCCTGACGTGGAGACGCCCGTCTGAAGCCTACCTTGGAAAGTTCCTGGCCGCGTGTGGTGGCGTGTGGGCCTGTCCTGCCACCTCCTGGAGCCCCCTCCTAGCTCTTCCTGGACAGGCTCTGATCCCGAGGGGAGCGTGAGAGGCCCCGACGAGAGGAAGCGGACGAAGCAATCCTCAACGACAGCAAGCGGCTCCTTTCCATCCTCCGCCTGCTGGGCACGTGCTGGGAATTCCCCGCGGCCACGGGAGCACTGTTCGAGCCATCTTGGGCCCCTGTGGACGCAGCCTCACATCCATCTGAAAGCCACTAGGCCGAGCCTTGGAGCCCACCGTCTTCACTCTCGAGAGCCAGCTGGCCCCGGGACACCCACGGAGCGGCGAGCACCTGCCCGCCAGGCAGCAAATGCCACACGAACGTTCCGGCAGGCGTCCGCCAGAAGGTTCTGAAGCCATTTCTGCTGCACAGTGGAAACACATGCTAACGAACACCCTGCTTGCCTCCAGGGCGCCCTGGGCTTCCTGGGTTTCGAGGGTCCTACTGTGGAAAGCGTGAAGCCCCCACACCGGAGATCGATGGACGCCCTGGGGCCTCAGGGTTGGGTTTCTCGTGGAGGATTTGTCGTGGTCGAGCTCCTGCTGCAGGGGCTCACGACACCCCAGGGAATCCCCAAGCGGTTCAAGGCGAGCCCTGCATCGTCCCAAGACGCACCGTGACATCGCGGCCCCTGCAGACCGCAGAGTGCTTCAAGAGGAAGCCCAGCCTGGCCCAAGAGAGCGCCAAGACTGCCGTAGAGGCTCCCAGGACTGCTCGAAGCCAGCGCCCAGTGCTGGTACAGACCCCGACAGCCCAGTGGAAATCAGAGCAGCTTTCCCCGCAGTGCACCGCATGCCCATGTCGCACGCTGTCCGACAGCTGATCCCGCAGCGGGTCGCTCGAGCTGGTTCAAAAGGGTCCGTAGCACAGTCTCGTCAATTGGCGCTCAGCGTACATCACGACTCTCTTTCTTAGCTGGGCCAGGCGTCCCGAATGGCGTCCCCGCCTGCCTTCGGCAGCGCCGTCCTCGGCCTCGCCTTTCTTGTCGTCGAAGTCCTCCTCCGCCTCCTCCTCCTCCTCCTCCGCAGAGGCACCTCCGCTCGGCCCCATCGCGGCCCTCTTTGCTTGGCACTCCCCTCCCACGCGGCCTCGCCTCACCCGACCTCCACCGCATCCTCCTCAAGACCATCCTTGCTGGCGTTGACGCCGCCGGCACACGCGCGCGCACGCGGCCCCAGACCTCAGGACGCCGCCGGCTCGCGCTCGGGCCCCGCCGCCGCGGACCTGCAGGCGCCGATGTGGCGCGGCCTCGCAGCCGCCGCCCGCCGCCGCCTGCTCGCTGCGCCGCTGCACGCCTGCGCCGGCGCCGGCTCGGCGGCCGCGGCGCTCGCGGCGCCGGGAGGCCACGTGCGCCTGGAGGCCACGCACGCCGAGAGGGCCGGGCTCACGCGGCCGAGGGCGGGGGCGGATCTGTGGGCCGGGCTCAACGCCGACGGCGGCGTGGAGGCCGTCGAGAAGAGCCGAGGCCTCGAGGGGAGGAGGGGATGCCGCGCTCGCCGCACGCCTGGCGTTCTGGGGGAGCGCGGCGGGTCCGGCCGGGCCTGGGGGCCCCCCGAGGGGGTCCCGGTCCCGGGCCTTCCCCTCCTCCCTCCCCCCCGCTCCTCGCCGCTCCCAACCTCGACTAGGCGCAAGAGTGACCTTTCGCCAGGGTGGCCGTTTGGTGCGGGCACAGAGGGGGGCCCCCAGAGGGCCGAAAACGCGCGGCGGCAGCAGCGGCGAGCGCGCCTGGCTTTGGCCTCTCCCCGCGGCGCCCCCAGAGCCGCGCACCAGAGGTCACTCTTACCCAGGGTCACCCCAGACCCCCGACGTCATGATTTTTTCATGACGCGACCCCCAGAACTCTGGACCCATTCCCCGGGACCGGCTCTTCATCCTGAGTCGTTTTTTGACGGCCCCGAGGCCCGGTAAGGGCCCCCAGAGGCCGAAAATAGCGAAAAACCTCCCGTCGTGATTTTTTCATGACCCGACGGGGTCTGGGACTCTTGCGTGCAGCCGACGACCGCGCCGAGCCGCGCGGGCACGTGCCCTTCGCTTTCGCCCGCGGGTGCCGTGCGCGAGCGCGCACGGCACGCCCGCCCCGGGCTCCCGGGGGGGTTCGGCCCGGGCAGGACGACGGGCGGGGGGAGCACAGCCCGAGCTTCCCTACACCCGGGAGGGGAGAGAGCCTCCTTCTCCTCCTCCTCCTCCTCCTCCTCCTCCTCCTCCTCCTCCTCCTCCTCCTCCTCCTCCTCCTCCTCCTCCTCCTCCTCCTCCTCCTCCTCCTCCTCCTCCTCCTCCTCCTCCTCCCTCACACGGACACAATGAATCGTCGAGGCCCCGGAAAATCGTCGAAAATCCGGAAATCGGGAGGGGAAGTGTGGGAAGTGGGGGGGGAGACGAGAATCCAGAAAGCCTGAGACAATATGTAGGGAATCCTGGGATTTGTATATGTTTATTTGTGTGTCCCAGGGCCCCTTCAAATAACCTCAGGAAGGCATTAAGAACCCCCCCCCCTTGTCCGGTGGATTATAACGCCCCCGCACCCTGGAGCGTTATGGCCGCACCGGAAGACCTGGCTGAGGGGACTCGGGGCCTAGCTAAGGCCTGCCAAGCAAGGCTTTGCAAGACGTGCCAGGGATAAAGGTGCACAAAGATCTGGGCTAGATCCTTGACATTCGTCACGACACCCTCTCTTGGCGTTAGTGGGGCGGCCGCCGATGGTGGATTTTGTTTTCTGTGTGCGGCGGGTGCTAAGTGTATCGTTCGGCTAAAACTGCCCGCCTGGAATATTGAGAAAACCGGGTGCTGAGAATAACCCAGGGGGGGTTCTTAATGCCTTCCTGAGGTTACAAGGAGGGAGGTCTGATCTGGGGGGGGGTCTGGTCGGAGCTGTCCTGGAGGCTTCCAGGGAGTGTGGGCAAAGGGCCGCTCTCTCATGGCTCGCTTGGGGGGGGGTTCTAACTGAAATTGCTCGTCTGGCAGGTTTGTGGCCCCCCCCCCTTTTACAGTCAAGGCGCACAGGGAGGATGAGCGACTTTCCAAGGTCCTTGTATCCTTCCCCTTCGGCCCATCCTTGGCAACTTTCGCTGGCCAACCCCGTTCGAACATCGTCAACATGGCCTTCGAAGGCCCTTGCGTCCGTACCGCGCATCCTCACTATGCGTTCTGACTGTAGCTGCCGTCCTCCCCAGCGAGGCGAGCACCGCGTAGAGGAGCTGGGGAAGCCCGTGCACATCAGCTGCTGCCCCACGGGCACCGTCGACTTCGCGGCCGAGGGCTGCGGCGGCGGTGCGGACCCCATCGCGGCGACGGTGACCGCCCTGTCCAGGGCGATCTCGACGCACCCTCCCCGGTTCCTGATCCTCAGCGGCAGCCTGCGCAAGGATTCTGGGGCGTCCGAGAGGGGGCCGATGACAAGGGGGGGGGAGATCATGGCAGGGGCGAGGATACCTCCCCGGTGTCATGGCCCCCTCCTGTTCTTTATTACGTCCCCTGCATCCCCACCTCGTCCGCACATACACCTCGTCCGCCCCCCTCCACCCCGCTCCCTCCCCCCTGTCCTCTTGCATGTTCAGCGTGCGATGTGCGAGTGTAGTCGTACCCGCCGCCCAGCACTGGTCAATGAACAGTGGATGCGACCCGGCGCTTGTGCATTCCGCATGATTTTCTGCACATGTTTCTGGCCTTCGTTTTCAATCCAATTTCTGCCGATGCGCCGTCTAGGCGCGGCTTCTTCCTGCCCATGCTTTGCGAACCCCGTTCTTGGACACCCCCCTCCTCGCTCGCCCCCGAGAGGAGTCCTACTCCCGGAAGGCGGCGGTGGAGGTCGGCAGGATCCTGGCGGCGTACGGGGCGGAGGTGAAGCTCTTCGACCCGGAGGGGCTCCCGCTCTTCTCTCTGGACCTGAAGGCCGACCACCCGAAGGTGCTCAGAGTCAAACGACGCGAAGATCGGGACAAAATCGGATCGGGATAACTCGAAATCTCTGAGAATCGGCGGGTTTGGAGGATGTATTGGGCGCCGCGGCCGCTCCAGAGCGTTGCGGAACGCTCTGAGAGCGCTCCGGAACGCTGTGGAGCGATTTATCCCGATCTTAGCCTTGTTTTACAGAGAGGGACCCGGCAGAGGAGGCCAGGCTCGAGGGCCCAGGCCTTCGGGCGTCTTCGTCGGCGCTCGGCGGTTGTTGTCCCGACTCGGGATGCCTTCCGGCAGGTGCGCCTCGCCGAGGGCGTTCCGGGGGTTGCCTGCATCGCGCCGGTCGGCCGCCCGGGCCCGGCTTATGCCAGGAGGGGAAAAACACAGAAAATATATGAAAATATCGGAAGTGGTGGGGAAGACAAAAACCCAGAAAATATGGGGAAATATGGGGGAATCCTTTTATTTGTGTGTATTTATTTGTGTGTCCTGGGGCCCCTTCATTATGACCCGCAAGCCTCCGCTACCCCGGCCTCGGTCTCATCTTCTTGGGCCGTCCGGGAGGCCCTCGTCGCCACTGCTGGATTCGCCTCAAGGTTCTAGGACTCGGGGGTGGACAGACCTCCTACCCTGACACGTCGATTAAGGAATTGGCCGTTTTCGGTTCGCGGGAGGGCGTCGCGGCCGTCATTTTTGCAGGTCCGGGTCCTTCGGTTTCGGTCCCAGGCCGTTTTCACTAAGGGGAGGTCTACTAAAGGGAGGTTTGTCCACCGCCGAAGGACGCACAACAGAAGAGGTCTGTGGAGTAGCGGTATCGGTATCGAGGGCGCCTGCGGCGAATCACCGCCGCCCCCTGCCTTTTGAGATCGCCCATGTGGCCGAGCGAGCGTGGTGGCAAGAGCTCTGCCAAGCTATCGGACCATGTGTTCCCCTAGCCGTTGTGGAAACCCGTCGGGGAACACTTGGGGGAGGATGGCAGGGAAGATCAAGAGGAGGAGGAGGAGGAGGAGGAGGAGGAGGAGGAGAAGGAGGAGGAGGAGGAGGAACAACTAGGAGAAGGACGAATAGGAGGAGGAGGAGGAGGAGGAGGAGGAAGAGGAGGAGGAGGAGGAGGAGGAGGAGGAGGAGCAGGAGGAGGGGGCATCTTGGGAGCCTCTGGGAGCACTCTTGGAGCCTCCTGGGATGCTTATTGGGGTCTGTTCGGAGCGCTCTCGGGGGCCCCTTGGGGACAGTTTGGGGGCCTCTTGGGAGCCTGGTGGGGCCCTCTTTGGGGCCTCTTGGGGGCCTCTTCTTTGGGGCCTCATGGGGGGCCCCTCGGGGCCGAGGGCTCTACATGTCCGCTCGGGTTCCCCATCTGGGCCCCCCATGGAGCCGTCATTGGGCCGTCTTGGGGCTGCCTTGTGGGCCCTCTTGGGGGCCTCTTCGGACGTCTCTGGGCGGTATTGGGGGCGTCTTGGGCCGTCGTGGAGCGTCGGGGAGCCGAAAAGGCGAGAAGGCCAAGAACCGTCAACAACCTATTGGAAGATATGTGATTGTTGCGTCTTGGGGCCCTCTTGGAACGCCTCTTTGAACACTCTTGGGCCGTCTTGGAGCTGTCTCGGGCATCTTCGGCCGATCGTTCGGCGATTCAGGGCCCTCGTGGACCGTTTGGGGGACATCTTGGGGCCCTGTTGGCCCGTCTTGGAGCCCTCTCGGCTCCGAAAAAGTCACGCGACAACATTCGAGGAGCCCCGAGAGATTTGAGAATTTGGGCTCTGGGCCCCGAAGAGACTCCTCAGGATAGAGGACTGAGGCATCGAGGATTAGGCAAAGGACCTGAGGACACGCCCGCTCCGTGCCCAGGGGCACGGTGGCGGATCTTTGGGCTTCCGCAGGTGAAGGAGTTGCGGCAGCTGACGCGGTGGTGCGAGGGCATGGTGTGGATCTCGCCGGAGATCCACGGAAATTACTCGGCGGTCTTCAAGAACCAGGTCGACGGGAGGTTGGAGTTGGAGTGATGCGGTGGATCGCGCGCTCCTTGCCCTTCCTTGCCCCCCTCTTTCCAACATGTCCGCCAGCGTGGTCCCAAACAGTGCGTGATTGCACCGCGGAGGGGAAAGCCGTGCGGTGCCAGCCATGTGGTGAAACCCATAGCGTGCAAGCGAGGTGCTGTGAGCTGTGTGGTCTAAGCCACGTGAGGTGAGCTGTGCTGCACAGGCCATGCGCAGTAGGCCGCGTGGTGCAGGCTGTGTGGCGAAGGCCGTGTGGTGAGAGCTGCGTCGTGCAAGCTCAGGCCACGGGGCGCCCACGAGGTGCCTGCGAGGCGTCACGGGCGGCAGTGTGGCGCAACCTCGGCACACACCCCAGGCGCGTGGTGCCCGCGAGGCGGCTCGGGAGGCAGCGTGGCGAAGATCCAGAGTACCCCCAGCCAACTGCGCATGCAAACGGGGAAGGAGCCCCTGAGTGCGAGCACTGTCTGGGGGATGCTGCGCCGAAGGGAAGGCGGGACTGACGAGAACACGGCATGCGTGTGCAAGTCAAGCCGACTCGCATGAGCCCAGGCGGCGCCGGCATGCTCGTGCGTCTCGGCTCTTCTGGCTCACCTGTAAGCTAGCGTTGGGGCAGGCTTGTGCGGATCCTCGGCGACGGCCGCAATTTGGAAACCTCAGACGATTGCATTGCAAAACACAAGTTTCAAGAGTCAGGTCGACTGGATGCCGCTCAGCGAGGGCGCCATTCGCCCTACGCAGGGCAAGACGGTCGCCGTGATGCAGGTCGAGGCCGGCTCCCAGAGCTTCAACACGGTCAACAATTTGCGGACCCTCGGCAGGTGGATGCGCTGCGTAGTGATACCCAACCAGGGTAGTATTCCGCAGGCTTACAAAGAGTTCGGAGAGGACGGCTGGTAAGATTTAGGGCTGCGCACAGACAGCCCCCCCCAGGTAGTCCCAGCTGGCTTCAACCACCCTCCCGGACTTGAGGGGCTCAGATCGCCCTGGACTTCTCGGGAGGCCTGTTGAGGCCGGCTGGGGCTATCTGTGCGAGCTGTCTGTGCGCAACCCGACGCTTTATCGAGGACGGCACCCTCAAGGATTCGGCGCTGCGCGACCGGGTCGTCGACGTCGTGGACGAGCTGTTCAAGTACACTTTGTTGCTGCGGGACCAGCAGCCCTACCTCGTCGCACGCTACAGCGAGAAGAAGGCCCTCGCAAAAAAGCACCTGGAGCAGACGAAGAGGGCGTCGGACGTCGGCACCCTGCGCTCCCTGGACAGCCCCGTGGTCATCGACGTGCGCTCCTCCAGAGAGGTCGCGGAGATGAAGGGGGGCCCGGCGGTGGCCGGGAGCGTCCACGTGCCCCTCAACGTGGACAACAACCCGCAGACCGTCCACGAGACCACCGCGGAAGAGTTCCAGAAGAAGCTGGAGAGGGCGGGAGTTCTGCCAGCGGCCAGCAAGAGCGCTGCGTTCATCACCCACTGCTCAGAGGACACCGACCGGTACTTCGGCCGCGGGGCGCGCGCCGCGGCGCTGCTCCGGGACCTGGGATACCCCAATGCCCACAACGGCGGCAGCGCCGACATGGTCCGGGCGGCTCTTGGTTGAGCGAGCGCTGCGCCCTCCCTGTTGCTCAGCCTCAAGTTTTGAGCCTTGGTCCTTGCAGCCTCGTGTCCATACCTGAGCCTGACATCTGGCATCACGGCATCACTCGCCCCCAGTTGGCCAGGTGTCCGTTGCGCGTGTGTATATGATGTCTGGGTGGACGTGCGCATGGCACGAATCGTAGTTTGAGTCTTCCCCTGGCACGATGTTTCCAGTGTGGGGCGACCTCGACCTGCCCGGCAGCTGGGCTGCTCATTTACAGCCCAGGTGTCGTTGTCGGTCGCCAATAGTTTACCCCCGTTGAGGATGTGTAGTTCTGGCTGGCAATCTCGATCGATAGCCTTGGGCTTTCACTGACAGTGGCGCTCTCACAGAAAGTTGCAGAGGGCCTTCACCTCCGTCTAGGTGTTCTGTCGCGGAGGAGGAGGAGGCGGAGAAGGAGCGAGGAGCGAGGAGGAGGAGGAGGAGGAGGAGGAGGAGGGAGGAGGAGGAGGAGGGAGGAGGAGGTGGAGGAGGGGAGGAGAAGGAGGAAGGGGGAGGAGGGGGAGGAGGAGGAGGGAGGAGGAGAAGGAGAGAGGAGAGAGGAGGAGGAGGAGGAGGAAGAAGAGGGCGGGAGGGCGCAGAATGAGGGAAGAGGAGAAAGGAAGAGGAGGAGAAGAGAGGATGAGGATGAGGAGGAGGAGGGAGGAGGAGGAGGAAGAGGAAGATGAAGAAGAGCGCGGATGAGGAGGAGGATGAGGAGGAGGAGGAGGAGGAGGAGGAGGCGGAGGGGCGGGATGGCGCAGGAGGAGAGTAGGAGGAGGGAGGAGGGAGGAGGAGAAGGAGGGAGGAGGAGGAGGAGGGAGGAGGTAAGGAGAGGAGGTAGGAGGAGGAGGAGAAGGAGGAGGAAGAAGAGAGGAGGAGGAGGAGGAGGAAGAGGCGGAGGAGGCGGAGGCGGAGGAGGCGGAGGAGGAGGTGGAGAGAGAGGAGGCGGAGAGGAGGAGGAGGTGGAGGAGGAGGAGGAGGAGGAGGAGGAGGAGGAGGGAGGGCGGATGGGGAGGAGGAAGAGGAGGAGGAGGAGGAGAAGGAGGGAGGAGGAGGAGGAGGAGGATGAGGAGGAGAAAGAGAGGGAGAGAAGGAGAACGGGGGAGGGCGGAGCAGGAGGAGGGGGGAGGAGGAAGAGGAGGAGGAGGAGGAGGAGGAGGAGGAGGAGAAAGAGGGGGAGAGAGGGAGAAAGAGGGAGGGCGGAGCAGGGGGACGAGGAGGAGGACGAGGAGGAGGAAGAGGAGGAGGGAGCAGGTAGGATTGGAAATGTGTGAGGGGGTTGCATCCTCAGCCGAGCAGAAGGTCGCAGAGCACTTTAGCAAGGCGCTGCATCCTTAGCCTGAGTTGGCGGAGGACTCGCACAGCGAGTTGCCCTCCATCTACGGTCGGGAGCTTTGGCTTAGCGTGTCGCGCCGCTGGTTCTGGCCCACCACGCTTCGGCGCGACATGCTATCCACGGCCTGGCCCTGATGCGTCAACGTCTCGAGCTGTTCCCAGCCTCCCGCCCCGCGGAGCAGGACGGTACGCTATTTGTTTGCAGGACAAAGCGTGTCGCTTGGGCAGCCCCTCGCAACACGCGAAGCAGAAGTTCCTGACCATGGGCTGTGGCCCTTTCTCTTGCGAGCAGACGTGCTCCCGCATGTTACCCCCCTGCGCGTCGAGTGATCGGTTCAGGATACCCATCGCACATAGTCGCAATCGCTCTCGTCACCTCCCTCCTCATTCTGCCTCGTCCTCCTCACCACCGTCGCCCGCCCTCCCCGAGCCGCCGCCCCCTCTCGCCCCCAGAGGCGCCTGAAGACCATGTGCGACGAGCTCGACCGCATCTCGGGCACCCCCATCGCGCAGCGCAAACGCAGGCTGCAGCCTGGGACCGGCCGAAGGGGGGCGCAGAGCAGCACCTCCTCCAGTGGTGTGGGGCACGCCGGCGCGCTCGTGTGTCGAGGCGCCCGCCGGCGTGTCTGCACCGCCTGCCCTGCCCCGCTCCCTGGGTGTGGAGCGCGCTGCCATCTGGGACGACCCTGGAAACGACCGACCTCCCCTGGTCCTCCTGCTCCTCCCGCTCCTTCCACTCCAGCTTATGCTGCTGCTGTGCGTCCTCGCCCCCCTTCTTCCTCCTCCTCCTCCTCCTCCTCCTCCTCCTCCTCCTCCTCCTCCTTCTGGCCCAGCGGCAGAAAGCTCAGCTGCAAGGAGCACACGGGTGAATTCAGCCTCCTCCATCTTCCGTACAATGTTTTGCGGACACAGTTGCATATACCGCGCAGGCTCTTCCGGGGCTTCCAAGTCAGGTACACCGCGCGCATGGACCGCCCATGGTGTGAGGGTGTGCCCCACTTGGCTTGGGCGCGTGCTCGTTCTGAAGCCCTCGCCCTCCGGCGTATTTACCGTGCCAGTAAAACTGCGGCACTCGTTGGGCAAACTTTCACTTGGCCACGTGCAGTATTTGTGGACATCGGAGATCGTTACCCCACTGAACAGCACGTGATGCGACAATCTGAACAAACGCGACCGTGGACGCTGTCCACCGCCTGTCAAAAGATGGTAGTTCGTGCCTTGAACAAGCCGCCGTCGCACATCTGCCAGATGGTCTGCACCAGCAACCAGAGAGGCTTCATCTGGAACAACAGCATGTTAGACAAAATTATCAATCACGAACACATGGAGTTACCTGGGTGAAAAGGCGAACCAGGAAATCCAGACGCGAACCAGGAAACTCGAACCAGGAAATCCGGTCCCGAAAATAGGAAACGTCCCTCGGTTGAGCAGGGACTGTTTCGGGCGAGCGGGGACATTCCCTGGGAGCCTGGGAATTGTTTCCAGTCGAACGAAGATTTGTTCTTGCTCAGCGACGAACTTTTCTGGCCGAGCGAGGATTGTTTCTTTCGGATTTGGATTCTGGGAGGTGAGTTCCGTTGCTCGTTGCCTTGTGGTTCTCGGCACAGGGTTGACTCCACGATTCCGACCTCCGGGGTCGGGGCGTGCCTTTTACATCGGGTGTCGTCGTGTTGGGGCTTTCCGGGGCCCGCTGTGCAGCAGGCAGCCGTGGGCTCCACTTGCCTCTTGCTGGGGTGTTCCTCGCGGCGCGCGGCTCCTCGGCCACCCTCAGCGGAGGTCCGCTGAAGTAGGGTGGGCGGCCTCTCTGCTCTCCTTCAGCATGGCCACCGTCGTGTCCTCATCGTAGGAGCCGCTCTCCGAGAATTGCAGACTGATGGCCTTCGGCACCTTCCGTAGGTTGAGGTCCTGGAGCTTCTCGGGCGCTTTGGCCTTGAGGCAAACGACTGGCTTGAAGTGCCTGCCGTTGGAGCTTGAGAAGAGCACAGTTGTGTGCCTGTCGTGGTCCCCATGGGTTGTCCTCGAGAGCTCCGACCCGCGATTCCCTTGTCGGGGCAACCATGTTCCCCGTGGCGAGGCGCCTCGTGGTGGGCGTGTGGTCGAAAGCATCCCAGTGGAGAGTTGCGGGGTAGAAGCAGCATGCTACGCGGATACAGTTCCGCCACAACATACCAAGCTGCCGACGGCACTCCTCGAAGCTGAGGCTGTAGGTGCGGCTCTTAAGGCGAAGGGACAGGTTGAACCTGTCCCGCCAGTTGGCGAGCCAATTGTTCAACCAGTTGGTCGTACGCCAAGCCTTGGGCAACTCGCTCTCCCCGCCAGCAGTCTGCTCGTAGCGCAAGAACAACATCTCCGCCTGGGCTTTCAACAGGCTCGACGGCACGCGGCCCCGTAAGTCCACGAACCCTGTGAGGAAGCAGTTGTATAAGGCTTCGCCGATTTCGACAAACTGGTTGGGCGCCCCCCGCCAGGCGCTCGTTTCCGACTGGACATACCGTCTGTCAAGTTTGCGAAATCGCCGGGGTTGTATTGCATCTGGGCTTTCTGCACGACCTTTTGGAGCCACTCCCTGACCTTTTTCTTCTCGTCGTACGCGTGCTTCTCAACTTTGGAAAGCTTGTTGTAGGCGGGCCCAGAGAGCTTCTCCTGTTTCCCCCAAGCCCAGTCGACCGACGCAGAGATCCATTATTTCGCTTGCGGCCCGTTCTTGAAGAGGTGGGCTCTCTCGCCCAGTTTCGCCCGGAAGCGGAGGAGGAAGTCGCTGCGTTGGCGATCGTTGCCCTTGCGTTTGCGCCACGCGTCCGACTCATTCGCTTTCAAGTTCTGCAGGAGCTCTGGGGAGAGGTGTTCTTCCGCGTGGAGAAGAGACGCCTCCAACTCATCCTCGGGGGGATCCTCCACCCCCACGATGTTGGCCACAAGGAATGGCAAGCACCACCACGCGAGGCGGACATGCGTCTGCCTGCGCAGGGTAGGCGTTGTTCCCCCTGAGGGTTCCTCGCGCAACGCTGCGCGGACCGGCATTGCTCCAAATGGCTGCGGGTCGCGGCAACGGCAGCAGCGTAATGAATGTTATGACCAATAGTTCCACCGTACCTGCCATCATTCATCGACAGTACGGTCTCACCATCAGCATCGTAATCAATGGTATCATTGATGGCTTCGTCATTATAGTGAAACGAATCCTGGTTAAACCATGATTCGCGCCATCGCCACTGCGTCTCATTATTATGTTTGCTGTTTTAACACAGTGCAGTTCGCGAGTTGATGGCAACAATCATACTCATTGTTTTCACTTGCATAGTGTGTGCAGGCATGTTCGGTAAATCCCAGTCGCATTGTCATTATTGGTGTCATCGCCGCCACCATCGTCATCGTCACCGTCGTCGGCATTACCATGTTCAGGATTACCGTCGCTATCGCCTCGTAGTCGTCGTAGTCGTCGTCGGTGTCATCGTCGTCGCCACCGTCTGCGTTGTCGGTGCCGTCGTCGACCAAGTCGTCATGATTGGTGTCGTCCCCTTCGGCGTATTCGTCGTCATCGGTGTCGCCGTCGTCGTCGTCATCGATGTCGTCGGTGTCGTCGTCATCGATGTCGTCGTCGGTGTCGTCGTCGCCGTCGTCGTCGTAGTAGTCGTCGTCCTGGTGTCGACGTCGTAACTGTCGTCGGCGTCGCCATCGTTATCGACGGTGTCGTCGGTATCATCGCCGTCGTCGCTGTTTTCGTCGTCTGCGTCTTCGTGGTCGTCGTAGACGTCGTCGTCCTCGCCGTCCTTGTCAGCGCCGTCGGCGTCGTCGGTGTTGTCGGCGTCGTCGTCGTCGGTGTTATCGTCGTCGTCCGTGTCGTCGGCGTCGTTTTCGTCGGCATCGTCTTCGCGGTCGTCATCGGCGTTGTAGTCGTAGCCGTTGTCGGCGTCGTCGTCACCGGCGTCGTCGTCGCCGTTTTCTCGGGGGGGTCCCAAAATGCATGCCCAAACGCTCCTCTTTGGGGGGGGATCCAGATCGACACGTCAAACGATGCTTCTGGGGGGGTCTGGATTTTGGCGCGGTTGCACCGGCCTTGGGGGGGTCCCAGACCGGCCGTCAAACACGTTCTTTGACCCCCCCACACTATTATGAGATTTGGAGTACCTGGCCAGGCGCATGCCCCAGCTGGCGCTGTATGTGTGCCTCCTCCTCCTCGTCCTCCTCCTCCTCCTCCTCCTCCTCCTCCTCGATCATCCGCCTCGTCCTCATATATCCTCCTCCTCCTCCTCCTCCTCCTCCTCCTCCTTCTCCTCCTCCTCCTCCTCCTCTTCCTTCTCCTCCTCCTCCTCCTCCTTCCTTTCTCCTCCTCCACCTTCTCCTCATGTCTTCTCCTCCGCATCCTCTTCTCCATGCTCAGCTTCATGGAGATAGCAACGAGAGGTATCCTGGACTCTACGACCACATCGACCCTCGTGACTACGACCTGGAGCCCGCCGAGGACGGCGATCAAACTGTCCACTATGATGGTTGCGATGCTGCGACCACTTTGGATCTTCCCCAACCGTCACCAGCTGGAGAGACGAACGTGCAAACAAATTGCTATAACGACGGCACTGAGGTGCTGAATGTCACATTGCCGGTGCCTGATAGGGATGGCCGAGCTGCGATGTTTCTTGATTACGACCCCACGTGACGCCGCTCGTGAGGAGCCTCCCGCCCGCTTCGAGGACAGCTCCTCTACTCCTATCGGGGTGTTCGACGCCCTGATGCAGCATGCCTTGCTCATGGTGCCCCACTCTGACGTTCTCGAGCGCGGTGTTGGTACAGCGACTGACGTCCCAGCTCTTCCTTCGGTGTCGGTTCTCCCGCCTGCGGCCGTCCACGCGTGGGTCCACCACGTGGAGTCCGCGGTCTCAGACGTCTTCGCGGCCGTTCGCATCCCGCACGCAGGGCCTGCCGAGCAGGAGCACTGCGACGTGGGCACTTCCGGCACGGATCACAGCAGACACTCAGTTCTTGTTCTCGGTAGTGATGCAGCGACCTTCCCCGATTCCACCCCGCACGATAGCGTATTTGATGTGGATGCTGACGCTGTCTCCTTCGACGCCCGCGACATCAACGACGTCGCGGCCCTGAGGGGCCTGCTGGTGCCGTCGCAAGTGAGCACAGACCCGCGCCGCGGACGCTCGTCATCCTCCTCCTTCTCCTTCTCCTCCTCCTCCTCCTCCTCCTCCTCCTCCTCTTCCTCCTCCTCCTCTTCCTCCTCCTCCTCTTCCTCCTCCTCCTCTTCCTCCTGCTCCTCTTCCTCCTCCTCCCCCTGTCTCCTACTCCTCCTTCTCCTTATCCTTCTCCTCCTCTTCTCCTGCTCATCCTCCTGTTCATCCGCCACCTCCTCATCCAATGTACGTAGTTCCCCGTTCCCGATGTAACACGATGGGGTTATTTTGAGAGTTCCAGGTCAGGATTTGCATACGTCGGCGGGTAGAGACAAATCTGCACAAAGAGAAGGGCTGGGGGAGACGTCGGATATGACGCGGGCGCACCCAGCTTGGCCTCCCGCTCCCACTCCTCATCGTCCCTCCTTTTCCTCTACCCTCTTCCTCCTCCTCTTCCTCCTCCTCTTCTTTCTCTTCTTCCTCCTCCTTCTACTCCTCCTCCTCCGCCACCTCCTACTCCTCCGCCCCCTCCTCCTCCTCTTCCTGCTCTTCCTTTTACTTCTCCTCTTCTTCCTCCTCCTCGTCTCTCATTATCCTCCTTCTCCTCCTCCTCCCCTCTCCTCCTGCCTGCTCCTCCTCCTCCTCCTCCTCCTTCTCCTCCTCCTCCTCCTCCTCCTCCTCCTCCCCTCCTCCTACTCATCCGCTTCTACTGCTGTTTTCTCCTCCTCCTCTTCATCCTCCTCCTCCTCCTCCTCCTCCTCCTCCTCCTCCACCCCCTCCTCCTTCTCCTCCTCCTCCTTCCCCCTCCTCTTCCTGGTTTCTTCACCTGCTTCCCCCTCCTCATCATGCTTTCCCTTCCTTCTCCTCCTCCTCATCATCATCATTTTCCCCCACCTCCTCCGTAGCCATTTTGGCTCAAGCCATTTTGGCTCAAGCCATTTTGGCTCAAGCCATTTTGGCTCAAGGTGGTTCAGAGACCAAGCAGCCGAGCCCGTCTCCGACCCGGCCCGCGTTTCAGGGGTCTGATTCGGGCTCCTTATCTACCAGTGAGCTCCTGCTGGAGCCAGCGCTACAGAACATATCGCCATTACACCTTTCGATTCCCGACTCTCGATTGGAACCATGGGCTCGCCTGCCGCGAGCGGTGATGCTCTAGCTCAGATCATGGCCCGTTTCAATGCCGTGGATCAGGGACTCGCAGATTGCAAGAAGCTTGGCGAAAGAGTCCAAGCCAACGAGGCCAAGATGGCCCTATTCGAGGAGAGCACCAACAGAAGCTTCGCCGAGCTCCGCTCCAAGCTAGACGCCATGAACTCTGGCATCCCCACGGACAAGGCCGACGTCCTCATCAAGCTGCAGGAGCAGGTCACCACGCTGAGCTCGCAGGTCTCGACAATTTCGCGGCCTCCATCGCTTACTTCTACAGCTTCGTCTGGATCCCAAGTGCGACGTCCTCGCGCTGCCGCAGCTGGACCATATGACGAAAGCAACCCGTGCCGCCTCTGGATCAGAGGCTTCCCGCGCAAGCTGATGCAGACGCAGTTTGAGGCGCACTACTCGGTCCTCAGGACCAATCTTCCATCTGAGCTGGCATCCAAGGTGACGCCGAAATACCAGAATTTCAAGTACTCGTACGCAATCGACTTCGAGAGCAAGGCCCAAGCCGACAGCTGCTGGGGCCACTTCAAGGGCATCACGATGAGGTGGATCGACCCGCGCACCTCGCTGACCCACGACCTTCGGCTCGGCAAGGACCAGCCATTGCCCGTGCGGCACAAGGCCTACGCGCTGGGACTCGCCTACAACATCATCCAGACTGAGATGAGGAGCAAGGAGTTGTGGAACGCAGCCTCCATGAAACTCGGCACCAACCCGTTCCAGGGCATCCTCTACTTGATGGAGAACGGCGACCCATTCGAGATGGTCAAACTGAAGGAGGTGATCGGCAACGGCGACGGACGCTTCGAGATCGACGTCGACGCTGAGAGCTTCAAGCACTTCCGTCTGGAGGAATCGTTCACGAACGGGCTCTCGGACCGTGTCCAGGCGCTGCTGGCTGAGTAGGAAATTCCTGAGCAGATATCCTGTGCCACTCTCGCACCGCCCCTCTCGCGTCGCCGTCTGGAGGACGGCTCTTGTTCGCCGAGCTTTGCAGATCGTGTGCGCGGCGAAGCCTCGCAGGCTATGGGTGCCCACACACAAGATCCGCTGGATGGCAGATCTCCTCCTCCCGCGCCTCCTCCTCCGTCTGGTGCTGAAGAGAGTGCAGCTTTCATAATTCGCAACAAGTTAAGTATCGTTTCATATAATTCGGCCACTCTGTTTGGTAGCGCGCGCGGCTCACATGCACGGCAAAGCAAGAAACTAGCAAAGACAACACAGCTTATCAACAAGTATGACATTGTCCTGTGTCAGGAAACTCACGGTTCTGAAGGCGACTTAAGCTCTCTAGAGCGCGACTTCGCCTCCCACGTCCACTTCGGCTCTTTCTGCTCTATCTCGTCTAGTGGTGGCTGCACTATTTCAATACGTAAGTCTGTGATGAACTGGTTTGAAGGCCAGCCTGAGATCACCCATATCAGTGGAGGGCGATGCTTCTCCGCGCGGGTGACGGGTGCGAAAGGCACGATGTTGATCATGAACATACACATCGAACCCCTCCTCCCTCATCAAGCAAAATATGATCTCATGTCGCGTGCAGCTCGAAGTATACCCAGCAGCAACACGTGCCTCTCTTTCTTGGCTGGAGATTTCAACTTTGTTGAGGAGGATGATGTGCGCATCCCCCTCGACGGCAGCGAGCCCACGGTAGGGGGCACCACTCTGGCCAGGCACTTCGGCGCCGTCTTCCCGTCCTTCTGCGAGATTGCGCAGACGGACTGCACCCACAGGACTCAAGTGCGCAACGTGGTCACCTCGGTCGCTCGGCTCGACAGGATCTACACGAATGCCCCCGCCGGTGAGATATTAGACTGGCACCCCAAATCTGGAACAATTGGTCTCGCACACAACATCGATGAGGTGTCCGATCACATTCCTGTGTTTCTGCTGCTGTCTCCTGGGTCCTCGAAGAGCCAGAGCATCCCTAGGTGGGTCTCTGAGCATCCCGAGTTCGGTCAGGTGATTGAATCCCTCATCGAAGAAGTAGGCCTCGACGGCTCCCCCTTCCAGCAGCTGCGCCCGCTGAAGGACATCTTTTTCGCCGCTAGGGAGGAGCTGACACATCGGATGTTCAAGGGCGGGGTCCTGACCGACAAGCAAAAGATCGCTGTGTGTTTAAAAGCCATGCGGGCCCTTCGGGCTCACTCTCCTGGTTCGTCCTGGAGCCAATCCTCTTCCTGGGTCAAAAAGTGTATGAAAGCTTATCCCGAGTTGGCTAGGTTTATTGATTCTGACAGCTGCAGTTATTACGACTATAACGCGTTCCATGGTCATTTGAATGAGCTCAGCAGCGCGGTCATCCTGGAGGATCTCGCGAAGCTGCCTAGCGCTGAGCACGGTTTACAGGAAGTTGAGCAGCAGCGAACTCGACTTCACCAGCGTCTGAAATCTTGGTCGCCGAAGCGGCGGCGTCTCAACTTGAGCGGCATATCTGCGCTTGACGGCTCCCCTCTTGGCTCTCTAGAAGAAAGTGCTCAAGCGCTGGCGACACATTGGGGCGAGGTTCATTCTCAGGGACCCGGGCTTCACCCGAAATTTCAGGAAATCCTGTGCGAGCTTTCTGAAGACATTCCTCGGGCTGCTCCTGGTATTGAGTGGGAAATCGATTTCGGGACCTTCCAAGGGATCGTCGTTAGTCGCCGCGAATCAGCTTGTGGTCCTGACGGAATTCCATATTCGTGTTGGAGACACGCAGGAGAGCGCGCTCACCAAGTGATATTTGAAGCATACCAAGCATTATGTGCAGGAGCCAGCTTGCCTTCGGGGTTTAATCACGGGCAAACGGTGTTTCTTCCCAAAGATGTTCTTCCAAACGATCATGAGTCTATAGTCCGTCCATCTAGCCAAGTTCGGCCGATCACACTTAGCAACACCGACAACAAGCTCTTGGCTAGTGCGATCTGTGTTCCCATGGGACAGCAGGCAGTATTTTCAACCGACCCGATGCAAAAAGGCTTCGTCAAAGGCAGATACCTGATCGACAATATCCTCGATATTGAAGGCAAGTTTCTAGAATACGCATGTTATAACGACTGCCCTTTCGCCGGCCTGTTCCTGCTGGACCTGAAAGCGGCGTTTCCGTCGCTGTCCCACAGGTGGATTCTGCACGTGCTGCAACGCATGGGCATCCCCGATTTTATCCTTCACGCGGTTGGCCAGCTGTATTCCGACCTCTACTCCTTCATCATTTTTGCTGGAAAAAGGTTCCCTGGGTACCGTATCACCCGCGGCATAAAACAGGGGCGCCCTCTTTCGGGCGCCCTCTTCGCCCTGGCCTTCGACCCCGTGTTACGGAAGCTGGAAAGGATTTTAACACGTTTACCGACTCCTACCTCCCCGTTCGCTTTCGCTGACGACGTTGGCGCTGCGATGGCTGACTTGAGGCAGTCCTTGCCTGCGATGATGAAGCACTTTCTCAGGAGCTCGATCGTGACAGGTCTGCTCCCGAATTTGAAGAAGTGCGCGATTGTCCTTGCCGTGGAGTTCGACAGAACCGAGCTAAATAAAGAGTTCAAAAAGTGGGGGATCAACATAAAGTCCTTCCAGGTCGGCACCCACGGGAAATATCTTGGGGTAATGATCGGCCCGACTGGGCCTGCGGCTTCGTGGCATCTTGTTCTGGTCAAATTTCTTTCCAGGATCGGGCATATTAAGACGCTGAAGCTCGGTTTAGTTCAGAACATCTACGCCTACAACTCGCTTGCTTTCTCGATCTTGACGTACCTGGTGCAGGTACTACCGGTTAGGCCCGAGGTGATCCGAGCCGAAACGAACGCTCTTCAAAGGCTGACCATGGGTCCGAGGCACGCCATCCCGACCCTGGCCCTCAAGAACTCCCTGGACTTTGGGTTCCCTGTCGAGCCCCGCAACCTCCAGGCCACGAACAAGGCCGCGATGTTTCGGATCGCCCTCCAGAGTTCAGCCTTCGCGAGAGTGAAGGAGCGTCTGCATTTTCTTGAGCACGAAGATGTCGAACGGCTGGCTGTTGTTCGGCATAAGTCTTGGCTTGCGGAGTCTATGTGCGGCTCCCTGATTAAGAACTGGAACGAGCTCACGACGATTTGCCCGACGATCAACGAATATACGCACGACGTCCAGCGAAAAGTCACCATTGCCGTTGCCAAAAATCAGGGACGTCCTTCGATGCCAGTCCTGCTCTTGCCAAGGATTCGGAAGTTCTGGAGTGAGGCCCCCGTAAGCCACGCCGATTTTATTTTTCGAGCCATTTTCCTCGCCGCTACCAAACAAGCCCCCTTCGTTGCCTCCTCTCTCCTCAAATCTGTTTGTAACGCGTGGCCCACGTCGGCCAGATTTCGGTCAGGGAACCGTTGTTGCGTCATGGGCTGCGGTGCCGCAGACTCCGACCACATAACGCATTACTTTCAATGTCCTGTGCTGCTGCCACTGCTTCCTAGTATCATCCCGTCGCTGCCGCCTGATTTTCTCGAGTGGAATGCTCTCGATCGATTGCTGTTGAGACCTCATATGCCGTCCAGCCGAGCCTTGCATGGTACCATTCTAATGCATGATCTTTTACTCACAACTTATAACGCCATCCGCTCACAGTCGTCTCAGGCAGGTCCTGTCAGGGTGGAGGCCTTGATGCGGGCGAGGGCCCGTGCAGTAGCCAAGCGCAAGAGGGCCATTCGCGAGCTGCTGAACCAAGGCACCTAGCCCCCTATGGAGCCTGACATCATTTTCCCCCACCTCCTTCTCCTCCTCCTCCTCCTCCACCTCCTTCTCCTCCTGCCCTTCCTCTTCCTCCTAATCCTCTTCCTCATCCTCCTTCTCCTCCTCCTCCTCCTCATCATCATCATCATCCCCCCTCCTCCTCCTTTTTGGTGTTCCTCGTCCTCCTCCCCCTCCTCCTCAACCTCCACCGCCTCCTCCTCCTCCTCCTCCTCATCCTCACTTCCTCCTTCTCCTCGTCCTCGTCCTCCCTCCTCCTTCTCCTCCTTCCTCCTTCTTCTCCTCCCTCTCATCATCCTCCTCCCCCCTCCCCGCCCCTCCTCCTTCCCTCTGCCTCCCCTCCTCTCCTCCTCCTCCTCCTCCCCCCCTCCCCTTCTCTCTCTCTTCTCTCTCTCTCTCTCTCTCTCATCTCTATCTCTCTCTCTCTCTCTTCTCTCCTCTCATTGCCTCCTCCTCTCTTCCTCCTTTTTGTCCTCCTGGTTTCGCCTTCTCCTCCCCCTCCTCCTCATCCCCTCCTCTTCCTCCTCCTCCTCCTCCCCCCTTCCCTCCTCCCTCCTCCTCTCCTCTCCTCCTCCTCCTTCTCCCCTCCTCCTCCGCCCCCCTCCTCCTCTTCTGCTGTCATTATCCTCCTCCTCCTCTTCCTCCTTCTTGTCCTCCCCTCCTCCTTTTCTCCACCTCCTCCTCATCCTCCTGTCCTCTGTCTTCTCGTCCTCCCTCCTCCTCCTCCTCCGCCTCCCCTCCTCCTCCTCCTCCTCCTTCCTCCGCCTCCTCCACCCTCCCTCCCTCTCCCTCCTCCCTTCCTCCCTCCTCCCTCCTCCCTCCTCCTCACTCCCACTCCCTCACTCCTCCTCCTCCCTCCTCCCCTCCTCCTCCTCCTTTTTCCCCTGTTCCCTCCTCCCCTCCTCCTCCTCCCCTCCTCCTCCTCCTCCTCCTCCTCCTCCTGCTCCTCTTCCTCCTCCTGTCTTCCCCTCCTCCTCCGCCAACTCCTCCTTCTCCTCCTCCTCCTCCTCCCCCACCTTCTCCCCCCCCTCCCCCTTGAACGCCGACGGCGACCACGCCCTTCTCCGCTGCGCTGCGCTGCTCGCGGCGGCTGCAGGGGTGGCCCGTCGCCGCGGCGGCCTCTGTCTGCAGCGGCCCCTCGCCGGAAACAGCGCGGACAGCGAGGCGATGGGACAGACGAGGTCCTCCCGAAGCATGAGGGGGAGGAGGAGGAGAAAGTGGAGGAGGAGGAGGAGGAGGGAGGAGGAGGAGGAGGAGGAGGAGGAGGAGGAGGAGGAGGCGGAGGAGGAGGCGTTGCCCTAATCGAACGGGGCGCGGCGCCCCCCCACCGCGGCCGCGCGCCCCGCCAGGGCGACCCCGCGCGTCCGCCGCGCGATAGGCGGACCGCCTCGCCCGCAGGGCCTGCCCCCAACGGGGCTGCAGAGGGGCAGCCGACGCCAGGCCGAGGGCCGTGGCCCGAGGCCGCACGGCCTCCGCCAGGCCGAGCCCGCCTGGCACCGCAGGTTGAGAAGGCTACGTGCTGCTGACCGCACGGTGCTACGTGTACGTGCAGCTGCCGAGCGTCTTCGGCAGCATCATTCAGCCATGGGAGGTTGGAAATGTTCGAAGTGCAGCACCACCAATGGAAGTTATTTCTGGCATTGTAAGCAGTGCGGCACCGCTTATCAGCAGAATGGTGCTAAGAGAACGACATCACGTGGGAAGTCCAAGCAGGATGCTCGAGACAGATCGGCAAGCCGCAAGAGAAGAGAAGGTCCTTTTCGTAACGTCATCACTGAAATAGGGCCGATGCATCCAAATCTTGCCAGGGTTGCCGAATCGTGGACCCCACCGCCGCCGCCCGAGGAAAAAGAAAGAGTTAAGGAGTACAAACAGAAGCAGTGGAAGAGAATATACCAATTGGCGGAGCTAATCATTTCTCTCAAGGCCGCAGGCAAGTCAGCCGCCATCGAGACCACGGAGGTCTCTGTTTTGAAGGCAGCCATATTGCAGCTTTTGCCTCAGGCCGAGCAGCAGAAGTCAATCAGTAAGAGAGCAGAGATATTGAAGGATAAGATACAAAGAGTTGAGAAGCAGCTTGGTGAGTTAGTAAATGAAAGAGATGACTTGCACAAACAATACAATGTGGCGAAAGAGCAGCTCAGTGCATTTGATCAGGACCAGCACAAGCATCTCTCGGCCGACATGGGTTCTCATATGCAAGTTGATCAAGTCAATGTGCCTGCTCGGCCGCCACCGCCACCACCTCAGGCGCCGCAGCGCAGGAGTGACCAGGGGACAGCGGCTGGTGTGGCCCGCCCCCCACCCCCGCCCCCCCCCCCTCCCTCGGAGGGGTTGGGCAAGGGTAAAATCAATGCATTGTCGCAGATCACCGCCTCGCTGCAACAGATATTGGATCAGCAGAAAAGTCAAGCAGCTCAGATCCATGCACAACAGCAGGAGTCTCAAATGCAGGCTATGAAGCTGCAATTTCTATTTGCACAGTTTGGCGCTTCGAATGGGCAGATTGAGATCCCTCAGACCCAGGCATCGCCGAACGAACATCAACGAGCTGCTCCAATACATCAATCGCAGCCACAGACGATACCGTCGCAGACACAGATGCCGACGCCTGTGGCTACATCAGCCCCTAGGCCTCCCATGCCCATTCCGTCTCAGTCACAGATGCCAAAGGATGTTGCTGCGGCTGCAGCTCAGCAGTGCCCTGTTTCGGAGACATCTGCCACGGACACCTTCGACGCTGGCGATTACTACGCCAAGATGCAGGAGGAGCAGCACCGCAGAGATCAGCAAGACTTTGTCGAAACCCAAGCTGAGGATGATCAGAGGCGTATTAATGAAGAAGCAGAGGAACTTTTTTGCGATGGATACCATGCGGAGTTCAACTTCAGTGAGGAGGCGGAGTTCCATCGCCAGTTCGAAGTTGATCAGCAAGCGAGGGCAGCAGCGCAGTTTGAAGAGGAGCAACGCAACATCAATGAGGAAGCTGCTGCTAAGTTGGAGGGTGTTCCTCCCCCTCCACCGCCGCCCCCATGTGCGCAGCCGACGGCATCTCCTTCACACTGGCACTCATCCTCATCATGCGGCATCCCTGGCACATCACAGCCTTGTGGCCCCCAAGTTGTACCACAGCAATTTGACCTGACCGCGCAGGATGCCAAGACGGAGGAGCGCAAGGGCTCTTCCACTCGTAGCAGGTCAGATGGAGGCCGTGCCGAACGCCTTCGTCGTGGCAAACCTGACGACCTTGGCAACTCAGAGGAGGTACGTCGGGAGGCAGGTTTTCACATCCCAGGCGTGGCGCCCGGAGGAGGCTAGCGCCAGCTGGGTCTCCAGAGGTGCAGCATCAGCGCGCTGTGCACTTTGCCCCAGCGCTGGAGTTGCACACCTACATCGACGAGATTGGGGACTCCGTCGGTGAGAATTCAAGAAGGTCACACCTACATGAAGCAGCGGGTGTAGGTGTGAGTATTGACCGCTCTAGTCAATCAGGCATGCTTAGTTTTGAATTTACTCATGAGCCTAGCGGCACGCACTGCTCAGCGTACCAAGCTCCTCAAAGGGGCGCCAGGGGGTACCGACCGTCGGCTTCGGCCTTCGGCGCGCACTGCCCAGCGCCCCCATCGAGGCAGCGCATGTGCGCCAGAGGGTACCGTCCGCCAGGCAGTCGACGGCATCGCCAAGAGGCTTTGGGGTGCCCGCCCACGTTGCAGTCGTCTTCTCCAGCGCCATCGGGCGGAGCGAGAGGAGCATTCACGGTCGACATCTACAAGTGCATGTTCGGCCGCAACGAGAATTCATTGAATTTATTTCAGATAGGCGATTTGGCAAGGGTTAGTGTTGCGGCCTCACAGCACCATGCTGGCATGGAGATCGACAGCCCCAGCGCGCACGTTGATCATGCAGTTTCGCAGCCAGCTACGGCAGCAAATTGTCACGTTAAGCATGTCCCTACATTACCAGAGTTGTTTGATCAGGTACAGTGGCGGTTACAGCTCTCGTGGGACTACCGTGGTATGCTATTGCATCCGTTTGCTGACTTGGCCCTGCGTACGCACCCTCCCCGTCCAAGCACGGGCCAGGCCACACACCATGTTTATACAGACGCATCTCTGTACTCCAAGTCTCCCGAGCTGGCGGCGTTCGCGCTGGCCCACGTCATGCAGGACTCCACGGGGTTTGCGTGCCAGGGCTATGTGGCGGCACGAGCGGCGACATCTCACCCCTTCGACAACATGGCCGAGCAGACCCACAGCACCGAGGTTGAACTTTTGGGCGTTGTCTGGGCGGCTATCTTTTCTCTTCAGTTGCCCTTCGATTAGCAGGTGTACATCATCTGCGACAATATGGCGGCGGTCGACAAGGCTTTGAGTCGGGTGCGCTTTGTTTCTGAGTTGGACAAGATGGTGGCCACTGTTCTCAGAGATGTGCAGCGTGTGCGTCCGATATCAGTGGCGCAGGAACCAGGTCACCAGGACTACCCATGGAACGAATCAGTCGACTCGATATCCAGGCACTTTACTAAATAATCCAATGTGCCACCAGATCTACCGCAGGTTCCACTTCAAGCACTGATGTATACGGTAGATGAAGAGTGGCAGTTTACAAGGTTTTTAAATCCGACGACATCACCATATCCGTGCTTCTTGGAAGATGGTTTTCACTTCGAGGTGCCCAAACAGAAGGTACTGCAGTACGATGATCAGGGAGAAGGCGAAATGGCAGTCCTGCGCGCACCTACTCGTATTAACTATAAGATTGCGACCTTCAACAATGTTACGATATGCTCTGGTGATGATAATGAAGGTCCCGACAAATCGGTCCACAACTTTGCCCGACACGAGGAGCGCAGAGCCCGTGCAAGACATCTTCGGCTACAGCTCAAAGGTGATTCTGTGTTACTGGCTGGCATCCAAGAGACATCACATCCTGCTGGTAAGTTCGAGTCCGATGGCTTCCTGGTCGTCAACTCAGGCTCGGATTCCAAAAGGGCTTGGGTGTACGCTCTTGGTCAACCTTGAGCTTGGTTATGCACGCGGGAAGAAGGGACCACTAAAGTTGTTGCCCAAGCATGTCCACGTTATACATGCAGTAGAAAGATATCTTCTTGTGCGGATGCAGGCGCCCATGATGGTGCACACAGTGGCAGTCATCCATGCTCCTCATCACAAACGAGGGACCATGGACCCGCCTCAGCATGTTCGCAAATGGTGGCAAGATGTACGAGCTGTTTTGGACCAACACCCACCGACTATTATTATGGCAGATGCGAACGCACGTATGGGCAGCGAGGTCACAGATGTTTCAGGAAGCATCGGGCCTACTGATTCACTAGACTTCAACGGATTCGAGCTCCAGAAGATTTCCAATCAGTACAGCATGAAGATCACGAACACGTTCCTCCCTCATGCGCATCCTGAAACTTTTCGTGCCAAGTGTGGTACACTACATCGGCTGGATTACATCTTGTTGCAGGACAGCATCCGTGCTTGTGCGAAGACCTGCTACGTGATGACCGACTTGGACCTTGGTGACAAATCCCCTGACCACTGGCCAGTTGTTGTCACCATTGAGGCTGCAAAATATTACACGACACCCGAGGCAGGGAGAAAGAGGCTCGACAGGCAGAAATTGGCGGATCCTATCAGACAGAACAAAATCCGACAAGCTCTTTTAGAGATGCCAGTGCCGCCGTGGGCTACGGACATCAACCAGCAGGTTGACGACTTCAATTGCGAAATCAACCAGCTCACAGCCGAGTTATTTGCCGAGGACCGTTTCTCCCCGAGGAAGCCCTACATCAAGACAGGCACTATGGCGCTTATCAGGCTTCGCAGGTATGTACGGCGTGCACAGCAAGCGGTCTTCAGGCATTCGTGGGAACCTATTTTTCTATTGGCCAGGCTTCTGTCAAGGCAACTGGACACATTCACATGCGCAAGTCGGGGCCCTGATCTGTCATCCCAGTGTCCTTGGGAAGGCCCTATGCGCCAGCTTGCCATGGCATGTGACTTATTTCAGGCCGAGGAGTTCACAATCGAGGAAATGCTTGCTGCTGCCAGATGCTTTATGGATGCAACTGCTGGTACACTTACTTGGTGTCTTAACAGGGGCAGAAAAGATTTTCTTACGCAGACTGCCAAGAAGATTGGCGCATTGGCAATACTACATGATGGACACCATGAATGGGTTTGGCTCCAGGGGTTACTGCGCTTCAATGGCAAGCAGGCTAGGCGATGCGACCACACTCTCCTTCCTCAGCGATTCAAGCAAGACGGTTCAGTCATCACTTCCGACCTGGCGTGGGCCGAGACCTTGAGGCGACACTTTGCCCAACTTGAGGACGGATACGAGTGTACTGCATCGGCTCTGCAAACTGAGTACAATCAGCTATCTCTGAACCATACTCTCGGTTTCCCGCGGTCTATCTCTGCGATTCCGTCTCCGACATGGCTTGCCACCCGCACGCGGGGGGTTAAAGCCCACCGCGCACCTGGTCATGATTTAGTCCAGAATGCTGTGCTCAAAGCTGCGCCTGAGGCTGTTCTGCCGCATATCCTGGCTATCACAGCTAGGACTGGACTTCTGGTGCAGGAGGCGGCTATACATAAAGCAGGACTGGCATGCGGTCTCCACAAGGGCAAGAGTGGCAGGATGACGGCTCAGATGTACCGCTCGATCATGCTGAACTCGGACGTTATCAAGCATCACCATGCGTTCCTTCGAGCAGCCATGTCTGATTGCATCAAGATACTCATGGTGGACTCGCAGACTGGGGGTATCAAGGGACGTTGTGCTGGCATGGCTTCTCAGATGGTGCGAGTCTTCAGACATATTGCCAAGGCCAGGAAGTTTATTGCAATAGTCTTGTTCGTGGATTTGGTGGCCGCATTTCACTCACTGTTGCGACAGGCTGGGATCCCGCTCAAGGGGACCGAGAAGTACATCAACCAAGTCCTAGACAATGCCCCTGCGTTGGCGCACCCGCTGCTGGAGGTTGTTCTGGCGGCGCCAGTGTTGGTCGACTCCAGGGTTGACCAACATCTGGTTGCGCAAGTGATCGAGGCCCATCGGCTCACCCACTTCAGGGTGCCAGGGGATACGCAGTGGATTGTCTCGCAAAGGAGCTCTCGCGCTGGGAATCCCCTGGCAGACTTCTTCTTCAATGTCGTTTACGCCCGACCACTGAGAGGAATAAGATTTGATATGCAGCAGGCGGGCATTGCCATGGACCTCAAAGATTGTATTGATGCTTCCGAACAGGTATTCTCCCAGGGCCTCACAGTGGAGAGCGACACGTTCACTGATTCCACCTTCGTTGATGACTCAGGTTTCTGTTCCCCATGCTACGATCCCACAGCAGTACGTGATCAAGTATCGTTGCTCGGCAGGATTGTGAGGAAGCACATGCTAGGATCAGGCTTTCAATTTCACTTCGGGAAGGGCAAGACGGCCGCGGTCATCTCCTACAATGGCGAGGGGGCCCTGCACGCGAAGCGGACCATGGCCAAGTTCTCAGCCATTGCGTTAGATAGCACATCGAACGATCGCATCGTGCTTGAGCAGGCTTACAAGCATGTAGGTGGTATCTACACTGGCGATGGGAGCACAGGTCAGGAGGTTGCCAGGAGGAAGAACAAGCACTCTACGGCGCTGAGGCCCTCAAGGGCATCTGTTATCAAGTACGAGATTGCCATGAAGGACGAGCTCAAGTATATCGATGCGCTGTGCAGCACTCATTTGTTCTTTCAGGCTGAGACATGGGACAATATTTCGGCTTCTTGCACGACCAAGTTGAACCACGCGCTGCTATCAGGGTACCGAGTGGGCACCAGGAAACTGCACAGCCTGCTCACTGTTGGTCGTACCACAGATTCAGAAGTATTGGTAATCGCTAACAGGATGGAATTGTGTGACGTTTTGCGCTTCAGAAGGCTACGCTATGTGGCTCGGCTGGTGCATTCAGGATCTCCTACCTTGCGGCTGATCTTGGATGCTACGCTAGGTACTTCATCGTCATGGGCATCACTTGTAGTGGAGGATTTTCTTTGGCTCAAAAGGTATTGTCACGATGCTCCAGATGACTGCCCCAGGAATATTTCAGGCATTGCCTCTTGGATGAGATATGTTGCCAAGGATCTGAGAGTATTTCATAGGCACTTGCGCAGTGCCTGGATGAGTTTTTCTGCGCAGCGGATGGATCAGCACAGGGACTCCTTCATATTGCGGAAGATATTGTTGGTATACCCTGGGCTGATCCCAAGAGGCGATGATGGACACTCAGTAACAAGTTATTTCTGCTATGAGTGCGATCAGGTGTTCCAAACAGTTGCTGGGTATCGAGGTCACTGGACTCGAGTGCACCAGCCAAAGGACATGGCGCAGTATTTTGCTGACGGTGTTGATTGCCTCTGTTGCGGTGCCAGCTTCTCGGATCGATCAGGGTTGCTAAGGCATCTCAGGCGCCCAACGGGAGCATGTCTTGGCCACATTATGGCATCCACTGCTCCCCTGGACGACGAGGCAGTTGCAGCATGGCAGCGTTTGGACCAGCAGTCGGCTGTGGACAAACGCATTCGTGGGCTTCGGGCGACTGCGCCAACGCGACCAGCACTACCTGGCAAGAGACAGGCTGCTGTGGTTGACGAGCGCCCGATGCCCCCGTGTGTGGAATGCGTCTCAGTCCCAACGCTGCCACCAGCACCTGCGGAGCGTGCCAATCGGCAATCCTATGTGTTGCATCTTGGCTGGGGTCCCAGAGATGATGACGACTTCAGCAGTATTATGGGCTGTGCCACTGTTTTTTTTTCAACTGTGCTGTTTTATATATCGATTGCAGAGAACCATCAATGACTTCGAAGCTGGAGGATTAAACATTTTTAGACAATATCACTGCAAGGATTCAGTCAGGTGCTATTCTGGGAGATCTTGTAACACCGCCGATACCATCTTGGACAGCGACGGTGAACAGTATTGGCTCGCAGGGCTCGCCTGTGCGACCTCGAGAACAATTGTGGGGAGCTGATCTGCTGAATAGGTTCTGGGTGAAGGAGTTGCGGAAGGAAAATGGTGGCATCAGAGCTGGCGTATTATTCCTGGCCGCCGCAGCGGCGGCAGGTGTGGCTGGAGTATTGGTGCACCAGGCTTCCGTGGCTCATCGTGCGGCGTCGATCTGGCAGTTGGAGTCGGTGAAGGCGCTCGCTGCTCCCCCAGAGGCCTTCTCAGTTTCCTTCGATGTGGCCGACTTCGGAGGCTTGCGGTCATCCTTCGGCCAGGCCTTGGCCGTGCACTGCCCGCACCTCTCGGCGGCCATGCTCCAGCGTGGCTTGGCGGCGAGGCCCGCAGCAGCGCTCGAGGAGAACAACTGGGTCCTTCCTAGGCCCTTCCTCGCGTTGCTGGGCGAGGCCTTTCTGGAGGCGCAACCTGCGTTGTGTGGTGGGGGTGCTTTGCAGTGGCCGACGGATCCGTTTCTCGAGGCCATGCTCTTGCCCCCCGAGCGTTACCCAGAGGTGCCTTCGGACGAGGATGCTGCATGGGAGCTGGTCGAGGGCACCCTCCTCTCCTGCGGTGCGCCCCCGCACCGAGAGGGAGGCCACTGAGGACGCTGGGCTGGAGGGCTGCGGCCAGGCTGCGGCCATCTGGCGCGCGCGCGCTGGCGAGGTCGCGGTCGCGGACATATCCATCGTGTCCGCCTGGCGGTGGGACCGCACATGCACTGGGAGTACGGGGAGCTGCAAGGAGAGGACTCCGCAGGGGACCGCCCCCTCAGGGATGGGGGAAGAAGAAAGGAGGGGGGAGAGGAGGACAACAGAGAGGCACGGGCGAAGGGGGCGGTTTCCCCGAATGGGGCCTCCGAGGAGGCCTCTCGGAAGGCGCGGGGGGGGCCTCCGAGGGGGGGGGGGGGGGGGCGGTTAAGAGGCCGCCTCCAGCAGACGAGTTGCCTCCCCCGGTCCCCGAGCTCCGCCCGGAAAGTGCGACCGCTCCAGGGCTCGTTTCGATTCCTCCGATTCGATTCGATTCGATTTCGATGGCTTCCGATTCCGATTCGATTCGACTTGAGATTCCGACTTGGGCTCCGATTTCTTATTGGAGGCCTACTAGCCTGCCGATGTCTGCCGATTCGACTTTTCCCGACTCGGCTGCCGATTTCCGCCGATCCGATTCATTTCGATCGCCGATCCGACTTATCGATTCGATTATGGGCTCTCCTGCCGCTCAAGCAAGGGGGACCCTTTAGGAAGCTGGAACGTATACATGACCAGTGGCTGGCTGTTTCTCAATCCCAGGACTCTGTGAGGGTTGGGGGCGACGTCGGGATGGTGTGGTGTATGCCTGCTCCCCCGTTTCCCCGGGGAAGAAATTACTCACTGCGTGGAGCTCCCCATATGTGCATCTCATGTTTTATGTCATGCCGTGGTGAGCGTCTGTTCATGAGCGGTCGACTACAATAGCGCGTCCACGTGGGCGACAGGGCCGACGAAGACGAGTGACCCCTAATGCGAGTGATTGCGTATGAGTCAGAGTGAGCTTTGAGTATGGTTGAATGCGAGCCTCTTCCTCTTCATCCCCCCTCCTCAGCTGCCAGGCCTTCCCCTTTTCAGCCCGTGGTAGCTTTGGAGCTTCCCACATGTGCATATGTTGTAGGATAGTTGGCAGTGGGATATGTAAGACGAGCGTTTAGCCACACAAGGCCATAAGTGCATGTCATGTTGGAGGATAGTGCCACGGTGAGCATTTCCAACGATCCCCGCACACAACCACCGCCCCCCCCTCGCAGTCACCCCCTATGAATACATATATATATATATATATATATATGTCCTGGACTTCGGAACAAACGTTCTGCTCGCGTCAAGGACCTTCGAGCAAAGCGCCCTCCTCCTCCTCCTCCTCCTCCTCCTGTTCCTCCGCCCCCTCCCTTCTCCTGCTCCTGCTCCTCCTCCTCATCCTCCTGCTCCCCCTCCCCCTCCGCACCCCCATGCCCTTCCTCACGATCCCCCGCCTCCTCCTCCTCCTCCTGTTCCTCCTCCTCATCCTCGTTCCTGTCATTTCCCTCCCTGTTGAGCCCAGAAACAAGCGAACCGCCTGAGACATCCCCACAATATGGCCGCGAACGTGCCCGTGCAACCACCCCTGGCGGCTCCCCATAGGGGTGCTGCAACCAGCGCCCCGCTTGAGACATCGTCACAATCTGCTCTCCAAGCGAAGGATGTTGAGCCCAGAAACAAGCAAACCGCCTGAGACATCCCCACAAAATGGCCGCGAACGAGCCCGTGCAACCACCCCTGGCGGCTCCCCTTAGGGGTGCTGAAACCAGCGCCCCGCCTGAGACATCCTCACAATCTGCTCTCCAAGCGAAGGATGTTGAGCCCAGAAACAAGCAAACCGCCTGAGACATCCCCACAAAATGGCCGCGAACGAGCCCGTGCAACCACCCCTGGCGGCTCCCCTTAGGGGTGCTGAAACCAGCGCCCCGCCTGAGACATCCTCACAATTTGCTCTCCAAGCGAAGGATGTTGAGCCCAGAAACAAGCAAACCGCTTGAGACATCCCCACAAAATGGCCGCCGCGAACAAGCCCGTGCAACCACCCCTGGCGGCTCCCATTAGGGGTGCTGAAACCAGCGCCCCGCCTGAGACATCCTCGCAATCTGCTCTCCAAGCGAAGGATGTTGAGCCCAGAAACAAGCAAACCGCTTGAGACATCCCCACAAAATGGCCGCGAACGAGCCCGTGCAACCACCCCTGGCGGCTCCCCTTAGGGGTGCTGAAACCAGCGCCCCGCCTGAGACATCCTCACAATCTGCTCCAAAGCGAAGGATGTTGAGCCCAGAAACAAGCAAACCGCCTGAGACATCCCCACAAAATGGCCGCGAACGAGCCCGTGCAACCACCCCTGGCGGCTCCCCTTAGGGGTGCTGAAAATGAGTATGCCTGAGTATGAGTAAGTCTGTGTATGAGTAAGTCTGTGTATGAGTAAGTCTGGGTATGAGTAGGTCTGTGTAAGAGAAAGTCTGTGTATGTGTACGTCCTGGTATGAGTAAGTCTGAGTATGACTAATATTGTGTATGAGTAAATATGGGTGTGAGTGAGTCTGTGTATGAGTACGTCTGGGTGTGAGTAAGTCTGTGTATGAGTAAGTCTGTGTATGAGTATGTCTGAGTGAGAGTAAGTCTGAGTATGAGTAGGTCTGAGTATGAGTAAGTCTGAGTATCAGTAAGTCTGTGTATGAGTAAGTCTGAGTATGAGCAAGTCTGAGTATGAGTAAGTCCGACAGGAGGGGAGGAGGAAAGAGGAGGAGGGAGAAGGAGAGGGAGTAGGAGGCGTCCAAGTAATAACAAGAACCCCATCTTAGGATATGGGGAACAAAAAGTGCATACACACCAGGATCCCGTATACGCCAGGATCCGCTTTCCTGTGCGAGTTTCAGTGCGAGGCCGGGAACAGCGTCGGTGTCTAGAGTTGGGCTCTCTACTTCGCCTCCCGCCCCCACCCCCAGGGAGAAAGCCCTGCGGATGGCCGACAGCAGCGAGTCGCTGAAGATGGCGCGGAAGGCCAGCGCGGCGCCGCCCGTCGCCGACGCCCCCCAGCATCAGCGGACGTCTTGCAGGGCTCGTTCCGAATCCGCCGATCGGTTCGATGCGATTTCGATCGGTGCCGATCTTGATTTGGGTCGGCTTCGGAATCCGACTTGGGCCGCGGTTTCTCACGCCTCTCGGGGCAAACCTCACTGGCCTGCCAAGTTCCGCCGACTCGACTTCTCCCGACTTGGCTGCCGATTTCCGCCGATCCGATGCAAGCCGATATCCGATCCGACTTCTCGATTGGATGTTGGGCCCTCCCTTTTTTCAAGCAAACATGTGGCCGACGTGAATTCCAGTGCTTGGAGCTCATACAGGTCCTTCGTCGCCCCAGCCGGATGCACGTCAAAGTCCACGCCGGGACGCGCTCCTGGACATATTTGGAGGTCGATTGTGACGGAGGTCGTCGTCGTCGCTGGTTGTGGGGGTGCACGTTCTTCCTCTCAGAGAACGGCCGTTCGAGGCATCATGCTCCACTGGGGGGGAGTAGGAGGTGGAAGAGGGGCGACGGAGCAGGAGCAGGGGCAGAAGGAGTGCCGCGGACATCTCGACCGACCATCCCCCCTCATCTCCTTTTTCGTCCTGCTGCTCTTCCTGCTCCCCAGCGGGGCGGCTTCTGGAGGCCAGAAGACGGCAAACCATGCACCAGAAGCGCCAGTCTCCCAGAGTCCGCTCCATTCCGCAGGGGATACCTGCACACCACCACGTCAGAGAGGGCCCAGGATGGTGGTGTGTGTGTGTGTGGGTGTGTGTGTGTGTGTTTGTGCTTGTGCTTGTGCTTGTGCTTGTGTTTGTGTGTCTATGTCTCTGTCTCTGTCTGTGTCTGTTCATGTGTCTGCGTCTGTGTCTGTGTCGGTGTCTGTGTGCGTGCGGGCGGGCGGGCGTGCGTGCGTATGTGTGTGCGTTTGTGTGTGTGCGTTCGTGGGTGTGCTTGGTGTGTGTGAGTGTGTGTGTGGGTGGGTGTGCGTGTGTGTGCTTGGTGTGTTTGTGTGTGCTTGTGTGTGTGCACGTGCGTGTGTGTGTGTGTGTTTGTGTGTATGTGTGTGCGTGTATGTCTGTGTGTCTCTCTGTGTGTGTGCGCTTGTACAGATGTGTTTGTATGTGTATGTGTGCGTGTACGTGTACGTGTATGTGTATGTGTAGGTGTAGGTGTATGTGTATGTGTATGCGTATGCGTATGCGTATGCGGATGTGGATGTATGCATGTGTGAGTGTTTCAAGCACGCACGAAGGATCGAACAGCTACACTCTGACAAGGGCAAGGGCAAAGGCAAGGGCCCAGACCCGACGGGGAAAGGCAAGCGGCGCGCCGACCCAGCCTGGCCCAACCACGAGCAGACCAGGCAGCGCCTCCCCAGCAGCCACACACAACACCCCTGATGCGTCCCTCGGACCTTCGGAAACGGGGCTCGTCATGCACGGCACGCTGGCAGCCCCATGCGGGCATGACCATCCCCCGGCCACTGCAGGGCGGGCTACGCTCCCTGCCCACCCCGACATCCTGGGCCCGCCTCCCCTGCTGCATACACGCCCCGCGCCCACCCAGCGCATGCCCTGCGGCCCCAGGGGGCACCCAGCCGCTGCCAGCTCACGCCCAGCTTCTGCACTCTGGTCCTCTTCTGAGCCCGCAAGCGCTCCGGCCGCGCGCCCCCACCTGGCGGCGCGCCGTTCTGCCCAGGTCTCGGCCGCGCCCGCCACCCCTGGCGGGCAACCCGCATGTGGCTGAGCCCCAGCTTTGCTCTCCAGGGCGCACCCACTGCCGTCCATCTGGACGGTGGTGGGCCCCTGGACCCCGCCGTGCTGCCCACCCGGTCCACCTGGACCGGGGGGCGGCCTCCGACGTGCACCAGTTGTTCTCTTCTGCCGACGTGCACCAGTTCGGTGCTCCCCACAGTTTTGTCCGAGCGGGTGGGGGGGAGGCCCTGCCGTCCCTTCCAACGGCGGCTGCCCCCCCCGTTTCTCCCTGCGGGCCCACCCTGTCTTACCAAGCAGGGGGGCCCTGCCCTCAGTCTTCTGACCTGCACCTGTTCGGTGCCACCTCTCTCCCCCTCCCGCCCCGTGCGGCGGCGCCCCCGACGCCGCTGCTGACCGGCGCCGCTGCCCCGCCCGCGGGTCGGCGTTGATGCCCCCGCCAGGCGCCGGCCGGATGCCTGCCCTCGCGACGCCCCCCGCGCCTCACGGTGCGCGGCGCCGCCGCTGCCGCCCTGCCGCCCCGCCTGTGGGTCTCACAGGCGGGGCGTCTTCCGCCCTGATCACTTCTGCCCCTCCCGCCTGCCCTCCCTCCCTCCCTCCGCCGCCATGGCGCTGGCGGGCTGCTCGCAGCCGCCGCGCTGGCTCCATGGGCTTGGTTTTGCACCCTTGCCCCACTGGGGTGGTCCCTGCCCCCGCACTGCGCCCCGCCGCCGCCGCCGGCCCCCCCCAGTGCAGCAGCCGCCGCGGTCCCGCCGGCGGGGCCGGCCGCGCCACGCGCTCGGGGCGCGACCTGTCGCCCTGAGCGGCCTCGCTTCCCTCCCGCTCCCTTTTTTGGCCGCGTCCTCTGCCCTCTCCCCTCCTCCTGCATGGTGGCAAAAATCGCTACAACGGCACCCCCGTTTGGGTAGCCCATCGCAAGCGCAGTTGCTTTGCCTAGCCGCCGACGCAAATGTGTGTGTGTGGTTGTGTGTTGTTGTGTGTGGTTGTGCGTGTGTGCGTGTGCTTGTGCGTGTGTGCGTGTGTGCGGTGTTATGTGTGTCTGTGTGTGCGTGTGCGTGTATGCGTGTGTCCGTGTGTGTGCGTGTGTGTGCGCGTGTGTGCGATTGCGTGTGCGCGTGCGTGTGCGTATGCATATGCGTGTGTGTGTGTGTGCGTGTGTGTGTGGTGTGTGGTGTGTGTTGTGTGTTGTGTGTTGTGCGTTGTGTGTTGTGTGCTGTGTGTTGTGTGTTGTGTGTTGTGTTTTGTGTGTTGTGTGTTGTGTGTTGTGTGTTGTGTGTTGTGTGTTGTGTGTGTGCGCGTGGGCGTGCGGGTGTTCGCATGTGCTCTTGTGCGCGTGTGCGCGTGTGCGCGTGTGCGTGTTTGCGGGCGTGCGGGTGTGTCGGTGTGTGGGTGTGTGGGTGTGTGGGTGTTGGGTGTGTGCGTGTGTGGATGTGTGGGTGTGTGGATGTATGGGTGTGTGGGTGTGTGGGTGTGTGGGTGTGTGTGGGTGTGTGGGTGTGTGTATGTGTATGTGTGAATGTGAGCGTGTGTGTGTGTGTTTGAATGTTTGTGAATGCGTGTGTGTGTGAATGTGTGACTGTGCGTGTGCGCGTGTGTGTGTGAGTGTGTGTGTGTGCGTGCGTGTATGTGTGTGTGTGTGTCTGTGTGTGTGTCTGTGTGTGGGTTTGTGTGTGTTTGTGTGTGTTTGTGTGGGTGTGTGGGTGTGTGGGTGTGTTGGTGTGCGTGCTGTGTGTTGTGTGTAGTGTGTGTGTGTGTGGCTATGTGTGACTGCGTGAGTGTGTTGGTGTGTGTGTTGGTGTGTGTTGGTGTGAATTGGTGTGTGTTGGTGTGTGTTGGTGTGTGTGTTGGTGTGTGTTGGTGTGTGTTGGTGTGTGTTAGTGTGTGTTGGTGTGTGTTGGTGTGTGTTGGTGTGTGTTGGTGTGTGTTGGTGTGTGTTGGTGTGTGTTGGTGTGTGTTGGTGTGTGCTGGTGTGTGCTGGTGTGTGCAAGTGTGTGCAAGTGTGTGCTGGTGTGTGCAAGTGTGTGCTGGTGTGGGTTGGTGTGTGTGTTGGTGTGTGTTGGTGTGCGTTGGTGTGTGTTGGTCTGTGTTGGTGTGTGTTGTTGTGTGCTGGTGTGTGTTGGTGTGTGTTGGTGTGTGTGTGCGTGTGTCAGAGTGTGTGTGTGTGTGTGTCTGTGTGTGTGTCGGTGTGTATGCCCCTTTGTGTGTGTGTCTGCGGGGGGGGGAAGGGGGGAGGGGGGCGGGGCGGAACGGGGGGGGGGGCCTTTGCATGGGCGCCTCCATCTCCTTCTTTCCCCTCCTCCCTCCTCCCCACCTCCTCTTTGCCTTTTTTCCCCTCTTTCCAATGGCCAGCGAAGCTCCTCCCATCCTCCTCATGTATGACGAATCTCCCCCCTCCTATATCCTACCTACCTGCCTTCCCCCCGGAGATCCGACGTTGCAGAAAAAATGCAACATAGTAAAAAAACGACCGGAACCCTGGATCCCATCTTTCTGCTGCAGGTTTCGAGCCAGATCGATATATGATAGCCCCACGGCCCGAATACGAACGGAAACGCCCGGTGTGAAAGATTGTATCGCCCAGGTGTCTCAAGGCCTCCCCCCTATAGTGCCGTGACGAAAGAAGGTTATGCGGCTTGGTATGATGTTGGAATGTCCCATTCCTCCGAAGATTCCTAACATGGGCAGACGGCTCCTGCGCTTCCGCTGAGTAATTCGAGTCCCCCTTAATTCGTACTTCTGTTATTTCAACACGGGGTCGGCAAATACTCCACTCAGTATACCATGAAAATGAGGCGTGATGCAGGTCCGCCCAGAGTAATGTCTATTCCGCCCACTCCTCTTGCTCGGCCAGTCGTCAGGCATCTTGCATGCAAACCACCTGTCACGGCGATGTGTCACGGCGATATGTTCCCTTCCATCCTCCCATGCTCCAGGTCCCCCCCGTTCTTCTGGCCTCCCTTGGCGGCGCTGTCGTTCGCTGGCGACTTTCCTCCCCCAACCCCCGAGCTCCTCCCGAAAAGGTCGGCCGAAGGGGAAACCCCGGAACAAACACATCCCCAGGGGGGCTAGACGGACGCACCCCGTATCGGGGATGGACGCCCCCCCATCGTAATGGAGGGTGACGATTAATCAATGACCGGGGGTCGTGTTCACGCGGCGGCGCCCGGGATGACGATTAGAGAAAACCGGCCGCGGCCTGGGAAACTATGTGTGTCAATCGTTCTCCTCCAGTCAGAAAATGGTGCAGAAATAGCAGAAGACTAGTTCTTTAATCGTTCTCTCCCGTGTTTTAATTACTCGTCATCCCGCATTGCATCCCAGGGCTGGGCCCAAAATTTCGGGCCCGGTCGAAAACCCCACGGAGCTCGGGATAGGCGTCGACGCATTCTCTGCGATATCGCTCTGCCCCTGCTGGTCGGCGGCAGGCTCCGCGAGAACGCGTGTGGGGCCCGCGCGCCCACCCCAGAGTGCATCCACGTCCCCAGCCCCCCCCCTCCCCTTCCTTCCCCTCCTTCTCCTCCTCCTCCTCCTCCTCCTCTTCCTCCTCCTCCTCCTCTTCTTCCTCCTCGTCTCTCATTATCCTCCTTCTCCTCCTCCTCCCCTCTCCTCCTGTCTTCTCCTCCACCTCCTCCTCCTTCACCTCCTCCTCATCCTCCTCCCCTCCTCCTACTCCTCCGCCTTCTACTGCTGTCTTCTCCTCCTCCTCCTCCTTCACCCCCTCCTCCTTTTCCTCCTCCTACCCCCTCCTCTTCCTGGTTTCTTCACCTGCTTCCCCCTCCTCATCCTGCTTTCTCCTCCTCCTCCTCCACCTCCTCCTTCTCCTCCTCCTCCTCATTCTCCCCCGCCTCCTTCTCCTCCTCCTCCTCCTCCTACACCTCCTTCTCCTCCTGCCCTTCATCTTCCTCCTCCTCCTCCTTACCCTCCTCCTCCTCCTCCTCCTCAGTGGCTCTGGCGAGAGTCGCCGTTTGCATGTATCTCCAGAGTCGTTGGTTCAGGCTCGGTGGTTTTGTGGATGGCCCCCTTTGGGCGTCTCGGGGCATTGTGGCGGGCTGCAGTTTCGCCACGACCCTGGAGCTCTTGACCGTCTCACTCTTCCGCCTGAGGTTCACCTCAAGCTGTACATCGATGATTCCGCATTGTCGTGTAATCGCCCGGGTACGTTGTCACGCACCTCCCTCCTGCGGTGGTAGGCCTCCACAGGGCCCGCACGGAGGAGGTGGGAGCGATTGTCTCAAATGACCTTGGCAAGAGGTCGTTGATTTGTTCGTCACGCCCCCTGGGCCAGCAGTTGGGCAGCCGCCTCGTAGGCTTAGCGGGCCCCTTGGTTTCCAGCGCTGCCAACCTAGGCGTCGACGATGCTGCCAGCAAGCCGCGCCGCCGAAACGGTGGATCAGCGAAGGCGAAATCCAGGGAGCTCAAAACCAAGGGGTTTTGTTCCAGGCTGCCCCGTTTGTGGCCCACGGTGGGCGGACGAGTTGCTCGGAGGGTTGTCGCGTCCGGGGCCATGGCGTCTGACCTGCTCGGAGCGGAGGTCCGTGGGGTCACGGACCACGAGTTACTCCAGTTCAGATGGCAGGCAGCTTCGGTGGTGCGGCCGTCGGCGCGTGGTCGCAGTTTGACGGCGTCGCCTTTGACACACCAGGAGCCGTGCTGGCTCGCTGCGGTGGCCCCCACCATTCGTTGGGCTAAAGAGGTGTGGATTTCTCACCCCCATCTTTACTCCCACTCCATCCCCCTCACCGAGCCTCGGGAGGCGTGGGCTGGCAGTGTCGAGGGTGAAACTCCGCTGTGGCGCAATGTTGGAGGACCCGTCGCTGCTCTTCGGGTGAGCTGTGAGCGCATCTCTTGGACTATGCCGTCGTTTGCTGAGTTTCTCACGGACCAGGGCCAAGTTGTGAAACTCACGGTGTTTTCCCCACGTCTCGTCAAAACCCTCCTTAGGAAAGTTGTGTTTCGGGGTTTGAAGTGGAACTTGGAAGCCCAGGTCAAGATGTTTTCGCGGGCGTGTATGGACGGCTTGTTGTTTTCTCTTCGGTCTAAGACCCTGTTCCAGCGTGGATATGTTCGGTCTTTGTTTCGCGATGCCATTTGCACTCGTAGTCGCGTTTACATGTTTGAGTTGCAAGTCCTACACTTGTGGTGGTCAAGTTCGGGGCCTCCGACTTGAGTGCAAGCCCCTGCCAAGATCTGGGGATCAAGGTCGGAAGCACGCTTGGAACCAGGCTGCTTCAGGATTGCAACCCAAGGAGGCTGGCGTCGCTTTAACCGTCGGCCCTTGGGGCAACATGGAAGAAGAGGATCCTGCTTCCCTCGTCGAGCCTCCTCCACCCTCGGACGAGGACTCGGACGGCACTCGCACGCTGCGCAGAATCTCGATTGGTTTGAGGCTCTTGGGTGCAGCGGCGGGGCCAAGTCAACCTAGAGCTTGTGGAGACCACTCCGAGTCTGGGTATGATTGAAAGGCAGTTTTTTGTCGATCCGGCCGATCTGTCCTGCTACGTGGTCGTTCCCTTGTCAGGCGGTTCGTTCCGGGGACTTGCTTTTGTTTTTTCCCCTGGCGGGTCTCGCCCCCCCCCCCCCCCGCTTGAGGTGTATGTGGGCAGCTTGGCGCCGTCGGAAAAAATCCTCCTCCTCCTCCCCCTCATGCTCCGATGCGTCCATACTCCTCCTCCTCCTCCACAACCCTCTCCTCCTCTTCTTCCTCCTTCTGAACCTCGTCCTCCTCCTCCTCCTCCTCCGATTATTTCATATTCCTCCTCCTCCTCCTCCTCAACCTCCTGTTCTTCCTACACCTCCTGAACCTCGTGTTCCTTCTCCTCCTCCTCCTCCTCCTCCTCCTCCTTCTCCTCCTCCTCCTCCTTCTCCTCATCCTCCTCTTCCTCCCGAATCTCGTCTTCCTCCTCCTCCTCCTCTTCATCCTCCTCCTCCTCCTCCTCCTCCTGCTCCTCCTCCTCCATCTCCTCCTCCAAATCCTCCTCCTCATCCCTCCTCCTGCTCTTCCTTCGAGAACCCCACGCAGCCCGGAATAGGCGACACATCTCCTGTTAGCTGCCGATTGCCCTCCCAGCCCCTTTCCCTGCGTGGGCGGAGGTGTCCTGCCCGATCACGGAGTTCGTGACCTGGCAGCAGCACCGCAAGGCGCCGACCTCCTTCCCCCTGCTCCTCCCTCCTCCTCCCCCCTCCTTTTTCCTCGTCCTCATCATCCTCCCTCGTCCTCCCTCCTCCTCGTCCTCCTCGTCCTCGTCCTCCTCCTCAGCCATTTTGCGTTCGGGTGCCCGCTAACCTGCGGGAGGCTCCCTTGCGTATTGACATTCAGATTTCAGAGCGGCCACGGGTGTCGGAGGCACAGAACACGGATGGCTGCCACCAAAACGCAGATTGGCGGTGGCAGCAACGGCAGCAACAAGAAGTGGCGTTGTGACCAGTGCCAGGTCAACAACGGCTCGCGCTACGGATCGTACTGGAAATGCTGGGGTGCACGACCCCAGCCCAGTGGCCAAGGACGCCGACGAGGACCCGCACCACGACGAGCAGTTCGCCAAGGTACAGCACTACCGTGCCAAGCTGACAGAGGTACGTAAGCTCGCCGAGGACCCGTTCTTGGAAGAGGCCTTGCAGCCGCAGGTGGCGCAGTTCGAGGATAAGCTCGCCGCCGAGCAGGCATCATTGGACAACGGAGTGCCGCGCTGCTTCACGGAGTGCAAGGTGGTGCGCGACCGCTACAGGGTCGCAGAACAGAGGACACGGTGCCAGCAGCGAGTCGATGGCCCCGAGGAGGAGCTGGCGGCGACGCAGGAGAAGCTCACCGACGTGAAAACCAAGATGGAACGGTTCAAGGCGATGTTGGACGGCCTCGACAAGCGGATCGAAGAGATGGCGGTCCCATCGCCAGGGAAGGGTTGGGCGGCAGCGCTGGCCTTTTCTGCAACAGGCGGAGAAGTGCCTGGACAGCGGCACCGGGCAGCACGAGTAGCCCGCGGCCGCGTTGGACCACGCCAGGGAGCAGAAGAAGAAGGAGGAGGCGGCCGCCAAGCGCGCCGAGCGCCTCAAGAAGGCCGGGGCGGGCATGACAGCCCGCACCACACGAGAGCGTGCTGACAAGGAGCGCAGCGCCAGCGTCGACACCAACAAGCGCCACTGCACCGACGGCGCGCACGCCAAGGAGGAGCTCATCGAGCTCGTGGCGGGCACCAACGAGCTCGCCATCAGCCTGACCCTCGTCAGCCTTGGGGTACCTCCTGAACAGGCTGGTAAGGTGGTGGGTGCTCTCAAGTGTCTGGTTGGCGAGCTGCAGCCTGGCCACGCGATCACCATCAGCAAGAAGCAGTGGCTGCCCTCGCGAGGGTAACGGCGGCACCAGCCGCAGAGGGCCAAAGGCGAGCCTCGCCGTGGACACGGTCAACGCCAGCACGGTGGGCTCGCTGGAGCGCGCCATGATGCAGATCGGGCGCGACGACAGGGACGCCATCGTCCTGGGACAGGAGCTGCAGGCCAGCGGCACGCGGCTAGAGCTGTCCCAGACACGCATGCGCAAGCAGGGGTGGAACATCGGAGTTGTGAGCAGCGCCAAGACCGACACAGGTCACAGCGCTGGAGTTTTGATAGCTACGGCACGGAGCAGGGGCATGGACTTCCTGCGCAAGGGAATCAACCAGTGGGACACTAGCACGCGTGAGTCCGAGGGACGACTCGCCGTGGCCTGGGTTGACGCCTACAGCAGGACGGGCCTCATCTGCGGGACCGCCTACATGTGGAACGGCGATTGCCTCGCCGAGCGGAACCAGCGCATCCTGGCGAAGGTGGGCTCCACCATGGACGCGCTCCAGCAGGAGTGGATCCTCGGGGACGACTTCAACGTGGTCCCCGAGGTGCTCGAGAACCCGGAGATAGTCTGCAGGATGAACGGGGCCACCGTGCGCGACACCAACATGGGCACCTGCACGAGGCCAGACGGCACGAGGAGCGTGCGGGACTACTTCATCGTCTCGCGCGGCCTGATAACAAAGCAATTCAAGGTGCAGGCGAGGGACGGCTACTACACGTCGCCACGTCTGCCAGTCAAGCTGGCAGTGCCTGTGCGTCACCACGACACAAGCAAGGTTCACGTGCTTTGCAGGCGGAAGCCTTGGCCGCTGACGCGCCCGACTGGATGCCCAACGCAACCGGCGGGCTGGCCGAGGCCGCCGGCGAGCAACAAGGAGCACTTGAACAGGTACCACGGCTTCGCGGGCGACGACATGAGCAAGCGCCAGGGCCATTTCGAGCGGGCGAACTACAAGTGGCAGCAGCGCAGGCCCAAGCCTTGCGCAGCGGCCGCACAGCAGCAGCAGTGGGCCGAGGGCGCCGAGCGGCTAGCGCGGCGACTGAGGCAGTTGAAGGCGCTAGCCAGCGCGCGGCAGCAGAGAGGGGATGAAGGCACCAGGAGGCGAGGCCAGCACTTGGCAGACGGCCTCATCAGCCACGACATCGTCCTCCCGCTGCTCGCAGCGCAGGCGTCTGGGCAGAAGGCCGACGTGGGCGAGTCTCTCGGGGGCGTCGAGTTGGACGGAGACGACGGGCTGCTGGAGTCCACGGACGCCCTTCGAAAGGAGGCCTTTGGACATGAGAGCGCTGTCATATCCTGGTGGGCCCCGCCCGTGGAGTGAGGCCCAGGATGTTTGCACCGCGTGGGGCGCGATCAGCCGGCCGCTCATCGCGCGCGCGCTGAAGGACATGCGCTCCAGAAAGATTGACAACCGCGCCCAGCACTACCTGGGCCTCATCGCCACCCAGCTGGACCAGGCCAGCAAGCGGCCCCGGAAGATGGCCCACGGCGCGGCCGCAGCACAATGGCGGCAGCGGGTGGTCAAACACGGAGCGCAAGGAGCTGGCGCACTGCGCAAGTGGGCCAAGGGGCCCGCGCCACGGCAGCCGCAGGCGAGCAAGGCGGCCGACGACAGCGAGGGGGCCCGCGAGCTTTCGCACCCGCAGAAGGCCGCGGACGCAGCGATGGAAGGCTGGGGGAGCATCTGGGGCGACCCCCTGGACGCGCGAGCACCGCGGCCGCAGCCGCCCACCGCCCTCGAGTGGGCGGAGCGCGCGCAGGCCGCCGCCCATCACCCCGAAGCAGGTGGTAGAGGCCCGCGGCCGCTTCAAGCCCAAGACTGGGCTTGGCGAGTCAGGATGGTACCCGCGCCTCTGGAGCGAAGGAGGCATTCGCGGTGCCGCGAGAGTCGCCGGCGTCCTCAATGCGCTGGAGGCGGGATCGCATTGGCCGCGGGCGCGGGGCACTTCCTTGTTCTACCGGGCGGCGAAGGCGGCGGGATCATCACAATCTCGGGCCGATGCCCAAGAGACGCCCCGCACGCCGCGCGCCAGGCGCGGGGGGGCGCCCACTGCAGGCCCTACGACTGGGCAGCGCGCGGGCGGTCCAGCGAGAGGGCCGCGTGGGAGCAGGCGCTGTTCTGCGAGTCAACGGTGGCCGAGGGCATGGAGCACGCCGTCGCGTGCGTCGACCTGGCCAAGTGCTTCGGGTTCGTCACGAACGAGACGGCGCGGCAGGCGGGGGCCCGCTCAGGGTTCAACAGAGTGGTTTTCAAGATGGCGCTGCGCATCTACTCCGCGGCGCGCTGCGTCGCCCTGGACAACGCACACGCGGAGGGCGGGCGCTGGGCGCGCGGCAAGGCGGGCAGCCGCTTCGCGCCCTTCTGCATCAAGGTGGCCATCTCGGGGGAGTTGGACGGCGTCGCCGCGGACATCCCGCGGGCATCGCTGCGCCTCCCCTTCGACGACCTGGCGGTCGCCACGAGGGGCGCGAGGATGTTCGCGCAGTGCTGGCATGCGCAGGTGGCGCAGCGACCCATCGACATGTTCGAGCAACTGGACATAAAAGTCCCCAAGGGCGCGGAGGGCAAGACGGCCACCACGGCCTCGACCACCGCGCTGCAGGACGGCCTCGCCAAGCGGGCCCGGTCGCTTGGCGCCAGGGTGGTGGGCGCGCCACGCTGACCACCTCGGCACCACCACTGCGGCCGGCAGGAGACGACGAGTCAGCGCCTTCCGCAAGAGGGCCAACAAGCATGCAGCGCGGCAGCGCTGCGAGACCGCATCGCGCGCATGCGCAGTGCAGGAGGCCCCGCGCAGGCGATCATCAAGCACGGCGAGGCGCCGTCGGCCATGTACGGGGTGGAGGTCATGGGCATGGCCAGCTCCACTTTTGCGCACCTGCGGCAGAGCGTGGCGACCTCCTTCAGGAGCAACACCATGGGCAGATCCACGCCGCCGGTGCTCCTCGCCCACGACGCCGACCCAGGCATCCGCGCCAACGCGGAGCCTCTGATCGACTAGGCCTTGGCGCGACAGGAGGTCGATGGCCAGCCCGACCTGCAATGCCAGCTCCTAGGGGCCTGGAAGACATGGGTACATCGAGTGGGTCGTGGCAAGACCCCACGGCGACAAGTGCGAGGGCCAGCAGGAGCCTTCGTAGCGACGATCAAGCGATTGGGCTGGATGACGCAAGCAGCCCACAGCATCACCATCTGCGAGGAGATCCTGGACCTAAGGACGTTGCCGATCAGGGATCTGCAGCAGCGCACCCTCACGGCCACAGAGGACAGCCTCAAGCAGGAGTGGCTCAACAAGCGCGGGAAGAAGCACGGCCCTGACAGCCCCTTCGTCGAGCCTGTGCAGGCGCTGCTCAGGAGTCCGCGGACAGGCCGATGGACGCTGGAGCACCAGACGAGAGTGCGCAGCCTCTGGAGCGGAGGCACGCGGCCGCAACAGCGGCTCTTCGACGAGGGCGCCGCGCAGGACAACATCTGCAAGGCGTGCCACGAGAACGCGGGAACGGACCGCCACAGGTCACGGGACCTTCGCGTGCTCGAACCATCTGCCACCGTGGTGCCATGCGATGGCCTGGAGCGACGGAGGCGCAGCTGGCGGCGTACGAGGCGCTCTGGGGGCGGGGCCTGGCTTTAGACCCCGCGAAGGAGTTCAACTTGTGGGACCTGCCCTCCATGGGCGCCAGCGCCGCGGAGGGCGAATTCACCGGCTTCGCGCATGGGGGCGTCTACGCCGACGGCTGCTTGCTGCGCGGGGAGTACCCGGCACATCGGCGAGGAGGCTGGGCCTTCGTGCAGCTGGACACCGCGCGCGAGCTCCAGCACGCCATGCTCGGCCCGCTCGAGGGGCCGCAGTGCGACTAATCGATCTACAAGAGCGAGCTGGTCGCGATCGCCAAGGCCCTCGAGCGGGCCTGCCCGCCCGTCAGAATCTTCTCGGACTGCATGTCGGTGATCGACGGGTTCGAGAGAGGGCCCGCCTGGGCCGCCCGCACGGACGCAGCCCACAAAGAGGTCCGGCTGCGCTGTTGGAGGCTCGTCGCTGAAAATGGGGGGCTAGGGCCGCGGGAAATCTCGCTACACAAAATAAAGGCCCACGCCACCAGGGCCCAACAGGCTCAGATGGGGCCGCAGCTGTTTATAAGAAAAAACTGGTAGACGCCCACGCAAAGCGAGGGGCACAGATGAATCAACATGAGGCCTGGCACAGGGCCGCGTACATCCAGAGATATGGTATGGTTTCAGACATGTTGGAGTTCGCCGCAAACGTCGGGGTCCTCGGCCATAGGCTCGCGGACACCTCCGAGAGCCTGCAGTGCCCAGGGCCGCCCCGCCCTCCCCTCGACGCCTAGTGGGGGGGTGGAGGACCCGACGGGCCCCCCCCACAGCCCCCACTTCGCCCCGTGGTCGCCCCCCCCCGCGCCCCCAGTGGTGCTCGGAGGAAAGATCCAGAGGGCCCAAGCCGAAGGCCACCAGACGGTGCGCCTGCCGAAAGTAGTATTCTGCCGGAGGTGCGCCAGGTACGCCAGCGACCGATGGGCGGGCTTGTTGTCCAGATGTCCTGGGGGTAATCCTAGGGTCGTAGCTGGGCGTTTAAACCGTTTGTGGCAAGGTAAGTATCCCACCACAAATCAGATTCTCTGAGGCCCCAGATTGCCCAGGACAGGCTTGGGATGATGGGCGCCTCGTAGGGTTTCGTCGCCGCGCCCTCGGCCGCCTCGACAAACCGACCGCGAGCGAATCCTCAGCGAATCCTCCTCCTCTTCTGTTCCTTTTCCTTCTACATAGCTTCTCCCTGTCGCACCACGAGGTAAGTTTTTCGGGCGGGCCGAGCGTTTCGCTTGAGACCTCCTCACCATGTGTGATTCTGAAGCTTAAAAGTTGGCAACGGATTCGCAGATGGAGGGCGGGTCGTTTTCAAAAGGTGGTTCTCGCCTTAGCGCCGCGCACACTCGGCTTAAACATGTGCAAGGGCTTCACGGATTGAGGGTGGTTCCTTTTCAGAATGTGGTTTTCGCCTAAAAGCCGCGCGCACTCCTTTATGTCAGTTGCAAGTGTTTCACGGATGTTCCATGACCAACGTGCCAGAAAGGGTGCGTTGGAAGGATTGAGGGTTATGCGGGTGCACGAAATACGTTGATCCGCGGTGTTGGAATCCCAGGACTGGCGTTCTGACACGAGTCAGGATCGTCAATACGCAACAGTCAAAGCGATCCGTGGCGCTGGAATCTCGAGAACAATGGTGTGGGGTCTTCAAGTGGTCGCCTTCCAACGAGGCAGCTCCCTCAATGGAGATGAACCGTTGTAGGGGCCTATGAAGAGGGAGCTTAGGGAGAGGCTTGATTCCAACATCGTTGATGACTCTTGGGTCTACACTGGTCCTCCTCCTCCTCCTCCTCCTCCTCCTCCTCCTCCTCCTTTCCCTCACTCCTCCTCATCTTCCTCCTCCGCCACCTCCCTCTCCTCTTCCTCCTCCTCCCCCTCCCTCCTCCTCCTCCGCCTCCTCATCATCATCATCATCATCATCATCATCATCATCATCACCAGCATCATCATCATCCTCATCATCATCACCAGCATCATCATCATCAACATCAGCATCACCATCATCAACATCATCATCATCATCATCATCACCATCATCATCATCATCATCATCATCATCACCATCCTTCTCCTCCTCCTCGTTTTCCTCCTCCTCCTCCGTCCTCCCTCCTCCCTCCTCCTCCTCCACCCCTCCCTCCTCCGTCCTCCTCCCTTCTCCTCCCCCTCACTTCCCCCCTTCCTCCTCCTCCTACTCTTCCTCCTCCTCCTCCTCCTCGTCTTTCGTCCTCCTCTTCCTCCTCCTCCTCCTCCTCCTCCTCCTCCATCTCCTCCTCCTCCTCCACCTCCTCTTGCTCCTTCTTTTCCTCCTCCTTCTTCTTCTTCTCCTCCTCCTCCTCCACCTCTTCCTCCTCCTCCTCCTCCGAGTCGTCCATCTTCCTCATCGTCCACGTCCTCCTCCTCTCCTCCTCCTTCTCCTCCTCCTCCTCTTCTCCCTCCTCCTCCTCCTCCTCCTCTTCCTCTTCCTCCTCCCTCTTCTCCTCCATCTCCTCCTCCCCCTCCCTTCTCCCCCCCTCCTCATCCTGGTCTCCGGTTTTTCCTCCTCACTCAAAGAGTTTGCCCGATTGCCATTTGATTCCAGCGCCGGCACAGACGCATCTGATAAGGTAAGAGGTTCTGCATATATCATGGTGTCGTTTTGCCGCCAACTACCCCCGCTATTCTAGATTTACGCGGAACTGGGAGCGATCCCAGCTGGCGATCCACGGGAGACGCGCAGAGTGCGATGTGGACGCACATTCGCACCTCCCTCACCCTCCGCATTGGTACCTCCGTCCAGTCCCTGGACAGCTTTGTGCATGGCTTTTATGCAAACATCAGGGTAATTCGCCCAACTCTGCCTCAGGCGCAACGACGCCAACGCCTACGATCGCAAGTGACCCTGTGATTGGTGTACCGTCTCTTGGGAGACAGATGGGCCAGTGTAGGTGTGAGCATACCTGATGGGGAAGCAGTGCCCCAACCACACACCATCAACAACTTTCCACTGCATTGGCACTGGGGCGTCATCGCTATACCGCACAACTGAGCCAGCGCTTGGGAACGGATTCAGCGCAGTGGTGCTGGCGTCCCTCTTAGTCAACACGCTGCGTACTCCGAATGGCTTCAAGCTAGCTTGTGCTATTGTTGTTTCACCACCATCGTGCATCATCGAGGGTTCCACTACTATCACGACTGCTTCAAGTGGCAAGATGGCTTTCGTCCCTGGACAGGACCGAGTCCCAGGGTACCTGACAGGAATCCGTCTGCCGAACAAGTAGTGTTTACGAGGGGCGTCCGACTTGGCAGTATCCTCAGCCCCTCCACGGCCGCCTTGCTCTGGCTCGGCTGCATGCTGCCTGGAGCCCGTCAAGGTGGAGGCGGCGGCAGAGGCAGCATCAAGGTCCGTCAGCCACCTTCCGGTCACGCGAACGGGAATCGGCAGATTGTCTCCGCCACGGGGTGCAGGACCTTCTCGCTTGGAGCGCATTCGCCGCCAGCACGGGCAGCGCCCAGCAGCGTGTTGCCATCACCATTCACCTCGGCTGCGCCGCTCACGAGCTTTCACGTTCGATGAACTTCCCAAAAATGGCAGAAGGAGGAATGGTCAATGGAAAATTGGAAGGCGCCGTCACGTACCTCTCTGCGAACTTCACGACCCAGTTTGGACCAATTGGTGGGGAGCCACCCCTACAAGCTACAAGGGAGCTCTTCGAGTTCCCGAGGCGACACAACGAGACCACCGATGCACTGCTCCCGCGTATCCTCAGATTGCGATCCAGAGCAACGCACAACGGTGGTGCTGCGATGTCACGGAAAGGCTACAAGTGGCTGTTCTTCCGAGCGGTCGGCGCTACCACTAGCCAAGTTATGACGCTGCTCCATTCTTGCCGCAACAGATACCCAGCAACAGAGCCCAAGTGCAACAGTTTCTCGACAATGCTCAGGCGCACTGTTCACATCGCGGAGCGTGCACCCAACGACATGGCCAGCGCCCTACGTGCACCGCCGTCCTCCAGAGGTTTCGCGGGCATGACCAACGACGACAGTCGCGAGGCCAGCGCAGTGGACCCTTGGAACTCGCAAGGGCTTGACCCCGAGTCTGCAAGCGCCGACGAGCTCCCAGGCGTCGGAGGTGGCCACTCGTGCGCCGGCAGCGTTCAGCCGAGCGCCGGGCCGCCGCGCGCTGCGCACCCTGCCGCCGCGCGGCTGCGATCCGAGGAGGCGCCCGCCCACCTCGAGTATGCCGGCGGCGACAGTTCCGGCGCCCGTTCAGACTCCGGAGAAGTTACAGGCCACGCGGCGGATCAGTGCAGAGGCCTATCCCCTTTTCGGATCGACGCCCCAATATTTTGGCAGATGACACCACAAGCGCTAATTACGACACCAGAAGAACAAGCAATCAGAAGGCTCATCAAGAGGAATGGGCCCCCGTTCGCTTGGAAAGGCAATGGAAAAGGCAAGGGTGCTCAGAAGTACATCGTCCTCCCCGAGCTGACCGACGACCATGTCAACCATGTCTTCTTCGTAGGCAAAGAGCAAAAGTAACGGCAAAGGCAAAGGCAAACGCTCAAGCTGCAAAGGCAATGGCCGCAATAAAAACCGAGAAGGATATGGCGGGATAAAGACGACGCGCAGCATCTGCGGATCGGAGCACTATTTCCAAGTTGACTGCCCATGCCGGCTCTTGAAGCTCACGCGCCCAAGGCGGCGGGCCACCGAGTTTCGGAGGCCACGCCGACTCCGGCCCCCTTAGCGGCACCGTGGATGCCGGGCCTCTCTCTGGCAGTGGCATCTCGGGCGCTACCTCCACGGTCGCCGAATCTCCTCAACCGCCGCAGACAGGGCTGGGCTTCTCGCCAGCACAGCCCGCCACTGAGGGCCTCTGGCAGATGCCCGAGTCCATCCACGGCCCCCCGTTTGCACCGACGCGCCCGCCGCGCCGCCGACTCCTCATGCGTTCAACAGAGCAGTGCCTAGGGCAGTCCTCCTCATCCTCCTCCTCATCCTCCTCCTCCTCCTCCTCCTCTTCCCTCTCCTCCTCCTCCTCCTCCTCCTCCTCCTCCTCCTCCTCCTCCTCCTCCTCCTCCTCCTCCTCCTCGTTCTACTCTTCCTCCTCCTGAGGCACCCACGTGCCAGCGCGTCCGCCGTTCCCTGGCGCCGCCGCCGCCGCAAGCCTCGGGACCGACAGCATCGTCGAGAGGTTTTTCGCACGCCCAGGAGCCCGCGCAGCTCCCTGGGCGCCAACTGCGTCGGGCACAAGGCGAGCGCGCAGTCGTCCGGCAGCAGGTCAGCGCGGGGGCCCCCACTCACCCGCCAGGTCAGCTCGCGGCCCCCGACGATCGGAGCGTCAGCGTGCCACAGCTCAGCGGATGTGGCCAGATGGCCAGGCCCAGGCCAGGGCCGGCATGGGCAAGCCGCCGCACCTGTCGGATTCCAACGCCGCGGCTGCGCGCACCGCGCGGGGGCGCCGACCGCAGCCACCGGCTCCCCGCAGAGGCCCGCGAGAGGAGGCGGCCCTTCCACGCCGTCTAGGCCCCGGTTGGGGCCACGCTCTGCCGCCGCCAGAGCATAGAAGCCGATAAACCGAGATATACCGAGGGGGCGGTGGACGTCTTCGGACGTGCTCGCAGGTTGCCGAAGGTCTCCTTGCATCGGGATGCTGTGAAGCAGCTGCGCCTCGCCGAGAAGTATTCAAATCGTTTCGAACGGCCGCCGGATGTCCGAACTGGAGCCTGACAGCTGAGTGTTGTTTTCTCTCGTGTTGGCACCGCAGGTGCCAGAGTCAGCAACGGACGCGGCGGGTATCCATCCAGGAGGCCGTCGTTACAGGCCTCGTGGCCGCCATGGCCACGTGCCAGGCGTCCCTTGGGCAGCACCAGAAAGCGCTGGGGCCGCACAGCACGACGCTGACCCAGGGCATCAACCATCCGCACATCCCCAAAGATAAAAAGGAAGGCGCGATGCGTATATCCTGGGATTTCGCTCGTTTCCTACTTCGACGGGAAGTTCGAGCGGATCGGTCGCCAGCTTCGCCACGTCCGACATCACATATATTGGCCAACGTCGTCGATGCCAAGGTACAGCGCCCAGCAGCCAGGCGTGCACGATCTTCATTGACACCTTCCCTCGTCCCGTCCTCGACACCGTCCGCAAGGGTCCATTGGCAGCCCATGCAGTAACAGCGGTTCCCCCAGTACCTGGCACTCCTGTCCTCGTTCCGCGCGGCAGAACACGGAGGTGAGGGGATGAGATCGCAGTGACACGGAGGGTCCCCCACTGGGAAATCAGTTTCGGTGTCGTGTTCGAGTCGTGCGTGCATGCCAGACGAAGTTGCGTGGGCGGGCGACAGGCATGAACCCTCCTCGGGCTAGGGCGCCGCCGTGCCAACAGACCGCCCCTTCCCACCTGTTGGCCGGCGGTGGCCGGGGGGGGCCTTGCCGTGGTGTCCCGTTGGTGTCCCGTTGGTGTCCCGCTGGTGTCCCGCTGGTGTCCCACGGTGTCCCGCTGGTGTCCCGACGGTGCCTCGTAGTGAGGTCGATAGTGCGATCGATGGTGTGTCCGATAATGAGATCGATAGTGACGTCGATAGTGAGATCGGTACTGAGGTCGTTGGAGAGATCGAGCAGCTGAAATCGATCGGTTGAGATCGATCGAGTGAGATCAATCGAGTGAGATCGATAGTGAGATCGATTGAGAGATCACTTGTGAGATCGAGATTAAAGTCGATTGTGAGATCGATCGAAAGATCGATGGTGAGATCACCTCTGATATCTACAGTGAGATTGATAGTAACGTCGATCGTGAGATCGATCGATAGATCGACAGTGAGATCGATAGTGAGACTGACAGTGATACCGATTGAGTAAGACGTTGGTCCCACCCCCCGAACCTCCTTCTCATCCCACAGGTGGCGGTATATGTGCGTCCTGATTTTCGAGTCTGCACAGGCGGCCAGAGAGTTTCATAATGAAGCGATTCGCGTAGGGATGAGCTGGGTGAATACCCGCGACAAGACACAACACGACCTCCGCGCTCGCGCGGACCTCCCCGCAGAGGCCCGCGAGAGGAGGCGGCCCTTCCACGCCCTCTAGGCCTCGAGTCGGGCCATGTCCGGAGAAGAGCACACTATGCATAAACCTGAGCTTTCGGCGCTGGAAGCGCCACCAGGAAGGGGGCCCAGTGCCGATACAAAGGAGGCCGCTAGGGAGTCCACCGCCAGGGAGGCCTCCGGGAGGGCCCAGCGCCGAAAGTAGATGTTTATGGCGTGTGTTTCCTCTATACGTTGGGCCGCTCATCCCGTTGGGCGCCATCTTGTCGCTTGCCAGCCGACGGCCTCCAGGGAGCCCTGCGCTGGATTAGTGGAAAACGACGCGCGACCTATCGCCGTCTCTGCGAAGCAGCCCACACTGTGCGGCGGTGCGGGGGACTACACCTTCGAACCGCGCCCAGCCGAGCTGGGGTTGCCGAGGACATCGGTGCGGCGGAGATCCGCAGCATCATCGAGGACCACACGGAAGCGGCACGTGCCGCCATGTGCACCCCGGGTGCCCCTTCCAGGACGTCGTCGGGCCCGGTTTCTACGGGAACAGCGGTACCAACGGAAGCGCTCCTTGACTCGCGTGACAGCTATCAATGCTTTTCTCCTGCTGTACCCGTTGTCATTGATCGTTGACCGTTGTTATCGTCGTCATTGATCGTTGATCGTTCTCGTTGTAATCGTTATCGTTATCGTTGTGATCGTTGTGATCGTTGTCGTCATCGTTATCGTTCTTATCGTTGGTCGTTATCGGGGCCCGCCTCCCGTGACCTCAGCATTGCCGACAGGCCCTGCCGTGTCCAAGAGCGGCCCCTGGCGAGGGTCCTGCGCCGACAGGGCCGCTGCGCGGCACCGGCCGTGCCAAAAACAGACGTGCAGATGTGCCGCCGGCCGCCTCCTCCCACCTCCGCCGCCAATCGCGCCGTCGCCCGACAGCGCAGGGCGGCCCGCGAGGAGGCGAGGAGGTACAGTCGGGGCGCTGAGGAAGGAACCCTTTTCGTTGCGGAGGGGCTCGGTGTTCCTTGATTGTTTCAAAGTTTGCCTCGGGTTTTCCCGAGGTTTTAGATGGGAAATCGAGGTTGAACTTCTGGAAAAAGGGGGCCTCGTTCCTTATTTAGGGTTCCTTAGGTCAACGCCCCGACTGTAGGGAGAGTGTCATGGAGGGGCACCTCCCTCTCCTTCAGCGCGCACTTCGAGGCACGTCCCCCTGGCGGCCTTTCTCCCAATACAGGATGGCAGGAGGCAGCACTCAGTCGACAAGGATCCAGCGTTCCGGTCATACCTGCGCCCCACCACCTCCTGGTTCTCCCGTCTTCCTCGCGTGCTTGAATCCCGTCGTCGACGGCCCACCTCTCCCTCTGCAGTCGGAGTGCACAGATGATGCTGCACTCGCATGTCACGACTGGCCAGCGCAGCCTTGGCAACTGCCCATCCCTCGAGCACCCCATTCCTGGACTCGGCACCGCGTGTACTCAAAAGTCCCATGGGAACCAGGCGGACGAGAACGGATTCCATGATGAGATCCGAGGCACTCCTGCCAGAGGCCTGCTCTTCTCGAGGCCGACAGAGGAGTGGCGCCCAGCCCCGTGGCGGCGGGCGCGGGCGCGGGCGCGCGCGGTCGCGCGCGGCGCGGCCCGTGGCGCGCGCGGCCCGCCCCGGGGCCCTCCTCGGACCCGAGGGCCCTGGGGCACAGAGGAGGAGGAGAAGGAGGAGGAGGAGGAGGCGGGGAAGGAGGAAGACGAGGTGGAGGAGGAGGAAGAGGAGGAAGAGGAGGAGGAGGAGGAGGAGGAGGAGGAGGAGGGGGAGGAGTCTTCCAGGATCCGGTGCTGCCGAGATGTCGCGTCAAGGAGGGCGGCGGCCTCGCGCCTCTCCCTGACTCACGCGCTGCGGCGCGACGCTCGTGGCCGGCACGCCCACTGACCCTCGGGGACGACATTCGTGCCCTGATGTTGCGAAGGCCCTGCGGCCGGTGCCGCCGACCCTGAAGGCAGCGATCGGAGGAGGAGGCAGACGAGGAGCCAGAGGAGGGGGAGCAAGGGATGGGAGGAGGAGGAGGAGGAGGAGGAGGTGGAGGAGGGGGCAGTTTTGGTGTCCCACCCTTGGGAACGACATTCGTGCTTTGATATATATATATATATATATATATATATACTATGCTGGTAGGCCTCTGACTTGCGCTGTCTTCCAACTCTTCGACCCCGCGCATGCGCCTCGAGGGGCTGCGGAGGAGCACGGCGGTCGGCCTCCCGCCGGTTGGACGCCGTAACACGTGTACGCGCCGGTGCGTGTCATGTCGGGAGTTCCGGCGCCCCGCCTGGTGAAGCGGGCTCCTGAAACGGGTCTCCTCGACCTGCCCCCTCCGCATCCCTCCTGCTGGAGGCGTCCCAGAAAGGGTGCCGGCCCCGAGGACCGAAGGAGTTGACATCCCTTCCTCGGCGGAGGGGCGGCGGAAGCCGGTGGAAGGCAAACGGGGGCGCGGGAGCCTGCAGAAGCCAGCGGAAGTACAAGATGCGCCCCCAAGAGATGGCAACATTTTTTGGTTCAGGGTTTCCGGAACCCGCCATTGGGACCGTTCATCGTCGCTGCCGTTGGTGAGGTCGCTTTGCTGCGGGCGTATCGTCGCTGTCGCGTTGTGTATTGTCGATGTCGTCGATGCCGCTGTCCGCCGTCGTCGTCGTTGGTGGCCGCCTGTTTTTCCTTTCTGCCATGGTGTTGCCCGATGGGGCCCTGCCTCAAGGTGGCCCCTGCTTTTACAGGTGGCCGCCAGAGCACCCGTCACGAGGCCTGGAGGGCTCTACAGAGCGGTTTGGAATGAATTCAAAGCCATATCATGCATGCCAGCGGCAATGCAGTTGCGGGATCATGGAGAATCTTCTCGCCAGAGTTTCTGCCCCCCGCTCCGCAACAAATGTTTGGAACTCAGCTTGAGCCCGCCAAGGACGATAGCGCTACTGAACTGCACCGAGCGTTTGAAACAAGTCCTATTCAAAGGGTGTGCAAAAGAGAACGGGGGTCTGAGGGGCACCTAAGGCCAGGAGCGTTTTCGCAACCAGGGAGCCTCCTATCTGGCATGAGGGGACGGGTTTTGGTGGAAACGGGTCCTGGACTTGGGGGCTCATCTCCAGGACAAGTTCTGTTGTTCATCCGGAATCGTTTTTGTTACGATCACGGGGGGCCGAGGAGAGCCCCCAACAGCCCGGCGATTTCGGCAAAGCATCTAGGCCCCGTTCCCTCCAAGATCGTGCTTCTTCATGGCTATCTCCTCCACGGGGACCAGAACAGAGCAGGCTGACGCGCTTCGCTTAGCCATTGCGGTCGAGGGCTTGGCGTGTCGCGCCGCCGGTTCTCGCCAACCATGTCTCGACGCGAAACGCCAGCCACTTCCTCGCCCCCAGGCGTCAGCGTACCGAGCCTTCCCCGGGCCTCCTGTCCCGCTGAGCGGAGCGACACGCCACCCGCCTGGAAGCCACAGCGTGTCGCTGGGGCCGCCGCCGCGGCAGGCGGAGCAAAAGTTCCCGACCCTGAGATGGCGAGAGTTGCCGTGCCAGCCGCCAGCACTGGCCGCCACACAGCGAGGCGGGCCGCGGGGTGGACGAGGTAAGGAGCCGAGATGTTCTTTCAGACGCTGCCCTACCACCACCACCCAACCACCACCACCACACCCATCTTCTTCCTTCGCCTCCTCGCTTCCTCTTCCTCCTCCAACATCATTCGCCCCACCACCATCACCACCACCACCACCACTTCATCCTCCTCTTCCTCAGTCGCCTCCCCCCGGAATCGCCAGGGACATACCTTGGAATGCACGCGTCGCTTCGCCCACTCCGGCAACCACGGTGCGGGAGCCTCCTGGCGCTCCAGCGTTCCCGCCAGGCTCTCCTGGGGGCGTCCCCATGGGACGGTTTCCGGCGCTTCTGCTTTTCCTCCCACGGTCTCCATATATCAGGAGGGAAAAAACACACAGACACAATGAATCGTCGATTCCTTAGAAATATGGGAAAGTATGGGAAGTGGGGGGGGAGACAAAAAAACTTTGAAAATATGGGAAAAGATGGGGAACCTTTTTATTTGTGTGTAGTTATTTGTGTGTCCCAGGGCCCCTTCAATATATCCTTTCCCTCCCTCTGGCTCGCTCGCTTTCCCTCGGCCCTCAACCCACCGCGCTGTGCCTGGGGCCTGCTGCCCGCGATGCGCCTCGGTGGGCTGCTTGGCTACCCTTTCCCAGGCGAGTGGGGACGGCTCACCGCCGCCGCGGCGCCCCTCTGTGTCGGGAAGTGCACCGCGCGCCCGCTCCAGGTGGTGTCGTACAGTCGGGGCCCTGATGAAGGAACCCTTTTCGTTGGGGAGGGGCTCCGTGTTCCTTGATTGCTTCACAGTTTGCCTTGGGTTTCTTTTTGGTTTTCGATGGGAAATTGAAGTTCAACTTGTGGATGAAAGGGGCCCCGTTCCTTATTTAGGGTTCCTTGGGTCAACGCTCCGACTGTATCCTCTCCCCATGGGCGTGACAGTGGGCAAGGGACCGCTGCGCCATCTCAGTGACGGACTGTCCCCGCCGTGCGAGATGCAGCACCAGCAACCCCTCACGGCTAGCTCGGGCCCGGCCTGTCGGAGTGCCCCCTCCTCGGGGGTGCCCCGTTCGCGAATTGCCACCCCTTGCACAGCGCAAGATAGCCCGATAGCCCCATGATGGTCAACAGGTGTCCAGCGCGGCGGGGGAAACACGCGACGGAGTGTTGATCACAGCCTCGGCGTCTGGGGACGCGCTCCCAGGGGCACGCCACAAAAAAATGCCCTCGGCGAAACGCTGGTCCTCGGGTCGACGTTTCTGGGGAAAGCGTCGCGGGAAGGCCACGACGTCAGAGGCATGGGCTACCCTTCATCGCCTCTCTCTCCGCCTCTCCTCCTCCTCCTCCTCCGCCCATAGAGAACCCATCCCGAGGCGCTGACCTTGAAAAAGGGCGATAACAAGAACGCCGACGACCGCGCGTACAAGTGGCCGTCGCGCCCTTAGAAGACATGATTCATCTTCGTCACCATCCTCACTCATCACTCATCACTCATCATCATCATCATCATCATCATCATCATCATCATCATCATCATCATCATCATCATCATCATCATCAGCAGCAGCAGCAGCAGCAGCACCACCATAATTATCATCATCAGCAGCATCATCATCACTTTCATCGTATGCATCATCAGCAGCAGCAGCAGCAGCCTCATCATCATCACCATCATCACCAACACCATAACCATAAGCAAAACTATAGCCATAACCATAACTATAACCATCGCCACCATCATCTACTCATCCTACCCCCTCTTCATCTCTTCATCCTCCTCCTCATCCTCGTTCTCCTCCTCCTCATCTCCCTCCTCACCCTTCTGCTCATCATCCTTCCTCCTCACCCTCTATCTTATCATGTACCTCATCCGCTTTTCTTTACGGTACGTCTCCTCTCCCTCATTCTTCTCTTCGTCCTCCCCATCTTCTACCCTCTACCTCTTTTGTTCCAATGGGGATTGTGATGGGGGGAGTTGGCGACACCAGCGCCTCACAGCCGCCATTGGCACTGGGCTGTGGCGCCGGGCTGGACGGCAGGTCCAGGCCTCCTGGCTGGTCGCGAGCTGGAGGCCACCTAGGCATCCAGGCGCCCTGCCTGTCCCGTGGGCCACCGCCCGTCTCCCACCTCCGTCCCCCGTTTCCCGCTGCATGCCCGCCATCCTCCGCCGTCTCCGCTGCCGCGGCCGCCGCCCCCCACGCGCCGAAGGGCTTCCGCGCCCACGACGACCGACGACGGTTGACCGACGACTTATGGCCGACGCGTGCCAGATCCATGCCGTGCCGGCCGTTCGGCGACGCCCTGCTGCTTGCCCGTGTCGTTCCCCCTCTCGTCCTTCTCAGCGCCCCTGCTGTGCAGGGGCGACCAGGCCAGTTGCGTCGGCAGCAGTCGCACCAGGGGGCCAGCGCTCATAAGCGGCTGCCAGCGTTCCTTCTTCCCCCTCTTCCTTTCCTTTCCTTTCCTTTCCTCCTCCTCCTCCTCCTCCTCCTTATCCTCCTCATTCTCATCCTCATCGTCCTCCTGTGGCGTTGCTCAGCCCTACCTGCGCCACCCAGCCTAAGTCGAAGAGGTCAAACGAGTGCTGTGGAGTCCCGTTCCATCAGTAGGGAGGCTGGGAGGCCCTCCTCGCGGCGGTGGCAGAGGGGATTCTGCGGCGCAACCCGCAGGGGCAGGTGCAGGTCTGCAGCGCCAGTCTGCCGTGAGCGTGATGTGTGTAGGTTGTGTGTGATTGAGCGATTGGGTGAGAGGCCCATCTTCCTCGTCATCATCCTCGTCGTCCTCCCCCAGACCTCTCCTGGAGTGCGCTCCGACCAGGATCTCGAGGCGAACATCCAGCCGTGTCGATGAAGACCCCAATCGGAGGCCAAAGTGGGCAAATCAAATTGCGGGAACAGTGAGAAGGTGGATGAGCAAGAGGAGGTGGAGGATGGAGGAGGAGAAAGAAGACAAGGAAAATGAAGAGGAAGAGTAGTAGGAGGAGGCGGGGGTAAGAGGAGGAGGAGGAGGAGGCGGCGGACAAGGGGGGGAAGAGGGGAGGAGGAACTCCTAAGAGGCCACCCTGCGGGCGAGAACTAGAACTAGATCATCATTCTGAACCTTTGGACCAGTAGCACGGTTTGGGCTCGTTGAGCCCGCGAATGTTCCATCCGCCGACTGGGGTGTCTTAGAGGATTCGCATCCCAGAAATGGACCCATCGTCTGATGCGCAATCAGCTATGGGGGTTTTGTTCATTGGAGGAAGAGGGGGAGAAGGAGAAGGAGGAGGTGGGCGATGAGCAGGAGGACGATCTGGATAATTGTGAGGAAGAACAAGGATGAGCAGCAGCAGGAGCAGAAGCAGTGGGAGTAGCGGGAGGAGCAGGAGGACCAGGGGAAGCCGGTGGAGGTATCGATGATTGAATCGGATCCGCAAGTGCGGCCCACGCTGGTGCGCCCTTCTGAACGATGGGAGCGATGCGCCCACGCTGATGCGCCCTTCTGAACGATGGGAGCGATGCGCCGAACTTGAAACTCGACAAGCGCTGCAAAGGGAGCATTTTTTTCAGGGACCGACAACGGTCCGAACGAAAACGATATGACACATCAATGTCAGGGATCTTGCGTGTGGGGATACGCGAGAGAGGGAGAGAAAGGGAGAGAGAGAGAGAGAGAGAGAGAAACAAAAAAAAGAAAGGCGACAGTGCGCGCGCGGGAGCGTCGGTTCACATCCGCCCCGTTGCCTTGCGGAGGAGGAGGAGGAGGAGGCGGAGGAAGAGCAGGAGGAGGAGTTGGAGGAGGAGGAGGAGGAGGAGGAGTTGGAGGAGTTGGAGGAGTTGGAGGAGTTGGAGGAGGAGGAGGAGAAGGAGGAGGAGGAGGAGGAGGAGTTGGAGCAGATGGAGGAAGAGGAGGGACTCTGGTGATGAACTTTGGGGTAGCGTGTCGTGTCGCCGGTTCGGGCCCACCGCGCCTCTGCGCGACACGCTGTCCGCGTCCCTAGTTCCAGGCTTCCACGACCCTAGTTTTCCCGGCCTCCCTCGGCGCGGAGCGGAGTGACACGCGAAGTCCGCTTGCAGAGCACAGCGCGTCGCCAGGGCCGCCACGGCGACACGCTGAGCAAAAGCTCTCGACCGTAAGGTGGGGATGTGTGGGCTCGCGAGGGGGGTTCTGCGCCCCTCCTCTCAGTCCCCTCCCCGGCCTCCCGCCGCTCACGCCTCTCTACCTCCTCCTCCCCATTCTCGCGCGCATCAGGATGCATCAGGATCAGGCAGGGATTGGGGGATCCGACCAAGGTCTCGTAACTTCTGTTGCGCCATGGATTCCGAGTTCGTTGAGTTCATGCTGGCTCCTTGCAACGAGGATGGCCAGGGCCCCAGGCTGCGTATGTGGTACGTGTGACGTGCGCTCGCGCCCTCGCGATGTGTCGGCATGGCGGGCGCTGGCGTTCAACATCGAAGAATCGCGACAGCATTCTGGGACCCCCCGACAGCGTAGATAGTTGAATGTTGAACGTCCTACGTGGTGACAGAACCCAGGGTCCGCAACGTCGTGACGGAATGTGCTGCAGCTGATGCGCGCAGGAGCCACCACGCCACGCCACCGATTGCAACAAGCGCGCATCCGGACACTGCCTCACGCTTCTGTTTAGGAACGACACTTTCTCTTGAACATGCTTCACATTACGCTCTGGACAGGCGCTGTCGCCTCAGACTTCCTCGGACGAAGCGCTCCCTTTGAGGAACATATTTGGGCACAGATGGATAACTCGAGTGCTGCAACCCTTCTGGTATCGGGACATGCAGTTGTGCCATACACGAGCTCATGTGTCGGAGCGGCGGCTTTTGTTGACCGCCGCGAGGCTTGGCAGGCGGAGGGGGTCGTCGTGATCATAAGCTCCTCTCGACAGACACTGTCAAACAGCATCACTCGACTTCTTGGCGTGGTTTTAGGGCAGTCTTGCAGCCATTGTGAGCCATCTGGTGGCTCTCCTGGGCCCGCTGGAGGCCCTCGTTCTGTGAACAGACAGAGCCCCGCACCAAGAGCCAAGAGCGAGGACTATCAGCAGGTGCCTTCAAGGAGTGCCTCGGATTGCGGGCGCAGGGGAAGCTGAGGATATTCGTGCTTGCTGACGGATGTGTCCCCGACTTTGAGAATGGGGGGGGAGGTGGTGTTCCACATCCTCCGCATTCTCCTCTCACCCTAATCTCACATTCCACTCCAAGTATACTCCTTGCTCTCCTCCTCCTCCTCCTCCTCCTGACACTGGTGCCAGTGGCGCAGCATCCTCTTCATCATCTTCCTCGCCTGGATTCCGTCCTTCGCCTCCTTCTCTTCTTCTTCTTCCTCTTCCTCAACATCCAGTCCATAGTGTCCTCCTCTTGTCTTCCTTGATGTACGCATCCTCATCCTCCCCCCTCCTCCTCCTCCTCCTCCTCCTCCTCCTCATCATCATCATCATCATCATCATCATCATCATCATCATCATCATCTTCTTCATCTTCATCGTCATCGTCATCGTTATCACCATCATTTTCATCACCAGACTCATTCACTCTTCTCCTCATCCTCCCCGCTCCTCTCCACGCTTCCCCTCTTCTCTCTTCGTCCCTGCTCCCCTCCACTCTTCACCCCTCTTCTAATGCCTGTGAGCACTACAATTCGTAGTGCTCCTCCTCATCATCATCCTCTTCCTCTTCCTCGTCACCACCACCATCACCATAATCATGCTCTACACAGCCAGCATCACCCGCATTCCCTCGTCCCCCGTTCTCCGCGCTCTTGCTGCCCGCTGTTCCTAGAAAGGGCCGCATGCACCGAATGCTCGGGACCCGCAGGCTGTCTGTGGCAGAAGCCTCACAGTGCCACGGTGAGGAGGAGAAGCAGCAGCAGCAGACCGAGGAGGGGGAGGAGGAGGAGGAGGAGTACGAGGGGGGAGGGAATAGAGCCAGGATGAGGCAGATGAGGGAAGGGGAGGGAGGTGTGCCAGAAGAGGAGGAGGAGGAGGAGGAGGACTGGAGGAGGAGGAGGAGGAGGAGGAGGAGGACCAGTGTAAACCCAAGAGTCATCAACGATGTTGGAATAAACCCTCCCCCTAAGCTCCCTCTTCGTAGGCCCATACAGCGGTTAGTTTCCGTCGAGGGAACTGCCCCGTTGGAAGGCAACCGTTTGATGACCCTGAAGCATGCCAAAACATTGCTCTCGGGATTCCAGCGCCACGGATCAACCTGATTTTTGCTTCTTGACGATCCTGAATCGTGCCAATAAGCCGTTCTCGGAATTTCAACACCGCGAATCGACGTAACTGTTGAACCCGCATACTCCTGAATCCCTCCAAGCACCATTTCCTGTACGCTGATCATGGGAGCCCGCGACATTCTTGCAAATTGTGTACGAATGTGCGCGGCGCTAAGGCGAGAACCACATGTTGAAAACGGGTCGCCCTCAACCCGTGAAGCTCTTCTATGTTTTAAGCGAATGTGCGCGGCGCTAAGGCGAGAGCCACATTTTGAAAACAGGTCGCCCTCACTCCGTGGAACTCTTGCACATATTTAAAGCGAATGTGAGTGGCGCTGAGGCGAGAGCCACATGTTGAAAACGGCCCACCCTCAATCCGTGAAGCTCCTGCAAATTTTTAAAATGAATGTACGCGGCGCTCAGGCGAAGCCACATTTTGAACACGACCCGCCCTCCATTTGTGAAACTGTTGCCAATGTTTAAAACTTCAGAGTCATAAATAGTGAGGAAGTCTCCGGCGAAACGCCCGGGCCGCCCAAAACATTGGCCTCGGGGTGCGACAGGGAGAAGTTATGTATAAGGAAGAGGAATGGAGGAGGAGGAGGAGGAGGAGGAGGAGGAGGAGGAAGAGAGGGAAGAGAGGGAAGTGAAGAGGATGCAGGATCCGTGGAGGATAAGGGGGGAGTGAGGAGGAGGACGACGAGGAGTCTGACGAGGCGGAGGAGGAGGAGGAGGAGGAGTGTGTGAAAAGGAAGAGGAGAAGGAGTTGGAGATGGACGAGGATATGACTGGGGGCGAAGGAGGAGGGTGGGAGGGTTCAGACCCACAACGGTCCATTTCCTCGGTGCAGTGTTTTCATGCTAGGCCGCTTTTATGGTTCGGGGCCTGGAGACGGCCTCCGAAGGCAAAAAGCTGAAGGAACAGCGTGGCGTCAAGATAGTGTCGTGGCGCGTGACGTCTGGGAGAAGTGGCAGCAGAAAGTGGAGGGTGAGACGTTGGAAGGAGGAAGAGGAGGAGGAGGAGGAGGAGGAGGAGGAGGAGGAGGAGGAGCGACGACGACGACGACGACGACGACGACGACGACGTCGAGGGTGAGAGGGCGGAAGGAGGAGCAGCAGAAGCAGGAAGACGACGACGACGACGACGACGACGACCAGGGCGAGGGTAGCATAAGATGGAGGGGGAAGTCAGTTGTGACGAGTGGGCGAGGGTGGGAGAAGCAGCAGAAGCAGGACGACGAGACGTCGACAAATACGAGCAGGAAGGCGGGAGGAGGAGGAGGAGGAGGAGGAGGAGGAGGAAGAGGAGGAGGAGGAGGAGGAGGAGGAGGAGGAGGAGAAACGGAGAAATAACACAAACCAGGAGGGGGGAAATGATAGCGACGACAAAGGGGGAGGTTGTAGGATGACGAAGAGGAGGACCACGACAACGACGAGGTCGCGATTCCGGGACGGTTGCATGAGCAGCAGAAGCAAGACAACGATTGCGACAACGTCGACGACAACGACGAGGGGAAAGGCGGGAGGAGGATAAGGAGGAGGAGGTGGAAGAAAAAAAATAGCTTGGCGAAGGACCCGACCATATGCAGTTGTGAGCACCGTCGTTTTATAGGGCCACGAAACGTCTGAGGAGCGTGCCAACATGTGTCCGGTGGGCGCATGCGAAAGCAGCCATTCGGGCCGTCGGTGGAATTCCTTATGGGGCCACGAAGCGTGTGAGAGGTGTGCCGAAATAGGTGCGGTGGGCGCATGCGAACGCAGCCATTAGGGCCTTCGGTGGAACTCCCTATGGTGCCGCGAAACGTGTGATGGGTGTGCCGAAATGGGTGTGGTGGGCGCATGCGAACGCAGCCACTGGCGTCTTCGGTGGAGCTTTCTGTGGGGCCACGAAACGTGTGAGGTGTGTGCCGGAATGGGCGTGGGTGACGCATGCGGGCGGTGGCACTGGGGCCTTCGGTGGAGCTCCCAATGGGGCCACGAAACGCGTGAGAGGTGTGCAGAAGTGTGTGTGCGTGACGCATGCGGGCAGTGGCACTGGGGCCTTCGGTGGAGCTCCCAATGGGGCCACGAAACGTGTGAGAGGTGTGCCGACATGGGTGCGCGTGACGCATGCGGGCGGTGGCACTGGGGCCTTCGGTGGAGCTCCCAATGGGGCCACGAAACGTGTGAGGGGTGTGCCGAAATGGGCCCGCGTGACCATGCAGGCGGTGGCACTCGGGCCTTCGGTGGAGCTCCCAATGGGGCCCCGAAACGTGTGAGGGATGTGCCGAAATGGGTATGCGTGACGCATGCGGGAAGGGGTATTGGGACCTTCGGTGGAGCTCTCTATGGGGCCAGGAAACGTGTGAGGGGTGTGCCGAAATGGGTGTGCGTGACGCATGCAGGGGGTCGCACTGGGGCCTTCGGAGGAGCCCCCTATGGGGCCACGAAACATGTGAGGGGTGTGCCGAAATGGGTGCGCGTGACACATGCGGGCGGTGGTACTGGGGCCTTCGGTGGAGCTCCCAATGAGGCCGCGAAACGTGTGAAGGGTGCGCCGAAATGAGCGTGGGTGACGCATGCGGGCGGTGGCACTGGGGCTTTCGGTGGAGCTCCGAAACGAGTGAAGGGTGTGCCGCAATGGGTGTGCGTGACGCATGCGGGCGGTGGCACTGGGGCCTTCGGTGGAACTCCCATTTGGGCCACGAAACGTGTGAGGGGTGTGCCTAAATGGGTGTACGCATGCGGGAGGTGGCATTGGGGCCTTCGGTGCAGCTCTCTGTGGGGCCACGAAACGTGTGAGGGATGTGCCGAAATGGGTGCGCGTGACGCATGCGGGCGGTGGCACTGGGGCCTTCGGCGGAGCTCCGAAACGTGTGAGGGATGTGCCGAAATGGGTGTGCGTGACGCATGCGGGCGGTGGTACTGGGGCCCTTGGTGGAGCTCTCAATTGGGCCACGAAGCGTGTGAGGGGTGTGCCGAAGTGCGTGTGCGTGACGCATGCGGCCGTTGGCACTGGGGCCTTCGGTGGAGCTCCCTATGGGGCCACGAAACGTATGAGGGGTGTGCCGAAATGCGTGTGCGTGACGCATGCGGGTGGTAGTATTGGGGCCTTCGGTGGAGCTCCCTATGGGGCCACGAAGCGTCTGAGGGGTGTGCCAAAGTGAGGGGGGTGACGGGAGGCTTTTTGACTGCACTTAGCTCGTTGCAAGTAGCTTGAGCGGGGCGGCCGCAGGTCGGCTAGGCGGCAGACAGAGCCCGCCTAGCGGGCACTACAAAGGATCTCCGCTCCTGGTCCGTCCGCAAGCAAAAGCGATTCTTCGCCATTGGACCTGCATGTTGGGCGGGGGAGGTATTGGCACCGAAGGGGAGGGAGGGGGAATATATGAGGAAGAGAAGGGATCGGTGCCGTGCGAGAGTCACTAAGCGCGCCAGCTAGGCGTTGCCCTATGCGGGCAGCGCTGAAAGACCGAAGAGCAGCACAGCTGGCCTCAGGAACGGCCACCTGGGAGCATGGCTTAGCCATGGATATGAGCGGGATGAGTAGGAAGAGAGCCAAAATGGCAGTGCCGCGCTGTAGGGCGGCAGTGTCGGAGCGGACCAGGAGGGAGAGGCTGGCATTGCCGCCTAGAGACCTAGGAAGCCCCATCGGAAACGCACGTGACCGGTAAGGGGGGCAGGTAAGAGAATGCCTGTGCTGTACTTGGCTTCTTAGTGTTAGCGGGATTCGCCGACACGTGGTAAGAGGAGGAGGGAGGAACTCTAGGGGGGGTGAAGGAGTATCTTGCACAGCCAAGAAGCACTAAGGCGAGGTAGCTGTCCGCAGCAGGTGCGCACCTCTGACGGGCAGCATTAGCCGAGAGATACTCGGCAGGAGGGAGGGGGGGTTCCCCGGAGGATGCTCTGCCAAGGAGCTGCCGTGAGCGGAAAAGGCCATTTGCGCCGAAGACGGCCGCATGGAGACCAGCTATATGCCAAGACGGTGCAACGTATGACATAACATTGCATTGAAAAATGCGTTGCTAGCATTGTCTGGCCGGCCGTGCCGAGGAAGAGGGAGGAATCGAGTAAACTGTCATGGCATTGTCTGTAGGACCACTCTGCGGAAGATGACTGGTAGCGCCTGCGGCTTCGCCGAGACCTGCAAACTTGAGGCGGAGTGCCGCTGAGACAAGTGCGTGACAGGTGCATGCGCACTGCGCCGAGTCGGAAGCCACAGGGCTGCTGAAAGCTGTCTACGGTCGCTGTCCAAAAATCCTGACGCCGAATGTGGTGTGGTCCCTCGGCCTGGTGTGCGAATGACCCTGGACATGGAGCGTACTGCACGGCACGTAATACGTAATGCGCGAGGAAAGGACCAGGAGGAGGGAGTGCCAAGGGGCAAAAAAGAGGATCGAGGAGATGCACTGAGTGGGCTTTCAGTGTCAACCGTCAACGTATATCGGCTTGTGCGCGTAAAGCGGCTGAGCCACGCAGTGCAAGTCGTAAGAGTGCTGCGACCTAGCATCGAGCATTGGCTTGGCCTTACCAGAGGCCTTCGCGCTCTGGGCGGCCTCGGCCGAGCGTCCTAGCACTGTTGCGAGCTGTGCTGTTCCCGGCGGCCCTCGCTGTCGGGCGGACGCAAATGCAAAGTGTGGCATGCCGCTCAATGGCAAAAGCGCTTATAGGACGATGACCGTACCCTAGATCCAAAACTGGACATGTGATGCCGATAAGGCAGGCGGCGAGAGGCGCTCGAGCGTGAGCAGAGAGCAAAGAGCAGAGAGCTGTGCATGGGATGCACATGCCTGTGCCGTGTTTGTGTGACGCTTGTCCATGCGAGTACCTGGCCATTTAAGGGTGAAACACGGGACGAACCAAGGCGGAGGAGGAGGATGGACAGGTGAACGAATATGGTAGACAAAAGCGCAAATACAGGTGCACAGGAGGAAAGAAGGGAGAGAGAGGCACGGCGTGAGCACGGCGTCATCGCATCGCGCCGACCCTGACGGGCAAGCGACCCAGCGGTAGCCGGCTTTTGGGCCAGAATACTAAAGCCGCCTCGAGCGGAGAGCCCTCAGGGCTGGGTGCACGAGGCCGTGAGACTCGAGGGGCGCCGATGCTAGCTCTTGTTCGCTGCGGCCGGCTGCCTCGGGCCGGTGGGCTAAGTGCTTACGCGGGCGCAGTGTGAGACGACTCACGTCTGTGCTGCCTCTGAGTCTTCAGCATCAGAGGACGGAGGCAGATCCCAATAGGGGCGCCCCAGAGGCAACGAAGGAGCGGTTGCGGTAGCCATCCGTGCGGCAGCCGCCGCGTCCAGTGCCGCTCGCGCAGGAGTGCTAGTGAAAAAAGGCCGGGGACTGCCAGGTCGTGGCGGTCTCAGAGCCGTGGGGCACGGCTGTGGCGCCCCGGACATTGAGACCGCCTGCGCCCTCGGAGAGGCTGCTGAAAACCTGTGCGTGGCTGAGGGCTGCGTGGAGGCCCTAGGCTGCTGCACGGTCGCCGGCGTATGCACTGGCACTGCTGGCGTATGTACCGGCACAGGTACTGGCACTGGTAATGGCTGAGGCACTGCTGGCGTATGTACTGGCACTGCTGGAGCTGGGACTGCTGGCGTATGTACTGGCACTGCTGGCATTGGGATTGCTGACATTTGTACTGGCACTGCTGGCATATGCACTGCTGGCGTATGTACTGGCACTGCTGGCGAATGCGGAATTGGCACTGCTGGTATTGGTACTGGCTCAGGTACTGGCACAGGTACTGGCACTGGTACTGGCTCAGGTACTGGCGCTGGTACTGGTGAGGCGGCGCGCGCTACGGGGGCAGGCTGCGGTGCCCGCTCGGCTGCGGCCGTGGACAGAAGAGCCGCATGAAGCGCGCCTCCCAGCCGGGAGCTGCACGAGCCGCGATGCGCCAGCGCGTCGAAGGCCCGCAGCAGGCCCTGCACCGCTCGCGCGTCGGCGCGGCGGTACTGCTCACGCCGGGCCGCGGCACTGCGGGGGGGCCTGCGACGGGGCCGGGCCGCCCGCTCGGGGGAATCCATGGCGCGCCCGCTGCGAGGGGCAGGGGGGGGAAAGGAGGAAGCGGCGCGGGGGGGCGCCCGTGGCGCTGGCTGGCAGAGCAGATGCTCGGGCCAGCTAGCGCTGGTGACGGGAGGAGGGAGGAGGGGGGAGGAGGAAGGAAGCAGAACGCGGGGACCGTCTCTCAAAACGATGACCCAACACCACAGGATGGTTGGGAACAATAGGAACGAAGAGAAGGAGGAGGAGCAGGAGGAGGAGGAGGGGGAGGAGGAGGAGGAGGAGGAGGAGGAGGAGGAGGAGGAGAAGGAGGTGGAGGAGGAGGAGGTGGAGAAGGAGGACGACGATGGCGACGTTGAAGGTACTCATGCCTGAAGGACAAGGAGGAGGAAGACGACGAAGGCGAGGGTGGGCAGAAGAGGAGGAAAACGACGACGACGACGACGACGACGACGACGACGACGTCGAAGGTGACAAGGTTTGGGGACGTGAGGAGCAGCAGGAGCACGACGACGAGTGGGAGGGCGGGAGGAGGAGAAGAGGAGGAAGAGGAAGAGGAGGAGGAGGACAAGCTAGGTGCGCTCGCGTCATATCTGACGTCCTACCCCTCCCTCCCATCCCTTACCATGGCGCTGATTTTCTCTATCCGCGGACGCGTGTCGTAGCGGACCTGTGGCTCCGCGCGCGCGTGCGTAGTGGGTGGTGGTGCGCGTGCGTGCGTGCGTGCGTGTGTGCGTGGTTGTGGTGGTGCTGGTGCTGGTGCTGGTGCTGGTGCTGGTGCTGGTGCTGGTGCTGGTGCTGGTGCTGGTGCTGGTGCTGGTGCTGGTGCTGGTGCTGGTGCTGGTGCTGGTGCTGGTGCTGGTGCTGGTGCTGGTGCTGGTGCTGGTGCTGGTGCTGGTGCTGGTGCTGGTGCTGGTGTTGGTGCTGGTGCTGGTG
>CAUYUJ010015298.1:148289-153289 GCA_963575745.1 Prorocentrum cordatum
CGTGTGCGTGTGCGTGTGCGTGTGCGTGTGCGTGTGCGTGTGCGTGTGCGTGTGCGTGTGCGTGTGCGTGTGCGTGTGAGTGTGCGTGTGCGTGTGCGTGTGCGTGTGCGTGTGCGTGTGCGTGTGCGTGTGCGTGTGCGTGTGCGCGTGTGCGTGTGCGTGTGCGTGTGCGTGTGCGTGTGCGTGTGCGTGTGCGTGTGCGTGTGCGTGTGCGTGTGCGTGTGCGTGTGCGTGTGCGTGTGGTGCGGTGTGCGTGTGGTGCGCTGGTGCGCGTGTGCGCGTGCGCGTGTGCGCGTGTGCGCGTGTGCGCGTGTGCGCGTGTGCGCGTGTGCGCGTGTGCGCGTGTGCGCGTGTGCGCGTGTGCGCGTGTGCGCGTGTGCTGTGGCATGGCACGGGAAATGACGCCAGCGCTGCAGCGGGAGCACCAGTCGGAACGGGCGGAAGCGCGGAAATGAGGCCAGCGTTGCAGCGGGAGCACGATTCGGAACGAGCGGAAGCACGGAAATGAGGCCAGCGCTGCAGCGGGAGCACGATTTGGAACGAGCGGGGCCCGAAAATGAGGCCGGCGCCTCAGCGAGAGCAGCATTTTGAAAAAAGAAAATGCATGCGAAAACCCAACTCCCGGGAATCCTGTGTAAAAAGCAGGACGCGGGGGGGGGTCGGCTACTCCCAGCACGCCATCAGGGGAAGAGGGAGAGTAGTATTCATATTGAGTACTTGTGGAGGAGGAGGAGGAGGAGGAGGAGGAGGAGGAGGAGGAGGAGGAGGGGCCATGGGCCGCGAGGCCACGGCAGCGCGCCTGGCGACGCACTACCGTGGCCTCGCCGCCATGCTGAGGGCGCGAGTGCACCTGGATCCCCTAGTACGCGCAGGTGCGGGCCGTACTCAACGTCTCCGAGGCGGTCCCCAGCAGTTGGGCAGCACACGTGCAGTCAATGCTGCAGCAATGAAACCTCAGCCTGCCGCGCACCGCGGGGCAATGCAGCAAATCGCGACGCCGACGCCTGCTGCTGGAGTTCCGGAGCCGCCTGCACCGCCGCCTCTATGAGCGGCATGAGCTCCCATGGCATGAGCTCCCATGGCCGAGGAGAGCCTCGGCACGCCGGAGGCCAGGGCCGCGTGGTTGCTGGGCGGCGCGCCGCCAGAGCAGGCCCGCAGGCGGCAGCGGCGGCGGCGTGGCTGCGGCAGCGCTGCGAGGAGGCCTCGCCCGCCCTCCGTGTCGGCGCCAGCGCGCCTGGCTGCCGCGTGCCCGGCCGCGCTGCCCCCGGGCCCTGGTCCCTCGGGATCAGGGGCCCTCCCAGGCCCGACCGGCGGCGTTTCTGACGAGGGCCTCCGGTGGGCCGACCCCCTGCGGGGCGCGGCGCGCCATGGCAGGCGGTCCGGCATGGCTGCCCTGCCCGCGCAGCTGCGCTTCGGCCATGGAGGGGGCTCCGCCGGGCGGCCAGCGGCTCCCGGGCCGACTCGGCCGCGTCGGCGACGCTCAGGCCCCCTGACCCGTGTGGCTCGGGCGGGGGCGGACGCGCGGGCGAGACCGCGCGGCCGAAAGCTGCGGAAAGGTACAGGTACAGGAGGGGGGAGGACGAGAGGAAGAAGAGGAAACGGGGTGAGGAGGAAGAAGAGGAGGAGGAGGAGGAGGAGGAGGAGGAGAAGAAGAAGAAAGGGGGCCACGAGGAGGAGGAGCAGGAGGAGGAGGAGGACTCCGGCGATGGCCGCGACGAGGAAGATGGCGGGACGAGCATCAGCAGCAAGAGCGGCGGCGGCAGAGGGTGTCCTTGCGGACGGCGCGCTCCCGGCGGGAGGGCCTTCCCCGCGGATCCCCAGGATAATCCGACGTGCCAGCCCTCGCACGCCAACGCCGACGCGTACGACAACCAGGCAAGCGGCCCTGGCGGGCTGGCGGCGACGTCGCTCACGGCGACGATCGCGACGACGAGAAGCAGGTCGAAGAGGATGGGAGGGTAAGGGGCGAGGAGGAGGAGGATGCGGAGGAGGAGGAGGAGGAGGAGGAGGAGGAGGAGGAGGAGCGAGAGGAAGAGGGCTCGAGGAGGGCGCTTTCGACGACGATCACGACGACCAGGAGCAGGTCGAGGAAGAGGGGGGAAGGAGCGAGGAGGAGGAGGAGGAGCGAGAGGAAGAGGCCTCGAGGAGGGCTCGAGGAGGTGACGGGAGAGGGCGGGGGGGCAGCAGCAGCAGCAGCACCACCACCACCACCGACGCCTGGCGAGAACTGGGCACAGGCTCCCGCGGCGAGATCGCGGAGCCATTCCCCCTTCGCCGCCGCTTTTTTCGGGGAGGCGACCATCAAGTTGAGGTTCGCGGCTTCTTGTTCTTGTTTGAAGCTCCAGGGGGGGAGAGGCGCCCTTGGTCACGGCAGGATTATTTCCAGAATTATGGCCAGAGCGTGCATCTGGATACATCGGCGCGTCACCTCCTCCTCCTCCTCCTCCTCCTTCTCCTCCTTCTCCTCCTCCTTCTCCTCCTCCTCCTCCTCCTCCTCCTCCTCCTCCTCCTCCTCCAGTCCTTTTCCTTAGAAACAATTTCTTTCTCCCTGTCGCACCCCGAGGCCAGTTTTTAGGGCGGGCTGGGCGATTCGCCTGAGACGTCCTCACCATTTATGATTCAAGTTTGCAAACTGGCAATAGCTTCACAGATGGAGGGCGGGTCGTTTTCAAAATGTGGCTCTCCCCTTAGCGCGGCGCGTATTCGTTTTGAACGGTTGCAAGCGTTTCACGGATTGAGCGGATTGAGGGCGGTTCCTTCCCAAAATTTGGCTCTCGCTCTCGCGCGGCGTACATTCGTGTTTTTTTCCATCGCAAGAGATTCACGGATTGAGGGCGGTTCCTTTTCAAAATGCGGTTATCGCTTTAGCGCGGCGCACATTCGTTTTAAACATTGAAAGAGCTTCACGGAGTGAGGGTGGGCCGTTTTCAAACAATGGTTCTCGCCCTCGCGCGTCGTACATCCTTTTTATTTAAAAAAAGGTGTAAGAGCTTCACGGATTGAGGGCGGTTCCTTCTTCAAAATGTGGTTCTCGCTTTAGCGCGGCGCACATTCGCTTTGAACATTTGCAAGAGCTTCACGGATTGAGGGCGGGTCGTTTTCAAAAGGTGGCTCTCGCCGGCAGCACAGCTCGAGCACGGCTGACGGTACACGTATGCACGAACATATCGATATTGCAAGGTTCATGCCCCAGCGGCTCAACACCCGACGTCTGCAGTAACGACCGAGCTTGATCAAAGACGCGACCCGTGCTGAGTGATCCCAAACCAAGCCAATCGTCTTTGAGTTCCGGGGTGCCTGCCAGCGAGAAGCCCGTCCAAACGTTCTGCAGGTGCTCTTGCTATTGCTGGGCCGATCCGGGCGCTTCTTCCTATACCTCGCATACACCATATGGGCGACGCAGAAAAACTTGTTCGTCTCCACCGACATTGGCACGTAAGCCGCCCGCGTAAAGCCGCGCGTGAGCGCCTTCGTCTCCACTGAAGCGTGCCGCGCTGGCGGCCGTGTAAGCCACCGCGTAGGGTCGCCATGCTATCTCTCGTAGGACCCCTCTCCTTTCGTCGCCCACATGGTACCGGCTTGTACCTGAAACAGTTGCACGCGACGCTTCCATCAGAGCAAGGCAGAGCCACACCCCGATGGTCACAGTCAGGCACTGTTGGTCTCCGTATGATTACCGATGTGTCTTAGTGCACACGCACACACACACGCACACCGTTAGAAGGCCAAGTGGCCCCCGACGCTCTCGATAATTGACCGCGCTGCCAATACTGATCCATCCACCTCCAAGCGTGAAGAGCCTTGCCTGGGAGTCGACATCTCGGGCTGGTCCAGGTCACAGGCTGGCCAGAGAGGCAGCCACCTTACGTCAAGCACCCACATGTTATGATACATCGCAGTGGACCGGAAAAAAGATGAGGAGGGCGAGTGCGAAGAGGAAGAAGAGGATCAACAGGAAGAGGAGGAGGAAGAATTGAACGAGGGGGGAAGGAGGTGAAAAGGGCAGGAGACGGGGATGAGAAGTGGGGAGGAGACCGCCAGGTGTTCTTCAACATGGAGCAGGACCACACCGGATTCCAGCCCCTCCTGAAGGGCATCGTGCCGCACTCTGCCTCCCCCCCCCTCTGCTCCTCCGTGTCGCGGGGCCCCCGGGCTGAATTGTCCTGGAGCCCGGAGAAGGGCTTGCCTCAGAGCCCCGAATCATCAGGGGTAATTCGGGTCAGGGCTAACTCGGGTTCGCTTTGCGGGATTCCGAACCCGAGTTACCCCGGGCCCGAGTTACCCCGGATAACTCGAGCGTCCAGAGCCCCAAATCATCAGGGGTAACTCGGGTCAGGGCTAACTCGGGTTCGTTTTTCGGGAATACAAACCCGAGTTACCCCGGACCCGAGTTACCCCAGACCCGAGTTACCCCGGATAACTCGGGCGCCCAATTGCCCGGTGACGAGATCATCCCATCTTTATTCTCCGACGTGACGACTTCTCATGGCGTGGGCCTCTGGGGCTCTCGACCCATGCTCTGGGGCCGGGTGTTTGTCCTGGGTCGCCGCCCGACGGCCACAGGGCCCAGAGACGGCCTTCGGGCGCCAGGATCACGAAATCCCGACGCCCCACCATCACCAGACCTTCAACAGGAGGTCACCTGGCTTGTCGACCCTTTCCAGGTTGCGCGTTTTCTGCAATGTTGCATTTGTTTTCTTTGCCTCGGATCACCAGAACGGCCCGTGGAGCCCAACAATTGCACAACCAACAAATCGCTCAGCATTTGCGGTCGGGAACTGTTGCTTAGCGCTCGGCCACGCGCAGAGGGGGGTAGGGGGAGGGGGGGAAGGCTTCTCAGAAGGAGGCTGCTTCTCAGAAGGTGCGGGCCTTGTCTGTAGATGTATGGCCCGCGCCTGCTAAGAAGCAGCCTCCTTCGAAGAAGCCTTCCCCCCTCCCCCTACCCCACAGCGCGCCCCGCCCAAACGTGCCGCGCCGCCCGTTCTGGTCCACCACGCCTC
>CAUYUJ010015298.1:158289-205789 GCA_963575745.1 Prorocentrum cordatum
AGTCCCTCAACATGAAGTCCAAAGTGTATGCAAGCTGCCTCCTTAAAAACCGATAGTGGTGTTTGCCAAACACGTTGCAGATCGTTACTGCCCTGAATGCTTTGTTCGTCGACGGATCCCCTGCACTCTTGGATACCTCCCCCAATCTGCTGTGCTTGAATGCGATGGGCTCCTTCCCCGTTGCACATACTTTCACCAACAGTGGGTTGACCAACTTGGCGATCTGTTTGGGCGCTGCATGCAATATCTCTTCCAACAGGCCATCAGTACCCGCAGCTCGCCTTCTTGGTCCCCTCGATAGTCGATACTCTGTATCCGCCAGATGAGGAAGCATCTCAATGTTCAACTGAACATCCCCAAGTGCAGTACTCGGAAACTTCCCATACGCGTCTACATATTCTTGTGCCGAAACCACTTTCGCATCCTCCAGCTTGCTATATACTCGCATCCTATTTTCTCCCATCCCTTCCTCTGATGTAATAACCTTCCCATCATCATCCTTTCTGTATGGTAGGAACTTTCCATTTGAAAACCTCGGATGCTCTCTCCCTCCACACCTCAATATCTTTTTTGCTGCTTGCCATGCCTGTCGATGGTCGCCCAGCAGTGTATTCGCCCCAATCTGCTCCGCATATCCACTCATATTGTCATCCTTCTCCTTCTCCAATCGCCAATTTAGTATGTTGGAGGTGATCCGCATGAACGCCTCCATCTGGGATTTGAACTCAATGTTCGACCAGATCCCTTTGTTCAGGAACTGCACGCCCAAAACCAATTTTTCGGCCTCCTCATGCCATGGATCACCCTCCTGCGAAAACAATCGGCATTGTTCTGGCAAGAACTTGCATATGTTCTGGAATGGTTCACCTTCTCCTCGCCGAAATTTCCTCAGACCTTGTAGTACATACCTTCGCAACCTGATGAGTCGCATCGTGTCCCTCGTAATGTATGATTGTGCTGGTGTGAATATATCCCTCGCAAAGCATCTCCGAGCTGCATCCTTGACCTGCCTCATTACATCAGCATATTGAGAATTAACATCCTGCTGCCATGGCCCAGGTTCGGCTTTGTCTAATAGTACCCTGAATTGCTCACAACAATCCTCCTGCTTCATCTTTTCGTATGACACGTACACCTGGCCACTCTCCACCTTCGGTGCCGCGATATGTTGGCACGTCATTCTTACAACAACTGGTCGATGATCCTCCTTCCCCAGCCCGTTATCCAGATTTGCAATAACCCGCAAACCTGCCGCAGCTTGGTACCATGATCCGACTATGCCAATGTAGTCAGTCCTGTGCATGACCGTCCCATCAGTATACGTCCAACATTCAGCATCACCAACCAGGGTATTATACAAATGAATACTATGCGTGTTCACAAACTCAGCCAGCATCTTCCCATTCTCATCGATCTTGCTGGTCGGTAAACTTTCTCCAATCAACGGCATTTCCATGACACTCGTATCTATCCGTGCATTCGCGTCCATCAGGAAAATGTCCGTTGGATGCTCTTGAAATACTTCTGCTTGCTCTTTCCACCACTTTCGCCTCTCCTCTACAGGACGCCCTCTCGGTGGGGCGTGCATCACGGCCACCCTTATCTGAAGATGAGGTGCCCTGATCTGCACTACCAGGCATGTCGGTGTCTTATGTATCACTCGCAAATGCTGCTGTTGTAAATAATAATCCTGCTTTTCTCCTGTCGCATATGGTATCGTGGTAGAAACCAACAAAGCACATCCATGTCCCCCAGCGTCCGCACCTGCTCGCAGCGTCACATATCCATCCGCCCATTGCTGGCCTTCCCGCCCTCGAGCCTCCTGGATACCAACCATCAACATATTCTCGTCGTGGAATTGGAGCCTCAATTTTTGTATTCTCCTCTTTTTCTCCTCGCGCTGCGCTTTGCTCAACTTCTTTGACTTGGCCTCCGTGAACGACATAGCATTGTACGTGGCCATCTCAAAGTTGACTGATACCCCTCCTTTGTTTTTTCCGATATGCTCTTTTCCATTTCTGCCATTCGGGTATAGTTTGCTCCTCATATCATTTGTGTCCGATACTGCCATATTCTGTATGCATCCATCTGGTTCATGAAAATACAAACCATCATCACATATCTGTGGGTAACAGTGGGAATATCTTCTGTCGTACCTCAACCATTGCCAGCATAGACCTAACCCGTACACGATGCTCTCCGCCACCTGCATGTGCGGGACCTCGTGTCGTACTTTCAAATTGGACCGTGCTATATTATCCGCCAGATGATTCCATGGGTCCAGGTCATGTGACTTTGTGTACTTGAAAAGTACTCTGCCTCTATATCGTACCTCCCGTGACAAGGCATCCAGGAAGACCGCCAGCTTCCAGTTCGGCTGATACCCATGTTTCCCACTAATGATGCCGAGCGCAATCTTAGAGTCCGATGTGATCGTCCACTCCATTTCGTCATCACCGTACATAATAATATACATTAGCGCCCATATCAATGCCATAATCTCCGATGTGGTACTGTCCATGTGACTGTCCTCTCCGATAATCCGTGAGCTCTCAATCGTCCGTGCCGTCAAATATCCTTGGAATACGTATTCGCTCTCCACTTGGTTGCTGACCACCACAGCCCATCCGTCAAGATGGGGGTCCGCTTCCTTGTGAGATCCGTCCGTCCATATGTACCCGCGCATTGGCCTAGCCAATCCGTCGGTCCGCCTGGGTTCCACCAACAAGGGTAGCCTGGCCAGCTCCGACAGCTCAATGCTGCTGAAGTCCTGGGCAAGCTGCATGGGGTGGTCCATCCGACGCATCATGTCCGTGAAGGTGTCTGGTATGTTTACCTTGCAGCAGCGTGGTGGCTCTAGTAGCTCATCCAGTGCAAGGCACCTAGAATCATTGCGTAGTGTTGTCGACCTCATTGTGCGCTCCAAACCAGTAGTGGGAGAAGCTGCACCATGTGCCGTCGATGTCGTAGACGGGGAACAAGGACCTTCGACCAATCGAGGATGTCCTTCACGCTCCGCCGTGGTTACCCGACAACGGCCCCGTCCATCAACATCATAGAATAAATTGTTCCCATGATGTGTAGCATCTGATCTGTATTCGATACCATCTCCATCATTTGGCATGTCACCAGAAAAATGCGAAGTATACACGGATGAACCTGCAGAATCCATGCACCTGCTCACACCCGACGATGCCATCCTGGATCTCCCGCAATCCGAAATTGGTTCCCGTCGAGTATCTATAATTCCAAAATTTGTGGCCCTGTCATGCACTCCACCTGGGCAGCCATCTTTCCCAGGTGAAGTCTTCCATCTCACTTTTTTGCGATATCCTTTCCCTCCACAGATTGCCTTGTCTGCGAAGGTATGCGTACACGATCTCCTGGATGGTCAAATCCATCTCCTCCTGGTATTTCCCCCATCCTGACTTTAGCTGGTGGGGGTCGCCGACTAGCTCCGTCACTGGATTCATTGCTCTGTTCAGAACTTCCAGGAGTACCGAACTGAAAATACTGAGGCTTCCCCACCGGTGTCATCGGCTCCGTTGGCGTGATACTTGTCGCTATTGATGTCGGCGTCGGGTAATCCACTTGCTCTCCATATCCTTTCTGGCGGCGACCGAACGGCTGCATAGCTTTGCCCCCACATTCTTTGGAGGCGCCCTTACCATAATACTGATGGCCTCCTTTGTACTGCATCACCTCGGGGGACCATCCTTTGGCCGACATGTACGGGTCCTCCTCTGGATATCTGGGCGTCGCCTGCTCCGTCGGTACCTCGGTGGGCACAGGAGATGTGGGGGCAATAGATGATTCCACTTCTACAGCTTCATGCGATTCCACCACCGCCTTTATTTCTTCCTCTTGCATCTTCACCTCCATCTCATCCTTGGCTGTGATCCTCTGTGTTATCCTATTCGGGCCTTGTCCATGTATCATTCGCGCATTATCCAGCTCATCATCTGCCATTCGTATTGCCTGATCCACTTCACTTTCTTCTGGATACGGTGGCGGAGACGATTGTGGAGCAGAATGTTCAAACCCTCCACTCACCGGTGTAGCAGTGCCCCCCACCGTTGTCGCCATTCCAACCTGAGTGTTTGATCTCTGTATTGCTTCCATAATACCAATTTGCTGCTGCATCATCTCGTTCTGCTGAAACTCTTGGGCAAATTGAGCAAGATCCTCTGCGTCCTCCTTCATAGCCTGCTCCTCTTGCTCCTTGTACCATTGCTGGAGCTGCTGCTGATGTTGCTCTGGAGTAATATTTTTGAAGGCCTCAGCGGTCTGTTGCCTTATCCATTCAGCCCTTTGTTCTTCCAACTGCTGTTGCTGAAGGTGTTGGTTCTGCATATTCTGCATGCTCATCGTCTGCTCTGCCATTGCCCGCTGTTGCTGTATTTGCAGTTGATGATATTGAACCTCCTGTTGCTCCTTCAATCTCGCACATTCCGCCATCAGCTGTGTCTGCAGATAGTTCGATTTGTTCTCGGCCTGCGCAGATCGTAGTAATGCCTGATGTAGCTCTTCCTGCCTGTTCGCCTGCGCAGTAACCATGTCCGTCAATGTTTTCATCTGGTTGATCATCGCCAATACTTCAACACTTTGCCCTTCTCCATGATTTCCATGCCCCATTCTTTGTGATCCTGTCATGCAACCCGAGCCCGATGCCGCGTTCATCCGACGAGGTCCACTCTCATACTCATCCATCTTCCGACTCCGCATGTCGTCTTCGTCGTCCATCAGATATTCCTCGTCCTCTTCTTCGAGCTTCCTCTTCAACTCATTTAGCAATTCACATGTGTGCTCTCTTTTTTGCCTCAATTCCATTTCCTGATCCGCCAACTTTTTCTTCTCACTTTGGATCTTCCTAATCTGAGCCTCGAGCTTCTCAATATCGTTCTCCAATATTCTCCGTTGTTTGAAACTCGGTTTGACTATCATCAACATGTATTTCAGCACTTTGATTTCTGCCACCTGGGATATACAACCTTGGTCCGCTTCTCTTGCAGCCAAAATCATCTTCAGCAATTTGTTGATCTTCTGATTGGCATCCCTCTTGTACTGCTGTATCTGTTGGTTTCCCTCAGGTGGCAGCACAAAAGCCGTATGTTCATTTGCTTCATCCGCTTTGGCAATAGGTATGTCATCGTATATTTTTCGTAGTCGTCCATCACGTTCACGATGCTGTTGATCGCGCGGTCTGGACTGACTTCTGCTGCCCCTTCTTGTCCATGGGGCCTTGTCTCTCCAAGTCTGCTGATCCTTCTGCGTGTAGTACTTCTGATACTGCCCACCTTGTTGATTCCACGGCGCCATAGCTTCTTCTTGTTTCCACTGGTGCTGCTGCTGCTGCTGATGCTGCTGCTGCTGGGCACTGTGGTGGCTGCCGAGGATGTGTGCCGCGTCGAGGACGCGGATGAGGGTCCTGGCGTTGGCCCTCTTCTCCCTCTGGCGCCTATGCCAGGCGGGTTCGCCCTCTCGGGGCGTGGCGGCTCCGCGCCGCCGCGGCTGCGGCGCCAATGGCGCGCTGCGCGCGGCCGCGAGCTGCGGGGGCGACCGACGGGACGACGGCCCCGCCCCTCCTCAGCCCGTGGCTTCCTCCTCCTCCTCCTCCTCCTCCTCCTCCTCCTCCTCCTCCTCATCATCATCAGCAGCAGCAGCATCATCAGGTGACGTTCGCTCTCCCCCTGCGCCTCAGTCAGTGTTCCTCCCGTCCGCAAGAGGACCGCACCTCGCTCTGCCGCCGCCTGGCGGGCTGGGCCCGCCGGCCCCCGGCGCGCGGCGGCTCTCCGCCCGGGGGTCGCCCAGCGCGAGTGTCCCCGCCGAGGGGCCTCGGACGCGACCGCCCCGCCGAGGGGCCTCCTCCCACCTTACCGGGGGGGGGGCAGGGAGCCAGAGGAGGGGGAGGAGCGAGGGGCGAGGAGGGGCGAGGAGCGAAGGGCGAGGGGCGAGGAGCGAGGGGCCGGGAGGGGGAGGGGGACTGTTCCAGGATGCTGGGCTGGCCTCGCGCACGAACCCCCGAAAAGGCACAGGGTCCAGGCAGAGAGAAAAGCGGTAAGTAGCCACCGACACGACGGCGACGGCAAGGAGGAGGAGGAAGAGGAGGAGGAGGAGAAGGAAGAGGAGGAGGAGGAGGAGGAGTTGATCATTATCTTCGTCCTTCTCGTTTCCCTCCTTCTAGTTACCCTACTCTGCCTAATCGTCCTCGTCCTCCTTTGCCTCCCAGCCCTCCTCGTCCCACTGATCACTCTCGTCCTCCTAATCCTTGTCCTCCTCCCGCGTCTCCCCTGTCCCCTCCTCGCCATCCTCCTCGTCGCATTCCTCCTCAATGCTGGGCCCCCGACATCTCATTTGGCCGCCTTCTCCTTCTCTTCCTCTTGCTTGTTCTTCTTATTCTTATTCTTAATCATCATCGTCATCATCATCATCATCATCATCATCATCATCATCATCATCATCAGTAGCATCAACATCATAATCAGCATCAGCATCAGCATCATCAGCGTCATCATCAGCAGCATCATCTCCATCACCATCATCAGCATCACGATTATCATCACCATCATCGAGAACATCAGCATCATCATCAGCACCAGCATCAACGTCATCATCAACAGCGGCATCATCATGATTATCATCCTGTGTTTCCCCCTCTCCATCCTCCCCCTTCCTAGCTGCTTGTCCTCCTCCCCCCTTTTCCCTACCCCGCGCGCGGGGGGCTCACGCGCGCGGTTTGGGGGGAGGGGGAAGAGGAACCCGCGGAGGGGAAGAGGAACCCGCGGAGGAGAGGAGGGAGCAGAAGGAGGATGAAGCGGACGAGGAGTTGGAGGAGGAGGAGGAGGAGAGGAGGAGGTAGAAGGATGAGGAAGAGCAACACAGGAATGAAGGAGGAGCTGGAGGAGCGAGGGAGGGCGGAGCGAGAGAGCCTGCGAGGACAGAGAAGTTGAGGGGGGGGCCTCTGAGGTTGTAGAGGTGGTCTTGGACTTCACGTGGTCAGACAGGTATGAGAACGGCACCGTTCTATACGAGGAAGCGCGTTCCATGTTTAGGACAAGTATGCCCTCTCTCTCTTACTCTCCTCCATGCTCCTCCCAGTCCCCCTTCATCCGAAATCTTCATTGGTTCCTCCTTCATGTTGTTCTGCTTTACTTCATGTGATGATGCGGCGCCTCGTTGTTCAGCACACTGTGCCCCCGAGCACCGTTCCTCTTCCCACCGCCACCAGCAGTCCAACTCCTCCCAGCCTCCTGTCAGGGAGCAGAACGAGCGCACCTGCCACGCTTAATGCAGTTGACAAAAGAGTAAGCTTCAGTCATGGACGAGATTCATGGACAAGTTCAAGAGCATGCCGAATCCCTTAGAAACGAAGCATTTACAAGCGGTCAGAATCAATGGCCGGGTGTACGATGACGACGAGCTAGAGGATTTGATCGAGCAAGTGCAGACCTTCCCCGCAAGCAAGATTGACATGCTGAAGGAAGGCGATGTGTTCGAGATCACGGGGCGTTCTGACAGTTCCGGAGGGTGGCGGAAGGTGAAATTCGTGCGCCTACTGTTGAAAAAAATGTGGGACCCGTTTGGGGTAAGAGGGAGGCCAGTGCCTCAAACCGTGAGTGAATGTCTGAGTCCATGCAGGACGTCAGAGGAAAGAAGTGGATGTGAGGTTATTTGGTTAGTGACCGAAACGGACGATGTGCCTAGGTTTCCCGTCCAAAGGGCTGCATTCGTCACCGACTTGTTCGGTTTCCATTATTACTACTTGCAGGAGAGTATGATATCCGAATGTTACACTGGCATTGGTTTTTCGTTGGTGATGGCATTCATCGTGCTCGTGATCGCAACCAAGAACATAATTGTCGCAGTGTTGGCCATCATGTGTATCAGCAGCATCATTAGGCGGCTTGCTGCTTCTTTTGTTTTCGTGTTCCTCCACCTCGCCCTTCCCAATCACTTCATCCATCCTCATAATCCTCTTCTTCCTCGCTCCCCCCAGCGCTCTTTCCTTCCCCCTCATCTCCATCCTCGTGCGGCCTCATCACCCTGCCCCGCCTCGCCCTCCAGATCCCATTAATCCTCCTTCACCCGACCGTCTGCCCTCCCCTCCTCATTTACCTTTTTCTCCGTCTCCATCCCTCCTGCCCCCCGCCCTCATTCCTCCACCACCTCCTCATCCTCCTGGTCCTCCGTCCCCGCACCTCCCTCCTCCTCCCTCCCTCCCTCCTCTTCATCGTCTTTCCTCTCCGTAGCGATTTTGGCTCAAGGTTTTGAGTTTCCCACGGGAACAAGTGGATACCGCTAGTCCGCGGCTAGATTTCCATCCTTGTTGCGGCCGCTGGTCTGCCCCAGCGCGCCGCCTGCAGCCCAGCAACGGGCGAGCAGTGCTTTCTGCCGAGCCCAGGCTGTGCGCGGGTCTGCAGCATCTCATGGGCCGCGACCGGACCAAGGGCGGTCATGGCGGCAGTTGTGGCAAAGGCAAGGAGAAGAGCGGCATTTTCTTCAGCTGCTCGGCGTACCCTTACCCTTGGAACTTCAAGCCCAGCCAGTGGTGCTACCATTGCCGCGCACCGCTCGTGCCCAACCCGTCACCCGACAAGTTCCCAAGCGGTCCGTGGCACTTCGGCCCCCCAGTGCTCGCGTCGAACCCGGTCGCGCTGGCGGCCGAAGCTCCGCCCGCGGCCGCAGGTGCTGCAGGCGATCGGCGGCCGTGGGTCTGCCACAACGCGGGCTGGTACCCTCGTGGCGGCGGCGCCGAGGAGCGCCCCACCACACGCCCAACGGCCCCATCCTGACCCTGTCGCGCTTCTCCGTGCAGGGCTGGGCGACGTCGACGAGCATAAGGCCCGTGAGGCCAAACGGCAGACCAAGGCTGATCAGGAGGGAAACACACACACACAGACACAATTAATCGGCGATTCCCAGAAAATATGTGAAAATATGGGAAGTGGGTTGGAAGACAAAAACCCAGAAAATATGGGAAAATATGGGGCATCTTTTTATTTGTGTGTATTTATTTGTGTGTCCCAGTTCCCCTTCAAAGGCGGAGAATCTTGCCGTCGAGGCAGCGCACCAGGCCCAGCAAGATCGGGGGGCGGCCTGTGCCAAGCAGCTGCCGTCGCCGCCGTTCGAGGAGGAGGCCGAGACAGCCGCTTCTTCGGAAATCACCCCCCCGACCCTCGGTGACGAAGGCACGTTGCAGATCGTTGATGGGCCCTTGTTCGACCTGGACGGCCTCGAGATCGAGGACACCGACAAGGACGAGTGGACCCGCATCAAGAGCGAGCTCGCCACCAGCGTGCAGCAGAAGATACAAGAGGCCTTGGGGCCCGCCGTTAAGATCACCCAGCTCCGCGAGCAGGCCAAGAAGCGGCATGCCAGGCCCCAGGCCAACCGGCGCCGGGGCGCCGCAGGCGATGTCGCCACTGGCGATCGGCCAGGCGCGGCTGCCGCTCCTGCCGATGGTCGGGCCGCGCCTGTCCGAGATCCCGGCGGGCCCGAGGCCGCGCGAGCTGCTGCCCGGGCAACGGCCAGCCTGGCCGCCGAGGCCTGGGCCGAGGCAGCCGCGGAGGCCGCCGCCGCGCCTGCTCTTTGACGAGGGGCTGCCTGCGGCGCGGCAGGCCAGGGGCCAGGGTCCCCGCGCGCCGCCGCACCGGATTGCCCTCGGCGTCGAGCACGTGGCGGCATGGCCCCCCCGCGCGCTTCCCATCGCCACTTCATTGACGAAGCCTTGCAGGCGGCAGGGCAAGCCGCCGTCGTTCAGGTGGACACATGGCGCGGGACAGCTGCGCCTCGGCCCGGCGGGATCGCCGCCGCACTCGAGCCGGCTGCCACGCCCTGCAGCGTCTCGCCCAGACGGGCCGCGAGGCTTGGAAGCCCGCCAGGCGGCGCCCACGGTCGAGGCCGTCGAGATCCTCGACCAGAGCGCACCGCCCCAGAAGGCAGCGGAGCCCGAGCCCGAGTTCGACGTCAAGCCCCCTTTCGGTCGAAGGCCCCCATTGCGCGGGGCCTCGCCCCCCCCCCCCAGCCCTTGCGAGCTTGTCGTTGTCCCGCAGCGCGGCCTTCGTCTGCTGCGAGCTCCTCGCCGTGATCGGCCAAGTCTGGCTCTCTGCTCAAGCGCGATGGCCAGGCCGACCATGGAGGCCCGCCCTCGGCCGCGGCCAACGAAGAGGGCAAGGGCGGCTCTACCTCGCCGACGGCTGCTCCAGGGCCTGGCACGCGCGCAGGTCGCCGCTGCCCGGGCTGCGGGCACGGCCGCGGCCGTCTCTCGACTACACTTCAGAGTGACCTCTCGCCGGAGTGACCTTTGGTGCGGGCACAAGGGGGTCCCCCGATCACCGATTGCGACGCGATAGTAGCGCCTTGCGCGCCTGAGTTTGGCCCCCCCGCGGCCCCCCGAAAGCTGCGCACCAAAGGTCACTCTTACCCAGGGTCACTCTTGCGTATAGCCGAGTCTCCCCCGCGTTCGCCCCAGGCCCCCAGCCCTTGCGCGCCCCGCGGGGGGAGTCGGGAGCTTCGAACTGGCAGGGCAGGGGAGCGAGCCGCGGCGCACGATGGCAAGCGACGCAGTCTTCGTCGATGTCCACGCGCGCCCCACTTTTTCGCGGAAACGGCAATTTCTGCGGGGGCCCTCGTTGCCACGAGTGTTTCGAGGTCGTTGGCGGCGCCGTGGGAGGCATCGGCGCGCGCGCGTCCTCAGCAGGCATGATAACTCTCGGATGCCGACGCTCCTCGGTCTGGGTGCGCCGTAGCAGTTCTGCTCGGCCTCAGCAGGAATGAGATCGCAAACCCAGATGCTCCTCGAGCCAGGTTCACCGTCGCCGACGGGCCAGGATGGCGTTGGATCGCAGACCCCGACGGTCGAGTCGGGCCCAGGCGCGGCCGCCGCCCTGGAGGCCGCCAAGAACCAAGTCGAGGCTACCAAGGTAGCGAGCCACGACGAGCAGCAGACAGCGCCCCTGGATCGCGGCGCCCACGACCCATTCGACGATTCGGCTCAGGCCTTCGAGGCCGAGCAGGGACCGCTAGACGCTCGGGCGGAGCAGGCCTCCCCGAACCCGAGGGCGCCCGTTCGCCCGCCGGCCGCCCCGCGGCCCGCCGCGCCGCCAGCTCGAGCACCGACGCCGCAGAATCTGCACTTTGCCCGGGTGCTCTTCGCCAATGCCAGCGAGTGGGGGCCCAAGGCGGTCTCCTGTATGCGCGGCGCCGGCACGCTCTTCAGGGCGGCGGCGTTCGCTGAGACCCACCACGCGCGAGCGTGCGGCACGGGGGCTGCCCGGGCCGACCTGCTCGAGGACGGCTGGAAGATGGCGGGCACCCCATCGGCCGCCTCCGCCCTCTCGCCCACTGGACCGCGCGTTGGAAAGTGGACTGCACGCGGGCGCCATCTTGCGGCCACATTATGGGAGCGCCTCCGCGAGGCAATGTCATGCTCCTGTCGGCAGACCTTTTTCATGGGCCCAAGACTAGAGGCACCAATGCCAGAGGCCAGCAACATATGTACACGTACGCGGTTAGCTTCCCCTGGAGTGCGTGTCAACGCGGACGTTCGTGCAGGCAAGACCGCGGAGGGCGTACATGGACATGTGTCGTTGCTCGCCCACAATGCACCTCGGCCCCGTTCCATCAGCCACTTCGCGGGCCCCTTGGCCGACCCACGGGCCATCTGCGCGGACTGGAACATGGGCCCTGCCACGCTGGTCAGGAGCGGTATTTCACCACCCACCGAACCACCCCAACCCAACCCGAAGGCCTCAATTTATCCTCGATTTCCAGTGGGGGGGGGGTCGGGGAACGTCGAAAAAACACATGGAACCCGTACCCCCCCCAACCCGAAATTCGGGTCAAATTCGGGTCTTCGGGTTGGGTTGGGGTGGTTTGGTAGGTAGTCAGTATTCTAGAGGTTTGGGGCGGCGAGTTCGCGGCGCCCCACGATTGTCAGTCCACTCGTTCCCTGGGCAGCGGCCCCTTTCATTGAGCACCTCGCGGTCAAACGGGGCTTCGCCGAGCAGCTCAAGGCGCGCGCTTCCACCCAGGCCCCGCGGAAGACGCGCGTTGCCATGGATATCGAGATGATTTCTGGACATGCCGGCCGGCGGCGCCGGGTCGCGGCTGCCTCCGAGGAGTCGGTGTACCGAATGCTACAAGACGGGGTTGAGAAATCTCCAGAGAATTATGCGGGAGTTGTTCCCAGTCTACAAGTGTCCAGCGGCTTCCGTTTTGGACTCTGCTGCCTGCCGCATTCGGCGCAATCTAGCGCACCGGATGGTGCAAGGCGCCCTGTAGTTTCTCAGGCCACGTGGACTGTGCTGCCCAGGACACTCCCATCTCCTGCCGACCCCCCCCCCTCCTGCACACAACTTCCCCCCATCGTCCTCATACACCCCTCCTCCCCATCCATCCTCCTACCCTAGACTGGCATCGATCCTTACCCCTCCCTGCTCCTGCGCCTCGCATCGCATCCTGATGCCCCTGCTCAGTCGTCTCGTCACCCTCCCCCTGCTCCCAATCAGTGGCACTCTGCTACCACCCCGCACACCTCACGATCATCTTCCCCTTTCTTGTCACCCCTTCTCCTCGCCACTCCTCCTCCTCCTCCTCCTCCTCCTCCTCCTCCTCCTCCTCCTCCTCCTCCTCCTCCTCCTCCTCCTCCCGCTCATCCGTCTCCTGCTACTGCGTCTTCGACTGGCGACCGCCACATCGTGCCTGGCAAAAAAAGAGCGGAGCAGCGATGGAGCATGTGGCGGCATGTGGCATCTGGAGCTGCAGGATGGGACTGATGGATCATCCCCTTCCTGGCATCAACCAAAGAAGCAACAGAACGACCGGAGCGGAGAAGCGCCCACCCCGTCCCCCGTCGGGAGGGCATACACCGCGGTTCCCTTGGAGCGAGGCCGCGAACGCATAGTGTGTCGCACAGTTCTCCGGCATCGGGCCCACGGGGCGGGGGTCACGGCGCTCCAAAACCCATTCCTCAACGGGGAAGCCAGCACGCACACCTACGAGCCAGCGGTTGCTTGCTCGATGGCATCGGGTCCTTCGTGAGATGCGTGGTCGGCTTGGCGGTGTTGGGCTCCCCATTGGGTATTGGGTATTGGGGAGGCCTTGGGCAGTATTGGGGAGGTCTTGGGCCTTTTTGGGGTATCTTGGGGCACTAGTGGAGGCCAGCTGTATGGCGCCGAGTGGGTTGCATGGGAGGCATCTCGGGCGCATAGTTGACCCTGTCGGAGGCTTCTGGAACCCATCTTGGAGCGTAATACGAATCCAGAACATGATATTCCTTTCGTAGGTATTACGGGCCCGTTGGTCGCCTCTGGAAGTCCAAGGGGCACGATATGCATGAGGGGAGTCCCAAATGGAGGATCCCTTGAACTGGCCTCGGGGGCGAACTGATGGCTTCTGGAGGTCCATAGCACGAAGAGCGTGCGGGGTGCGACTAATCCAGGATCCCTTCAGCTGTCTGCAGGGCCATCTGAGGGCCCATGAGGGATACTGGTACACGGAGTACATCGTCTCCCTGGAGCCGTACTGGGGGCCAGCTCAGCGCCTCTGGAGGTTCATGGGCCACGAAGTGCGTGATAGTGTGCCAAATCGGCCTACCCTGGAGCAGTCTTCGAGGCCAGCCTGGCGCTTCTGGAGATCCGAGGGGCGCGGAGTGCGCGAGGTGATATGGGAACCCTTGGGGGCGTCTTGGGCCGTCTTATGGCGCTCATGGGAGAGGGGGAACCAAGATGAAGGAGGGGGAGACGGAGGAGGAGGAGGAGGAGGAGGAGGAAGAGGAGGAGGAGGAGGAGGAGGAGGAGGACGCGGAGGAGGAGGCGGAGGAGGAGGAGGAGGATGGAGAGGAGACGAGGAGGAAGGGGAGGAGGGCAATGAGGCGAAGGATGAGGAGGAGGGAGGGGGAGGGGACGGCGACGACGACTACATAGAGACCTTTGGGGGTCTCTTTGGGTCTGTTGTGTGGCTAGTTGGGGCATCTTGGAGGCCTCGTGGAGCCTACTGGCAGCTTTTCAAGCCTTCAATCAAAAACCAACGGAGGAAAATCAATGATTTCGCCCTTCGCGAGGGGGGGGGCATCTCGGAGGTCCTCCTGGAGCCTTCTCGGGGCGCCTTGGCTGCCTCTTCGGCCGTCTTGCGGCAATCATTGGCCGTCTTCGAGCTCTCTTGGGCTGCCTCGGAAACCTCTGGGATCGTCCAGGGGGGCCGACTCGGACCAACTTCGCGGTCCGGTGCGCATTCCAGGCCCTCAGAGTGTCCTTCCCCCCCCCCAGAGGAGCCTGGACTCTCGCCCCCACTGGGGGATGCCGCCCCCCTTCAAACGCGCAATGTGGGGCCCAGTTGGGGGGGGGGTAAGGCCGGGAAGGAAGAAGCTCACCGCCAGCTGACCCTGAAGGAGTGGGCGAGTTCAACAGGGGAAGGGGTTACCTCCACCGAAGAGGAGGCGCAGGATCAGGCGGAGGAGGAGCAAGAGCATGACGAGCAGGAGGGCGGGGATGAGGATTAGGTTCAAATCATTCGGCGACCAAGTAAGCTCGCACGCTCGATCGGAACAGGCCAGAGGGCGAGGAGGAAGAGGCGGAGGAGGAGGAAAAAGAGTGCTGCTTACGATTTTGGGCCAACTCGCAGAGCGGCTCGCTGCTCGCGGGGCTGGAGCTGGCGAGACTAAGATCGTCTGGGGCAGATTCTCAGCGCGGGGGCTGTGCGAATCGGGGCGGGGCAAGGCTGTGGTGCTGGGATGCGGCCTGGGGCGAGTCATCGCAGCCCCGCACGGTGCAAACGGGAGCGAAGCCAGAACGGGCAACGCTCGAGCCCTTTGCCGGGAGAGGAGGGCTGATGTGATGGGAAGGAGTCGCCACGCTTGATGGCCCCAGAGGGACTGGCGGGTTTTCCTAGGGCGCCCAGCTCACGTTGCTTCCCAAGTGGGTAAGGGGCGTTTGTTTGTTGTTTGTTTGGTCGGGAGGGTATACACACCGCTCCCTTAATGAAGTGTTCAGTTTCAGCCTCCTTCTACTAAGGCTGCTCGTATGCATTCCCGCGCGGTGCTCCAACACGCATGATGTGAGGTGGGTGTTGGTGGCGTGCTACAGCTCGCATGCATGCACAGACCTGCGCGCATGCACATGCACGTGCGTACGCACACAAACACACACACACACACACACACACACATACACACACACACACACACACACACGCACGCACACACACACACACACACACACACACACACACACACGCGCACGCACACACACACACACACACGCACGCACGCACGCACGCACGCACGCACGCACGCACGCGCACACGTACGCTCTAACATAACAGCAGGGCAACCGAGGCTCGTCTTGGGGTGTGTGGATTCTGGTTTCGGTAAAACGACGTGCTCCGTCCTCCCGTAATGTATGTTCGTGAGATCGCGTGCATGCTTGTGTTGGGCAATCGGTTGGTTCAGGGCACGTGGACAGAGTAATCAAACGACCGCTGGCTTCAGTTCCGTCCTGGCATTCGGTATCACCATGGGTTGGAGCCTTGGAGTTATAGAGGCGATCATATACGTCATGGTGATCGGACTGTCAGTGGATTACGTGGTGCATCTGGCCGACGCGTATTTAGAATGCCCTGAGCCTTCCAACAAGGAGAGAGCGCGTTTCATGGTTACCAGGACTGATCGGGCAATGCAGACGAGGTGCTGGACGGGGAGGGACAGAGAACGGGGGATTGTGGAGCCCCTCGCCTTTCGGAGGTTGTTTGCGTATGCTTTTCTTACGGTTTTCGGCTCCATCCTCCTCCTCTTTCTCCTTCTCCTCCTCCAACCCCTAGTCCTATCCCCCGTTATCTTCCTCCTCCTCCTCTTCCTCCTCCTCTTCCTCCTCCTCTTCCTCCTCCTCCTCCTCTTCCTCCTCCGCCTCGTCCTCCCTCTCCCCTCCCCCTGCTATGTGTTTACCTCTGTCCCACACAAACCAAAAATGGAACCATTAACAAGTTCGTTTTACATTGAGAAAAAACATGGGCCATTGTTTGTGGTGGGGGGGAGCGGGGAAGAATCCTTCGTGGTGCTTTTCAGTGAAGTCCACGTGTGCGGATTTCCCAGCGAACCCCTTTGTGATGTGTTCAACTGTTTTCTTGTTGAGAGGCGTTCCAATAGAATTCTAGCAGCTTCGCGAAACCCCACCAGCCCATCCAGAAACGATGTCCAGAGGAATTGCCTCGATCAGGGAAGTGGGCAGCACACAGCGGAAGGGTCCCCCAGTGGAGGCCGCTTGGAGCGTCTTGGGTGCTTCGGAGAGCTTCTTGGGGCCCCTTGGGATTCTCTTGGGAGCATCTTGGAGGCCTCCTGGGCGCCTGTTGGGGCCCCCTGGGCGCCTTTTGGGGCCCTCTTGAAGCGCTCTTGGGAGCCTTGGGAGCGCTCGTGGGGCCATCTTGGAGGACATCGATCAAACAAGAAGCGAGCATTAGTTAGCGTTGCCCCTCGGGAGCCCAAAACATCGCCCCTTGGGGCGTTATTGGGGCGATCTTGAAGCGCTCGTGGAGCGCTCTTGGGGCCGCCTTGGGGCTCCATCGAGCCTCTCTTGGAGCCCTCTTGGGCCATCTTGGAGCCGTCGTGAGACCTCGGATGGCCAGCGGAAGCGAAAAGGCGAGAAAGCCAAACACATAGGTTGTCCTAAGGTTTTGGCCCCTTTGGGGCATATCAGTCTTGGAGTGGTCGTGGGGCATCGTGGAGCATCGTGGGAGTCAGTATGAGACATCTTGGGGTAGATTGAGCCATCTTGGAGATCATCTTGGGCTCTCCCAGGCGCTCTTGGAGTCATCTTAATCAGTGCCCCCCCCCCAAGAGGCCAACATGTGGCTAAAACCTTAGAACAGTTAATGAGTTGGCATTCTCGCCGAGGCCTCTTGGAGCATCTTAAGTGCCTCTGGGGGGTCTCTTGGGGCCTCTTGGGGGTCTCTTGAGAGCCTCTTGGGAGCATCCTGGGGCCTCTTGGGGCTTCCTGGCCACCTCTTGGGGCCCTCTTGGGGCACACTTGGGAGCCTTGGGGGCCATCTTTGGGCCATCTTGGGTTAGATCGCTCACAGGAGGGGGGTCCCTAATTAGGGCCGCCCCCTCAGGAGGCCAAAATGGGGCCAAAACCTTAGTAAACCCAATGATGCTGGCTTCCTCGCCGAGGCCGTTTTGGACGCTCCGACGACTCGCAGAACCCCTTGTCCAGGTCCACGGGGAGGGGCTAGGGGGAGGGGTAAACCCTGCCCCGAATGCGAAGAAGGGGGGTTGGAAGAGGAAACGCCCTAAACCACCTACGCCCAGAGGGCTGGTGGGATTCCCTTTGTGGCGCTTTCCAAAGGATTATTGATGTGAGGACGTCCCACATAAGCCCCACTGTGGCGTTTCCAAAGGATTCCCAGTGTGACGGTTTCCAATAGACTGTTGCTGTTGTTGTGTTTTCCGTATGATTATTGTTGTGAGGTTTTCCAATAGAATCTCTTCGTGGTGCGTCCCAATGGATTACGCTCGTCTGGCCTTCCAGTGGAATCTCTTTGTGGTGTTTTCCAACGGACTCCTTTTGTGATGCTTCTTTGTAGGACCTCTTTATGGTGTTTTCCAAAGGATTCATGTTGCGAGGCTTTACACTAGAACACCTTTGCAGCGCGTTCCAAAGGATTCTCTTTGTGAGGATTTCCCGAAGAATCCCATTGCGATGCTTTCGAATCTAATCTCTGCGTGGTGTTTTCCAGAGGAGTCCTGTCGCGAGGCGTTCCAATACAATCTCTCTGCGGCGCTATCCACCGGATTCCTGGCGTGAGGCTTCCCACTTGAATACCTCTGTGATGTCATCCGATGGATTATTTTGTGTTCGATTTTCAAATAGGAGCCCTCAGGGTTGGTTGGCACACAAGCCGTCCGATGTGAGGCTTTCCAGTATAATATTTCTGCGTTGCTCCCGACAGGATTCCCATTGTGACGGTTTCCAATCGACTGCCGTTGCGTTGTTTTCCAAACGATTATTGTTGTGAGGCTTTCCAACATAATCTCTGCGTCGTGAAATCCGATGGATTCCGATTGTGAGGATTTCCAGACAAATCCGTAAGGGCTTCGCCCCCTGCCGCCGGCCCCCTCTCTCGGAGAATAGGCCATGGAAGAGCTAAGTCATGAGGCCTTGGCGCTGTCGTGAAGCAGTATCGAAACTTAATGCGAAGCCGATTCGCAATCAGCATGGTAAGACGTGTATGGTTTACGGGCTTGGTTACCACACCTTGCGATTAAAGGGCCGAGGGAGTTCTCGCAGTTTGGGTTACCACGCCTTGCGATGGATGTGCGTGAAGGGTGGCACCGAATTTCAGAAATGTGCCAAATCCCCTGTGTTTTTGGACCCTGACCTGGCGGATCTGCGTAAGGGGTGGCGCCGAATTTCAGAAATGTTGCAAATCCCTTGTGTTTTTGGACCCTGACCCCGCGGGTCTGCGTGAGGGGTGGCACCGAATTTCAGAAATGTGGCAAATCGCTTGTGTTTTTTGACCCTGACCCCGCGGATCTGCGCGAGGGGTGGCACCGAATTTCAGAAATGTGGCAAATCCCCTGTGTTTTTGGACTCTGACCCCGCGGGTCTGCGTGAGGGGTGGCACCGAATTTCAGAAATATGGCAAATCCCTTGTGTTTTTTGACCCTGACCTCGCGGATCTGCGTGAAGGGGTGGCACCGAATTTCAGAAATGTAGCAAATCCAATGTGTTTTTGGACCCTGACCCCGCGGATCTGCGTAAGGGGTGGCACCGAATTTCAGAAATGTGGCAAATCCCGTGTGTTTTTGGACCCTGACCCCGCGGATCTGCGTGAGGGGTGTCGATTTCGAGCCCCCCCAGCAATTCAGACAACGCGCCCAGGAGACGCTAAAAATCTGGTTTGGGCCTCCCCCCCCTCGCGCGGTCAATCAACTAGTTACAGTAACCAGCAAGAAGCAGAACTGCAACACTGGAAACTACAAGCTACAACTGGCACTGGAAACTGCGAACCCGCGCCTCGCAGCCTGGTGGCCCCACAAGGGGGCCGGCGGATCTCTTTGTGGTGTTTACCAACGGACTTTTGTGTGTTGCTTCCGAATAGAAACTCCTTGTGGTGCTTACCAAAGGATTCCTGTTGTGATGTTGTCCCATAGAGTCCCTTTGCGGCGCGTTCCAAAGAAATTCGATCGTGAGGGTTTCCCGTAGAATCCCGTTGTGGCGCTTTCCAAAGGGTCTTCGTTGCTAGTTTTTCAATCGAATATGTGTTGTTTCTAACAAAATGCGTGTTGCTAGACAGCGCTTTCCAAATAATCCTTGCTGCGAGGCCATACAATAGAGTTCCTATGTAGCATTTCACAGTGTTCCAAGCCCGAGACTGTCCAATCGAATACGTTGTGTTGTCCAAAGATTGCCTCCTGTTATGTTTCCCGATAGAAATCCTCAGCAATGTTTTCTAAACGATTTCGTTTACGACGCTTTCCGATATAATATTTCATTGTAGTGGTTCCGAGCGGATTCCTGCTGCGAGGCCATAGAGACCATGTGGGGTGATTTCCGAAGGATTCTTGTTGCGGGCGTTTCAATACAACCGTGTTTTGTGCTGTTCAAAGGATCTCTGTTGTGAAGCCTTCCGATACAGTCTTTTCGATTCCTTTCCACAGGATTCCAACTGTAAAGTTTCCCCACAAAGTCCTTCTGAAGCGCTGTCGAAAAAAAGTTGCAAATATGATTGTGTCTAACAGAATGTGCTTGTAGCGCTTTCTCATGGATCCCTGCTGCGAGGCCGCCCACTCGAGCCCCTGTGTAGCACGTCGCGCAGAATTCCGAGCGCGAGGTTTTCCAATATAATCCTCTTGTGGCGCTTTCCAAAGGAATCCTGATGTGGGGTTATCAATCGAACTTCTTTGCGGCGCTTCTAAAATAATTCCTCTTGTGATGCTTTCCTATAGAAGCCCTCAGCAGTGCTTTCCAAACGGCTCCGGTTATGAGTCTTTCCAACAGAATCCCTTAATAGTGATTCCCAGCGGATTCTTTTTGCGAGGACATATGATATCTGTATGTGAGAGAGGCAAAGGGAGAAAGCGAGAGAGGAACTATAAGGATAAGGATGAGGACAAGGCCGAAAGCTAGTAAAAACTCCTCTGGCATACCGAGGGGCTCCACAATCCCCCGGCCTTGAGAAGAGGGACAAGGATGAGGTTGAAGAAGATCAGAAGGCGGCGGGGGAGGAAGGATAGGAAGGAGGAGGAGAAGTGGAGAAGGAGGAGGTGGGAGGACGACGAGGAGGGAGGGGGTGGTGGGATGATGATGATGAGGAGGAGGAGGAGGAGATGGAAGTAGGAGGAGGGGAAGGGGCGGGAGGGAGATTTGCAAGTCACCTGGCCTTTCAATCCATCACTCTCCACACCGGCGAGCTACGGCGAGGGCGTTACAAAAATAATATCGCCATCAGGTTTTAGGGTGTGGAGGAGGGGATGATGAGGACGAGGAGGAAGATTAGTCGAGACGATTCGAGCAGTTGGTACTATGTCCCAGTGCTGCCACGATAAGACAGGAGTGGCATTGTACCGCTCGGCCTAGGCCATTGAGAGAGTGGCATTGTATCGCCATCTTGGCGAGGCCAGGAAGGCAAGGTCCTGGACGCGGGTGGCCTTGCGGGCATGCTCACGGCGGTTGAGAATGCCGCCCGGAACACTCGCCCGAGCCCGCTCGGCTCGCGACGCATCTTGTTCCTCGAGTTTGGGGCTTGGCATCGCTCGGACGTGTGCATTTTTCCTTCGGCGAGGACCATCGAGGAGCATCCTTGATGATGAGGCGAAAAAACCACGCACGAAACCGAAAAAAAAACACAGGGAATGGACGTCCGAGCGATGCCCAGGGGGGGGCCCGAGCTTCCGCTTGCGGCTCCGCGCCGAGACCGGCGAGGCGTCTACAGGACTGTGCTGCCCCGCGGCTGCGCCCCGGCGCCCCCCTTTGTCCCGCCCTCGGGGGCGGCAGGCGAGCGGCGACCCGACCACCAGCGAGACTACGAGACCGCAGCGGTGAGGAGGAGGGGGAGGAGGAGGAGGAGGAGGAGGAGGAGGAGGAGGAGGAGGAGGAGGAGGAGGAGGAAGAGGGGGAGGAGGAGGAAAGAGGAGGAGGAGGAGGAGGAGGAGCTGCACGCCCAGTTCTGGGCATCCCCGAGCGACGGCTCAGACGCCACAGAAGTGCAGGCCATGGTCAGGAATGGCCCATGGCGCCACCAGGGGGCGGTGCCGTGCTGGCGACGTCACTGCACAGAGGTAATTATGCTTAAGCGCGAGCGACGGCCTGTCTTTCGCCGGCGGGCACACGCAGGACATCTCCAGTGAGAAAGAGGCCCGAGTTGTCTGCGACGACTCGCGCGGCATCGTCCTCGAGGATCGAGCGGCCCCAGGGCTGAAACAGCACTTCGCCGCTCCCGTCGTGCCCGCGTACAGTGCTCACATGCCTCCTGTGCGGCATGCAGCTGTCCATGGCCGCAGCGCGGGTCTCGCCACGCGCTTGCTTCGCCAGGCTCCTCGGCGTGCCGCCTCCGCTCGGCCCCGCATGTGTTGGCCCTCTGTCACGGACAGGCGTCAACTCGTTCGAGAGGTTTGTCAGAGAGGTCCTCGTCGGCTGCTTGGCCAGCGCGGAGAATCCCCACGCGTATCACGCCTCGATTGGGTTTTGATCGCGCCAGGCTGGCTGGATTGCCAAGTCTGTAGACGTGCATGGCCGCCTTTCTGAGCAGCGGGGTGCGCCCACGAAAGGTATGGCGCAACCCTGGTTTCGATCCAGGGAGGCGGGGTGCGGCTGTGGCCATTCGGACGGGAGGGAGGCAAGCATGCCAGTTCGCAGCCCGCCTTTCGAGCTTCACGTCAGCGTCGACTTGCACACGATGATGTCCGAGGTGCTCGTGGAGACTGCTCGCCCCCGTGGCCGCAAGCAGCCCTGGCGCAGGGCGGCGAAGACGCGTGCCCTGGATCGTCCGATGCTCTCCACCCCTCTCGGTGGGCAGACGGTCGGGAGCTCTTCGGCGCAGCGTGTCGCGCCGCGGGCTCTCGCCCACCGCGCTTCGGCTCGACGCGCCGGCCACGCCCCGCATCCCTCCCCGCATGCCTCCGGGGCGCCACCGCCCCGAGCCCGCCCTTGGCGCCTCCCGCCCCGCGGGGCGGAGCGACACGCCATCCGCTCGCAGAGCACGGCGTGCGGCTGGGGCCGCCGCCGCGACACGTCGAGCAGGAGTTCTGGACCGCATACGAACCAGGGCTCGAGCCAGACGATGTTTCGGCGAGTTCGTTGGCCGCGTTCGTTCTGGTTTCGCTTCGCAGCAGGGGCAGAACGAAGACATAACGAAGGAGAACGAAAACACAACGAGAACGAGAAGCACTGTTTAGCTCGCGCCCTGATGCGCGCCTCGGTGGCGAAATCTCTCTGTCTGGCTCGACTGCCCCACCTCGAAAAGTGCACCTGGCAACGTGGTGGCGTGTGTGTTCTGGCTCTTCGGCAACTCGTCGGCGCGGCGCGCCGTTGCGCGCGCTGGGCGCGCGTCTGCTGCTTTACGATTCCCGCGTCTGACGGACGACGGCATGCGCACTGAAGCAGGCATCGGGTGGGTTGGGGAAAAGGAATTCCAGGTCAGGGGAAATTGATCAGGCATCGACCGTTCGCAGACGACGGCGACGGCGACGGTGACGACCACGACGACGACCACGACGACGAGACGATGACGACGCCGACGACGATGATGATGGCGGTGACTATCGCGCGCCGATGCCGACGATCGTTCTCGGACGCCGGCCACGCCGACGCCGACGACGATGGACTAGGATCTAGCTGTTCGATGCGCTATGCTTCTTCCTGTCAGCCTCTGGGGGACTTCTGCCTCCACCTCGACTCGAATCGATGCCGCAGCCGTGATGATAAGGTCATCGTTCAGTGACTTTGCCTAAGGCCCAGTCGAATATTTTTGAGCTAGCTTTTTTACCAAACCTCTTGTGTTGGGCTCTCGTTTTGAATAGAGCACAATTAGCTCCGCCTCCCCCTCCTCCTCCTCCCCCTCCTCCCCCTCCTCCTCCTCCTCCTCCTCCTCCTCCTCCTCCTCCTCCTCCTCCTCCTCCTCCTCCTCCTGTCTCCTCCTGCGCTGCTCCCTGGGTGGCTGCGAACTGCGCAAGTGTCGCCACTTTCGTGGGCTCCTGGGAGCCACGGCGGAGTAGAGGAGTAGCCGAGACCTCGCAGCGCCCTGGGTGGCTGCGAACTGCGCAACTGTCGACATGTTCGTGGGCTCCTGGGAGCCACGGCGGAGTAGGGGAGTAGCCGATACCTCGCAATTCCCCGGAAGCCTGCGGATTGCGCAAGTGTCGCCACTTTCGTGGGCTCCTGGGCTCTTGGGACGCACGGCGGGGTAATGGAGTATGTGCACCCGTCCGAGACCTAGCAGCGCCCTGGGTGGTTGCGAACTGTCGCCACTTTCGTGAGCTCCTGGGAGCCACGGCGGAGTAGAGGAGTACCCGAGACCTCGCAGCTTCGTGGGTGGCTGCGAACTGCGCAACTGTCGCCACTTTCGTGGGCTCCTGGGAGGCACGGCGGAGTAGGGGAGTAGCCGAGACCTCGCAGCTCCCTTGGTGGCTGCGAACTGCGCAAGTGTCGCCACTTTCGTGGGCTACTGTGAGGCACGGCGGAGTAGGGGAGTACGCGGACCCAGCCGATACCTCGCAATTCCCCGGAAGGTTGCGGACTGCGCAAGTGTCGCCATTTTCGTGGGTTCTTGGGACGCACGGCGGGACAAGGGAGTAATTATGCACACCCAGCCGAGACCTCGCATCTCCCTGGGTGACTGCGAACTGCGCACTTGTCACAACTTATCGTGGGCCCTTGGGAGGTCAGCGGAGTCGGGAGCCACTCGGATCCAGCCGAGACCTCGCAGCTCCTTGGGTGGCTGCAAACTGCGCAAGTGTCGCCACCTTATCGCGGGCTCCTGGGAGGTCCGCGGAGTCAGGAGCCACTCAGATCCAGCCGAGACCTCGCAGCTCCTTGGGTGGCTGCAAACTGCGCAAGTGTCGCCACCTTATCGTGGGCTCCTGGGAGGCACTGCGGAGTCGGGAGCCACTCGGATCCAGCCGAGACCTCGCAGCTCCCTGGGTGGCTGCAAACTGCGCAAGTGTCGCCACCTTATCGCGGGCTCCTGGGAGGTCAGCGGGGTCGGGGGCCATTCTGATCCAGCCGAGACCACGCATCTCTTCGGGTGGCTGCGAACTGCACAACTGTCGCCACCTATCGTGGGCTCCTGGGAGGCATTGCGGAGATGAGGGCGGCGCTGATCGTGCATATCTGGCGTGCGTGTGTGCATGGAGCGTTCATGCAAATATTCCCCTCGCGCCGAGCAGGGGGTGGATTCGTCTCGCGTGATTATCGGGAGGTGTTGTTCGGAGCCCTCAGACAGGCCCCCGTGGTATATCCGGTGATACCGGAGAAAAACCCCAATCCTAATATGTTTAGGGTTGTAGGGTTATGGGGCTATACGGTTGTAGGACCATAGGGCTAGGACTATAGAACTATAGGGCTATAGGAACATAGGACTATAGGGCTACAAGGCAATAAGGCTATCAGGCCCATAAGGGCTATAGGGCGATTGGGCTATAGGGCATAAGGACCATAGGGCTGTAGGGCTATAGGGCTATAGGGTTATTAGGGCTATAGGGCTATAGGGCTACAGGGCTGTAGGGCTATAGGTCTATAGGACTATAGGACTATAAGTCTATAGGTCTATAGGTCTATAGGGCTATAGGGCTATAGAGCACCCGGGCACCCCGGGGCACCCGGGCACCCTGGGGCACCTCCGGGCACCCCTGGGCACCTCCGGGCACCCCCGGGCACCCCGGCACCCCCGTGCACCCGGGCACCCCCGGGCACCTGCAGGGCACCCGGGCACCCGGGCGTACAGCGAAAATCGACGGCATACTTAACCTACCATATAAATCCGCTAGGACCCCTAACCCGTGGTATATCCGATATCCGATATTCGACCCGATGCCGTATCAGGGCTGACCTCAGCGCAGCCTTCGCCGCTTCGGGGAGGGGGGCGCGGTAACACATCGAGGGACAGGCAGGGGGGGCCGCCGTTCCCGGGGCTGGTTTTTCATTCCGAGCCGTTCACTTCGGGCGGGTGGTAATGGGGGGTGGCCGACATGGGGGGGGAAGAGAAGGGCAGGGCCCGAAAAGGGGCCCTCGAGGGCCCCTGTTGGAGCTACCTGGGGCCCGAAAATGGTTCGAAAGAGCCGTTTAGGGCCACTATCCTCGCCCCCCATTTGAGTCACCCCCCATTGCAGTCAACCCGCATAGTAAGTAAGGATGGACAACCTTCCCAAGGGTACCCTTGCATCCTTGCCTCCTCGGCTCATCCGTGGCCGCGTTCGTTGGCCGCGCACCGCTCCGAAAGCCTCGAAATGGCCTTCCAAGGCCCTCGAATCCTTCTCGCGTATCCTGCATCCTTCCGATGCGGTTCGACTGCTGTGCCGCCCGCCCGATGCTTGGCGGTCCCGAGGCCCGGTGAGGGCCCCCAGAGGCTGAAAACAGCGGGATGCCCTCCGGCCCTGGCTCCTGTTATGACCTTAGTTGCCTCGATACGCGGGTTCTGAAACGCAACACGTGCTATGTTCAAGACGTCCGTGTCAATACGTTGCGTGTTGGCCCCACGTATTGGCCCACGTTTTGGCGAACGTATCGCGTCGGACCTGCGTGCTCAGTCTACGTGTTGAGCTCCGTATCGATGCGCGGCGTGCTGCGTGTTGCGCATCGGGGCGGCTGAGCGCGGGATACCCTCGAGGGTCCTGGCTCCTGCTATGGCCCGAGGCGGCCCGGGTCGCCAGAGAGGTGCCGAGGCCGAAGCGCGGCGGGCGGCTCCTCGTGTCCTGGCCGTCGTCGGGGGGGGGGGGGGGGGCGCCCCCTCGCTGCCGCGGCGGGGCGCCGCTCTCGGCCGCCCCGGGAGGGGGCCCAGTCGGCGGCGCGTCCAGGGGGGGGGGGGACCTTCGGTTGGGGCTCGAGTCTGAGCAGCTCTGGCGCGCCCGCGCCCCGGGCGCCACCTGCGGCCCCGAGGCGACCCCGAGAGGGTCCCCGAGCTGCCCCGCCGGGAGCGGAAGCGGTAGGATCCCAAGCGGACCCCGTGACGGCGTGGAGGGCCCCCATGGCTGTGTGGATGGTCCCGGGGCCACCTCGCGGCGCCCCCAGCGGGGAGGGGGCAGAGGGGCTGGGCGCCCGAGGTGGGTGCGGAAAGCACGGGTGTAGTGCCCAACAGCAGCTTCCTGCTCCTCTTGAGCAGGAGTCGCTTGCCGCGCCGCCGCGGCCCGTGTCCACTCGAGACAGGAGGCCGCCTGCCCAACAGCGGCCGCTCTTGGTTTGGGACAACATCTGTTGTTGGGCATTGTGCCCATGTTTCCCGTACCCCCTCCGGGCGTCCAGAGAGGGGGGCGGTGCTTGCTCCGAGGCCCCAGGATCGACGAAAGGTCGGCATGGACAGACATGTTCAACTTCGGATGCAATTCCTGGGAGGTCAGGTTATGATTTAGCCCTGGTCCGAAATCCCGCTTAATCTGGCTTGATCCCGCTTGATCTTGCTTAATCCGGCTTAATCCCGCTTGATCTTGCTTAGTCCGGCTTAATCCCGCTTGATCCGAGGCCTGCTCTGGCGTAACAGCCCCCCAATGGGGCTTAATCCTTTTTAATTAATGTTCAACGGTCCAGCCGGATTCTTGGATCGCCGCTCCGCGCGCCAGGGACGAGGGCCAGCGCTGATCCAAGAAATGCCCGCGCGGATGATCGAAAGGTTCTGTCTATACAATTGTTCATCGTCCTCTACGGGAGGCCCCGGGAGTCCTGAGAGGGTTCATAGGCTCAGTTGCTCTGATACGCCCGTCTCGAAACGCAACACGTCCTCAAAACGCTCAAAACGTCCTTGTCAAACGCCTCAAAAACGCCTTGTCCTTGTCAAACGTCCCAAAAACGTAATACTATCGTGCTCAAAACGTCCTTGTCAACACGCTGCGTGCTGGCTCGGTGCGTCTTGACCGACGTTCTGGCAGAGGGATCGCGCCAGATCTCCGCTCTCAGTGTGCCGTTTTGAGCTCCGTGTCAAGACGCCACGTGCTGCGTGTCGCGCCTCGGGGCGCCTGATCTCACGAGCCTCCTCCGAGGGCCCCACGGCTCTCCGAGGGGGCCTGCCCACGCTCGCTGCCCCGCGCCCTTGCTCGGGCGGAGAGCGCTACGCACATGCACCGATCCTGACAACGCCCATCCCTGGCCCAGGATCGGTGCAGATGCCTCCCTGGCCAAGGTAAGAGGGCGCATGCACCGATCCTGGGCTCGTGGCTGGGCCCGGCCAGAGCCGGTGCGCGTGCACAGTTCTCTGTCCTCTGCTTGACATCCGCCGATCAGACTTCTTCGGCCCGCGGCCTCAGAGGCCCCGACCCCTCCTCTCGGGGTGGGTGTTCGCCCCGGATGTCCGCTCTGGAGGGCCGCCGGGCTCGATGCAGAACCCCGGGGGCGGCTGCCGAGGCAGAACGCCAGGGATCGACAAAAGCGTGCCTGCACTTGAACCTCGAAGTTCTCGTGTCCCAGGACGAAGAGGAGGAGAAGGAGGAGGAGGAGGAGGAAAAGGAGGAGAAGGACGATGGGGAGGAGGACGAGGAGGGTGAGGAGGAGGTGGAGAGCTATGGCAGGGAATTCGGAGGTCTGGGTCGGCGAGCCGCCTTTCTGGGGACTCGTCGCGAGCGGGACCAGCGACGACGGCGGCGTCGTGGGCGGCGGAGGCCGCCGCCACAGGATGGGGATCTCCGTGCTGAGCGGTGCGCTGACCTCCCTGGGGCTGGGCGGCGTCATGATCCTCTGCTACAGCCTCTTCCTGGTGAAGTTCGGGGCGGTGATCTTTTTCGTGGTGTGCAAGGCTCCAGCGCAGTCACAGGGGGGAGGGCGTTTAGGGGATCGATCCTCTCCGCTCTTCTCCATCTCCTCACACCTTCTTCCGCACACCTCCTCCATCTCCTCCATATACATACATTTATCGATAGGTACATCCTTCTATAGTTTGTGCTGTCTCTATATCTATCGTTGAGATTGTTTTTTGTTTCTCTCTCTCTCTCTCTCTCTCTTCGTTCTATAGTTATATATATATGTGTATATCTATATATATCGGAGGTTGGGGGGTGAGATCGAAGTGGAACGGAGAGCCCCCCTACCCGGAAATCGATTCCGGTTTCGTGTTCGTGCGTGCCGTGCGGGCGAGGCGAAGCTGCGTGGGCGGGCGAGAGAAAGTCTCCTGTGGCTGAGGCGCGGCCGGACCAAATGTCTCCCTTCCGGGCGGCCGGTGGCCCGCGGTGTCCCGCCGGTGTCCCGCTGGTGTCCCGTGTGGCTGAGGCGCGGCCGGACCAAATGTCTCCCTTCCGGGCGGCCGGTGGCCCGCGGTGTCCCGCCGGTGTCCCGCGGTGTCCCGCGGTGTCCCGTCCCGCGGTGTCCCGCCGGTGTCCCGCGGTGTCCCGCGAGGATGATGATGATGAGATGATGATGATGATGATGAGGAGGAGGAGGAGGAGGAGGAGGAGGATGAGATGATGATGATGATTGGTGTCCCGATGAAGATGATGATGATGTTGATGATGGTGTCGATGATGATGACAGTGTCCCGATGATGAGGATGAGGATGCTCATGATGATTATGTTGATGATGGTGACGATGATGGTGTCCCGATGATGATGATGATGATGATGATGATGATTCCGATGATGTTGGTGATGATGATGTTGATGGAAATGGTGTCCCGGCGATAATGATGTTGATGATGATGAAGTTGATGATGATTATGGTGTCCCGATGATGATGCTGATGATGATGATGATGGTGATGATGATGATGGTGATGCTGATGGTGTCCCGATGATGATAATAATTAGAATGGCGATGTTGATGATGATGTTGCTCATGATGAGGATGGTGCCCCAATGATGATGGTAATGATGATGATGATGATGATGTTGATGATTATGTCGATGATGATGATGCGATGATCATGATGATGATGGTGTCCCGAGGATGATGACGATGTTGATGGCAATGTTGATGATGAGCACGATGGTGACCATGATGGTGTCCCAGTTATGATGATGATTATGATGATGCTGCTGATGATGATGACGATGACTGTGTCCCGGTGATGATGATGATGAGATGATGAGATGATGATGGTGATGATGATGATGTTGTCCCGATGATGATGCTGACGTTGATGATGATGTTTATGATGATGATGACGGTGCCCTCATGATGGTGACGATGTTGGTGATGATGTTGATGTTGATGATGATGATGATGACGTTGATTGTGAGAGCGATTGTGATATCGATAGTGAGATCGATATTGAGACCGAATATGAGATCGATTGTGTGATCGATTGTGAGATCGATTTTGAGATCAATTGTGAGATCGATCGAATGAGATAGATCGAGTGAGATCGATTGTGAGATCGATCGAGTGAGGTCGATCGAGCGAGACCGTTAGTGAGATCGATACTGAGATCGATAGTGAGACCGATCGAGTGCACTCGTTGGTTCCCCCCCCCGAACCTCCTTATCACCCGAAGGGTGGTCGTGTAGGTGTATATATATGTATATATACATACATACATACATACATTTCTGTATCACGTTGTGTTGCCTCTCTCTCTATATAGATAGATGTTACCTCTTTATCTCTCTCTCTCTTTCCCTCTCTCTCTCTCTCTCTGTCTTTCTCTCTCTCTCTCTCTCTCTTCCTCCTCTTTGTTTCTAGGCTAATATACACCTGATATATGTATGTGTATATATACTTATGGTAGCCAGCGTGGGCTCCAAACAGTGTGTGCTCTAGCCCGTTGTTATCCCCCTTTATAAAAAGAGCTAGACTCTACCCCCTCCCCGGCGTTATCGGCCCCCCTTGCGGGTATTTAAATCATGTATGATTCTGACCACATGTCCATCCCAAATATGAATTTACACTATCCCAGGGGGGCCGGTATCGACCACCCTGAGGTTCCCTTGTAAGAAACGATAGGCGGGGACATCTTTTGTTCTAAGACAACACTGTTTCACGAATCCCTTGCAAACAATAAGACGAAATGCACACGCGCGCGCCGTCGCGCGCGCATGCCGAAATCCTCCAAAAACCTTCGGTGTCGGAAGGATTTCGCAATCGAGTTTCCCAAAAAACTACAAAGACACATGGTTTCGCAACACTGATTTGCTAAACAAGCTTACGCGCGAGCTCTTGCGAAATCTTAAGAAAACCATAGGTTTTTCAAGATTTTCGCAAAATGCTACCAAACGGGCTTCGCGCGCGCATGTCGAAATCTGTCGAACGCCCTTGCGAGTGTGCCGTCGCGAGAATCCTCTGCAAAAAAACGGGACGAAGTGCAGACGCGCGCGTCGTCGCGCGCGTATGCCGAAATCACGCAACACGGATTTTCAACAAAAGCGTGCGCGCGCGTTCTTGCGTCGTCGTCGTCGTCGTCGTCGCCGTCCTCCCTCCTCCCGCGTCGTCGTCGTCGTCGCCTACGTCGTCCTCTGTCTTTCCTTGTGTTCGTCGTCGTCGTCCTCTTTGGCGTCGTGGTCGTTTCCGTCGTCGTTGTCGCCGTGGTCGTCCTTCCTCCTCCTCCCTCGTCGTCGTCGTCGTCTGTCGTCGGCGCCTCGTCGTCGTCCCTCCTATTTCGTCGCCGTCGTCGTCGTCGTCGTCGTCTTCCCTCCTCCCTCGTCGTTGTCGTCGTCGGCATCACCGCCCTCCCTCCTTCTTCGTCGTTCGCGTCGTCGCCGTCCTCCCTCCTCCCTCGTCGTTGTTGTCGTTGTCGCCGTCGTCGTCCTCCCTCCTCACTCGTCGTCGTCGTCGTCTTCGTTAGTGACGTCGTCGTCGGCGTCGGCGTCGTCGTCGTCGCCGTCGGCGTCGTCGTCGTCCGCGTCGTCGTCGTCGTCCTCGTCCTCGTCGTCGGCGTCGTCGTCGCCGTCGTCGTCGTCGGCGTCGTCATCGTTGTCGTCGTCGTCGGCGTCGGCGTCGTCGTCGGCGTCGTCGTCGTCATTGTCGTCGTCGGTGTCGCCGCCGTCGTCGTCGTTGTCGTCGTCGTCGTCATCGTCGTCGTCGTCGTCGAAGTCGTCGGAGCCGTCGTCGGTGTCGTCGTAGTCGTCGTCGGCGACGTTTTCGTCGTCGTTGTTGTCGCTGTCGTCGTCGGCGTCACGTTCGTCGCTAAGTGCCATTTGGTATCCACCGCCGTGGTCTGAAGATGTCTTGCGACCAAGTTGCGGGTGGGAGGGTGGGATGTTTGCACGAGCGGTGGAGAGGACAGCTCCCAGACAGTCAAAGTGAGTTTTCAGCCACATAACCCTAAGAAGTAGTTGAGAAACCCTCCCCCCCTTCCCCTTCTGGCGTAAGGATAAAACTTCCGCGCTGGGAAGCATGATCCCCGCACCGGAAGGATGATGTGGTTATCGCCTGAGCGCCGCGCGCATTCGCTTCAACAACTCGCAACAGTCTCACGGATGGAGGGCGGCTCGTTGTTCTCGCCTCAGCTTTGCGCACACTCATCTCAAACATTTGCAAGAGCTTCACGGTCGGAGGGCGGCGCGTTGCTCTCGCTTCAGCGCCGCGCGCATTCGTTTTGAAAACGCTGCGAGAGTTTCACGGATTGGGGGCGGCTCGTTTTCAAAATGTGGTTCTCGCCTTGGCGCCGCGCACGTGCGTTTTGAAATTGATTCAAGAGCTTCTCGGATGGAGGGCGGCTCGTTTTCAACATGTGGTTTTCGCCTCAGCGCCGCGCACGTTCGCTTTGAAAACGTAGCAAGAGCTTCACGGATGGAGGGCGGCTCGTTTTCAAAATGTTGGTCTCGCTTCAGCGCCGCGCACACTCATTTCAAACAATTGCAAGAGGTTAGCGCCGCGCACATTCGTTTCAAACATTTGCAAAATTTTCACTAACGGAGAACAACTCGTTTTCAAAATGCGGCTCTCGCTTGAGCGCCGTGCTCGATGAGTCCGCTTGTGCCCTATAAGCCCTACACGCTCTATGAGCCTTATGAGCCACACGAGCCCCATGAGCCTTCTGAGCCCTATGACCCTTCTGAGCCCTATGAGCCGTATGAGCTTGATAAGCCCTTATGAGCCCGATGGGAATCCTGTATTTGTCCACCATGGAAAGGTCGCCATGTTGACATGGAGACTGAAGTGAGCCCGTAACGGTGACCAATTAGATTTCGGGTGACCCGCCAGCGCGGGGGTCACCCGATCGCGCGCACGCAGACGCGCGCGTGGCGAGTTCTGTAGTGTTCACCATGGAAAAGTCGCCATGTTCGCTTGGGAACTGAATTAAAACCTTAACGGTGACCAACCGGATTTCGGGTGACCCGCCCGCGCGTGGGTCACCCGATCGCGTTCGCGGGTCAGCGCGTAAGCGCGCGTGGGGAAATCTCGATTGTCCACAATGGAAAAGTTGCCATGTCGGCTTGGAAATTGAAGTGAAATCCTAACGGTGACCAACCGGATGTCAGGTGACCCGCCCGCACGTGGGTCACCCGATCACGCGCGCGCGGACTCGCGCGTGGCGCGTTTAGCAATGCCCACAATGGGAAATGTTTCATGTTGGCATTCAAAAGTAAGATGAACCCGTGACGGTGGCCGACCAGATTTCGGGTGACCCGCCCGCGTCTGGGTCACCCGATTGCGCGCGCGCGGACGCGGGCGTGGGAAATTCTATTTGCTTACGCGCGTGCGGAGGCGCGCGTTGGGAATTATTTCTTTAATTGTCCGGCCCGAAGCGTGCACCTTCCCCCTTTTTTCCCATCGATCGCCCTCTCACTCATGAGACCCGCTGCGGGGGCGGGGCGGGGGGGCAGCTTGCGCGCAACGGGAAGCCTCACCACATCGAGGGCCTGCGGGGGCCCCCGGCAGCCGAGAGCGCTCGCCCTCGGAGAGAGGCGGTCGTGGCGGCGCTCGTGTTCTTCACCGCCATGCTCGCCACCGTCGGCCCTAGCGGCAACTGCGGCAGCCTCGACGCTATCTTCAGCCGCAAGAACCTCCCGGAGAAGATGCAGGACCCGGCGCGCGAGGCCTTCGGGGATTGCAAAGCATCGGGCAGCGCCGAGGGGGGTCACCACAAGGGGGGTCACCACCACCTCTTCCTCCTCCTCCTCCTCCGCCCCTTCCTCCTCCTCCTCCTCCTCCTCCTCCTCCTCCTCCTCCTCCTCATCTTGGCTCAAGAACATGTTGGCTCAATAATGCATCACCTTCAGAATAGCTTAGCTCAAGAACCGCTTGGCCCAAGAGCATTTTAGCTCAATAATAGTTTGGCCCAGACTGCTTCGCGATCGCTCCATCATCATGGCGGCCGGATTTTGCAACCTTGGCAAGACTTTGTATCGCGCAAGTGCGCCCTAGTCCCTACATCTCAGCATAACTACAAAAGCGTCGTACGCAGGCAATTCAGATAACATGTCGCCGAATCCTGCAATTGCAAGAGGAGCGAATCAATGTACCAGGCCAGCTTCGGAGTGCATCCGACGAGAATGCAGTCTTGCAGAATTGCCGACCCCTGCTTAATGATACAGAGCATAATCTGCACAACACATTCAGAGCTGTGGAAGATGAGCGCAACACGTTAAGAGAGTCAGTGTCCAAATTGGAGCTTGATTTTACCCAGCTTTCGTAACACGGACAATTCGTACATGACAAGCTCGGCGCCGTCACTGAAATTCTTGGTGTCGCGAGGCAAAACGAGTAGATCTTGAAAGAGACAGTGGAGAGTCTGCAAGAAGGCATCGGGATTGCTTAGGACGCGTTCGACATGATAGGGCTGCCGCTGCCTACAAAACTGGGTTACAGTAGGAACGAGGACATCTATGAACAGGACGTGTTGGTCACAGTCCGCGAGGGCATCGAGGTCGTGCTGCAGGGCTTCAAGGACGAGGTGTCGAAGGACATGAGCATGGACACAGAGCCTCCAGTCGAATATGTGATATACGATATACCAGATGATTTGGAAGACGGTATTGCGTTTAGCGTTGGAGGCGAAATTGGAGACGAACGATTGGGTTGAGTCAAGTTGCAGAATAAGGCTTGCCGTCAAATCTTTGTTCGGACACCGCGACATGTTTAAGCAGGACGTGTCTGCACTGCATCGGAGGTTAGGGGGTGAGATCGCAGTGGAACGGAGAGCCCCCCACCGGGAGATCGGTTTCGGTTTCATGTTCGTATCGTGCATGCGGGCGAGACGAAGCTGCGTGGACGCGCGAGAGGAATGATGCCGCCGTGGCTCAGAGCTGTGGAGCCCGTTGTCCGCCCCTCCCCCCCGGGCGCGCGGTGGCCGGGGGTGTCCCGTCGGTGGCGCGTCGGTGTCCCGCTGGTGTCCCGTCGGTGTTCCGTGTCCCGGAGCAGGGCGGCGCGAGTCAGTGTCCCAGAGCAGGGCGGCGAGATCGGTAGTGAGTTCGTTTGAGAGATCGATACTGAGATCCGATGTGAGATCGGTCGTGAGATCGGTTGTGAGATCGATGGCGAGATCGCTTGTGAGATCTGTAGTGGGATCGACAGTGATATCGATCATGAGATCGATTGTGCGATCGATTTGGAGATCGGTTGTGAGACTGATCGTGAGAATTTGTGAGAGCCCCAGATGGGGTGGACCCAGTTGGTTTTCCCAATAAAACCGTCTTATCACCCGAAGGGTGGTTCTTATAGGTAGGTTGATGGATATGGTTCGTCGGATTGTGACGACGTGGCGCATTCGTTGTTTAATTGGTCCTAAAGGGATTGATGTGACAACCGACTTGGCAGCTCAAGATCTCGACCTCCAAGACGCTACGCGAATTGAGTGCATCCGAGAATACGTATTTGACAACTTCTGCGCCGATTGCCATGTCCAGTCCCAGCGCGTCAAGGTCTACACGATCATCTGAGCCTTGCGGGGCTGCGGCCCCTCCAACTTGCCTTCGACAGGACCGCACTTCTGTGCATGCAAGGTGGTCTCGCCTCGTCTCTTTCCTCCTCCTCCTCCTCCTCCTCGTCCTCCTCCTCCTCCTCCTCCGGGAACGCGTGAGGTCTGGGGCCTCCCTGGGGGTCCCGGGGGTCCACGGGGGCCTCCGTCTCCTCCTAGGCAGAGGCGCGCGGCCCTCGTCGTGGCGACCCCCCCACACACCTCTGCGCTGCCTGGAAGCAGCTGGGTGCGGGGTGCTCGGGTCGACCTCCCGGGTCGGACGGGAGGGGGGCTGATCGGGACCCCGACCCCCTCGCGTCATGAAAAAAACACGACGGGAGGTTTTTCGCTATTTTCGGCCTCCGGTGGCCCATACCGGGACTCGGGACCGTCAAAAAACGACTCAGGATGAAAAACCGGTCCCGGGGAAGGGGTCGGGACCTCTGGGGGTCGCGTCATGAAAAAATCATGACGTCGGGGGTCTGGGGATGCGGGGCGGGTGGGGCGACTCCTCCCCTCCTCCCTCCCCCTTCCCCGTAACTCTTGGGGCTACTCCTCCCACCTCCCTCCCCGTAACTCTTGGCGCTGCCTGGAAGCAGCTGGGGGCGGGGTGCTCGGGTCGGCCTCCCGGGTCGGACGAAAGGAGGGGGATTCAGCGGCACCGCAACGGGTACTCACTCACGGTTGCCCAGAGATCCGACGCTCCAAAACAGCTGGAGCGGCGGGATTTGGGCAGTCTTCGGCCTCCGGGGGCCTTCGCCAGGCCCCGGGAGCGTCAAAAAACGACTCGGGCCGAGAAACCGGCCCCGGGGATGTGGTCCGAGCTTCCGTGGCCCACGCATCGAAAAATTTGGATCGGCCGGATGTCTGGGTGCAATTGGAGATCTGCCACAAGTTGTCATTTGGGGGTCTTTTTTTTCTGGTACTGCAGCGTTGCCCACACCGGGGAGGGTTGGGTTCGCCGGGTCCTTGGCCAAAGTGCCCGGTGGTGGAGTCCCCGTTAGAGGGGCGCTGAGGATTGGGATACGAGGCGGGTGGGGCTACTCCTCCCACCTCCCACCTCCCTCCTCGTAACTCTTGGGGCGTCAGCCGCCGAGGAAGAGAATCGTCGTCGGCCGAAACTGTTGAAGCCCCGTGCGGATTTCCTGGATCTGCGCTGGAGACCCACCCAGACTTTCCCAGCGATTCGATACGAGTCACGGCGAGTGGATGCTGGTAATTTCCGGTGTCCCAGAGCCACTTCCGAGCCACGGGACCATGAAGGAACAGCCCACGATATGAGACATCTTCTCAGGAGAGGGTAGACTCTCAGGCGGAGGAGACTCGAAACAAACCGAGTCGTCAGAAGTGTGGAGAATTTGCCCAGCTGGGTTGCGTGCCCGATGCCTAATGCCAGCCGTGGGCCCGCGCTGCCTTGCAGAACCCAGCGTGGCGCATGCATCGAGATGGGTGGGGATGCAAATTGCGCCTCAGAGTTCAACACACGTCCGCCCCTCCCCGCCCCCATCCTCTCCCTCCTCCATCCCTCCCTGCCATCTCCACTCCCCCCTGCCATATCTTACTGTTGCCCGCCACCCCCATCCATCCTTACCTCGGAGGGGAGTGCAGGACGGAGGGGAAGTGGGAGGGGGCGGCGGAGTGGCGGCTTGACGGGCCTGGGGGAGAGGAAGGCGATATCAGGGAGAGAAGAGATTCACAACACACAACACACACACACACACATCACCTCACAACACACAACACACACACACACACACAACACACAACACACACACAACACACAACACACAAAACACAACACACAACGTACACAGCACACAACACACAACACACACACACACAACATACATTACACACATCCACTCACACACGCACACACACGCACATACACACGCACACACACGCACACCCACACACACACGCACACACACACACACGCACACACACACACACACACACACACACACACACACACACACGCACACCCACACACACACACACACACGTGTGGCGTCGCGGCCACGAGCGCAGTTGCGCGGCGTAGAGACCCCCCACACACACACACACACACACACACACACACACACACACACACACACACACACACACACACACACGCACGCACGCACGCACGCACGCACGCACGCACGCACGCACGCACGCACGCACGGACGCACGCACACACACACACACACACACACCTACAACCTGCACACATGTACATACACACACACACACGTTTTGAGCGCACGCGGCCGCCGGGGCGAAAAGCCGCACGGGTGATCCACAACACACACGCACATACACACGCCCACACACGCAATCACACACACACACACACACACATTCGCACACACATACAGCTACGTATCTAGAATCCGTCGGCAGCCGTGTGCGCAGCAACATGGCGCCACCGGTCGGTGCAAGGCCAGAGCCGAGGCAGGCGGCGAGGAGAGAGGCGGCAGCCCCAGGCATGGGGCGACGGGCAGGGGCGGCGAAGGGCCTTACGGCCCAGGGCCCGCAGAGGGCTGGCGAGAGGGCCAGAAGGGGCGGGACGGTAACGGGACGAGCGGGGGCGGGCAAAGTCGGGCGGGTGGCGGCGGGGGTGACCCACATGGTAGGCGAAGAAAGGGGCCCTAGAGGGGGCCTTCTTCATCACCCCCGTGTGGGTGTCACCCCCCACCACCACCCGCCCGACAAAGCATACGGTCGCCGCGCCGTTTGTTCCCACGCGTGGCCTTGCGTTTTGGGGAGAGCGCCTCAATCACGAGGGCAGACTCGGCCTCTGACGCGAGGTGTGCCGTGGGTTCGCCGCGGTTCCGGCTTCGTCTACCTGGGCGCGTTCAGAACAGACGGCGCGACGACATATGTATGTGTGTATATCTATTCACAAACATACACAGCTTAGACATGTGAATATACATGTAAACATATTATGTATGTACGTATGCAGGTGTGTATGTATGTATGTATGTATGTGTATGTGTATGTATGTATGTGTATAGGTAGGTAGGTACGTATGTGTGTATGTACGTATGTAGGCAAATGCATCTGTAAATGTACATTTGTATGACAATATGTATGAATATGCGTATGTATGTTAATTTGTATTTGTACGTGCATAGGCATATGTGTATGTGCATGTGTATGTAAGCGTATGTGTGTAGGTAAGTATGTATGGTTGCGTCTATGTATGTATATGTGTATGTACGTATGTATACATGTATGTGTGAATGTGGATATGTATGTATGTATGTGTGTACTGATGTCTGTCGGAGGTGAGGGGGTGAGATCGAAGTGGACAGGAGAGCCCCCCTACCGGGAAATCGGTTTCGGTTTCGTGTTCGTGCGTGCCGTGCGTGCGGGCGAGGCGAAGCTGCGTGAGCGGGCGAGAAGTGTCCCGCCTCTGGCTGAGGCGCGGCCGGGCCAAATGGTTCCTGTCCGGGGGCCGGTGGCGCGCGGTGTCCCGCCGGTGTCCCGCCGGTGTCCCGTCGGTGTCCCGCTGATGATGGTGATGATGATGATGATGACGATGTTGATGATGATGATGATGATGATGATGATGGCCATGGTGGTGATGATGATGATGGTGTCCCGATGATGATGATGTTGATGATGCTGATGTTGCTGATGATGATGATGCAGGTGTCCCGATGATGATGATGATGATGATGATGATGATGATGATGATGATGATGATGATGATGTTGATGAGCCTGATGATGTTGCTAATGATGAGATGATGAAGAAGGTTTGGATGATGGTGTCCCGATGATCATGTTGATGATGATGCTGATGATGATGATGCTGATGATGATGTCCGATGATGATGTTGATGATGGTGATGACGATGATGGTGTCCCGGTGATGATGATAATGCTGATGATGAGGGTGATGATGAGGTGATGGTGATGATTGTGGTGATGGTGGCCCGATGATGATGTTGATGATGATGATAATGTCATGATGATGAAGATGGTGATGATGATGATGGTGACGATGATGACGGTGTCCCGAGGATGATGATGTTGATGATGATGTTGCTGTGGATGATGGTGTCCCGGTGATGATGATGTTGATGATGTTGTTCATGATGATGATGGGATGATGATGGTGGTGTTCCGATGATCATGTTGACGATGGTGATGATGATTGTGTCCCGATGATGATGATGGTGATGATGATGGCCATGGTGGTGATGATGATGGTGTCCCGATGATGATGATGCTGATGTTGCTGATGGTGATGGTGGTGGTGTCCCGATGATGATCCTGATGATGTTGATGATGATGAAATGATGATGGTGATGATGCAGATGATGATGATGATGGTGTTCCGATGATGATGATGAGGTTGATGATGATGCGGTTGATGATGGTGATGGTGCCCCGGTGATGATGATGTTGATGGTGATGATGACGATGACGGTGTCCCGACGATGATGCTGTTGATGATGAGGTGATGAGAATGATTTTGATGATGGTGGCCCGATGATGATGATGATGGTGTCCCGGTGATGGTGATGGTTATGATGGTGATGGTGACCATGATGATGGTGTCAACATTGTGATGTTGATGGTGATGATGTTGCTGATTATGACGATGGTGTCCCGATGCTGATGATGTTGATGTTGGTCACGATGAGGATGAGATGATGATGATGGTAATGGTGGTGCCCCGAAGATGATGATGGTATCCCAATGATGATGTTGTTGATGATGATGGTGACGATGATGGTGTCCCGATGATGGTGATGATGATGATGTTGACGATGGGATGATGAGGCGATGGTGATGATGATGGTGTCCCGATGATGGTGATGATGATGATAGTGTTGATGACGTTGATGACGATGAGGTTGATGATGATGATGGCGTTGATTGTGAGATCGATTGTGATATCGATAGTGAGATCGATAGTGAGACCGAACGTGAGATAGATTGTGAGATCGATTGTGAGATCGATAGTCGGATCGATTGTGAGATCGACCGAATGAATTAGATCGAGTGAGATCGATTGTGGGATCGATCGAGTGAGATCGATCGAGCGAGACCGATAGTGAGATCGATAGTGAGACCGATCGAGTGAGACGTTGGTTCCTCCCCCCCCGACCCTCCTTGTCACCCGAAGGGTGGTCGTATAGGTATGAAAGTATGTATATATGTATGTGTTGTATGTATGTATGCATGTGCATTTCCATGGATGTATGTATGTATGTATGTGTGTACGGTGTATGTGTGCATGTGTATATATACATATATATATGTATGTATGGTTGTAAGCGTGTATGTGTGCATGGATGAATGCATGCATGTATGTATCGATGTACATGTATATATGGATGCATGCATGCATGTATACATGGATGCAAGTATGTGTGTATGTACGTACTTATGTATGCATGTTTGTTTGTAGTATGTATGGATGCCCTTATGTGTTGTATCATTATGCCTGGCCCCGAGGTGCGCGTGGCCGTCGAGGCCGGCGTGCGGGGGTGGGGGTTAGAGCGCGGGGGGTGCTTTCTTCTCTTTGCGTTCTCTTGGGGCTGGCGGCCGCTGCCGCCGACGGCGGACCGCTGGCCTGCTCGGCGGCCTCCTCCTGCGGCGGGAGAGGCGGGGAGGAGGAGGAGGAGGAGGAGGAGGAGGAGGACGAAGGGGTGGGGGGGAAGAGGAGAAGAAGGAGGAGGAGGAGGAGAGCGCCCTTGGGGCCATTTGAGGCGCAGTGGGGGGAGTATTAGGTCCGTTGTGGGAGCCTTGAGGGCCCTGTTGGACTTAGATCCTGGGCAACATGGATCAAAAAAGAGGACGGCGTAAATTAGCCTCGACCCGGCGGAGCCCAGAAAATCGTTCCTTTCTGAAGTTTCTTGAGACTCGCGTGGGACGCTCTTGGAGGCCCTCGGGACCCTATTGAAAGCCTTCTGCGCCCGTATGGGGGCTCTCTTTGGCGATAGCTTGACCATCTTGAGGCTCAAGAAGTCCATCGGCAGCAAGAGGGCGGCGAGAAAGCCAACATCATTGAAACACATTCGGTGTTCGATGTTGGCTCTCATGGACTTCCACTCGGTGGCCACTTGGAGCCATATTGTGGCGAGCTTGGGCTTCTTAGAGACATGCCGGAGGGCATCTTGAGTCGGCGGCGAGCCAGGGGGGAAGTCAGAAGGAGAAGGCCTTCTCAGAAAGCTCCGAAGTCCCCTGGAGTTCTGGTACGTTTTCGGAGCCTTCCCCAAAGACACGGACAACTCCTCGGAAGGCGCGAGGGCCTCTGGGAAGCCCCGCCGCCCTCCGAGGAGAGTTTCTCCTTCTCGCTTCCCCCCCTCGCTCGCCGCTGGTTGAGCCCTATCGGACCACGTCGGGTCCTCCGGCAGGCCAGACTGGGCTGTGCGCAGCCCCCTCGCTGGGCTATCACAGGCCGAAGCAGACCCTCTGCCGCCCCGCGGGGGAGAGGGGCGTCCGGGCCCCGTGCGAGGACTCCCTCCTTGACAGGACGCGGTGGTCCAGCCAACCGCCCTGCGGCCACAGCACGGGCGTGCCACGCCCCGGTCTTGGCCTGGGCAAGACCTCGAGCAGTGGCGAAGCGTCCCGGCTCGCTTCTAGCCCCACCAAGCAATGTTCTAAGAACCTCTTGTGGTTCCCACGAGATGTTCTCAGAACATTTCTGGCTTGCACTGTCTTGTTTTAACACATCGGGTTTGTTCTTAGATTATTTTTGGGTTCTAAGAACATTTCGTGGTATGACTAGAAGAATGCCGGGACGGTCGGTCCCTGTTCAAAGATCAGACGGGACGAGGCGGCCCCCAAGCTGGCCACGAAGCTGGCACTCGACCGTCCAAGGCGGTCAAGGATGGCCTCCACCTGGCGTCCGATGAGCTCTCGAGGCCCGAGCGCGGCGCAGAGATCGCCCAAGAGGGGCACGGGAGGGGCCTGCGGGCCCACGTGCCCGTTTGAGGACCAGAGCGGGAGGCATTTCTTCTGAGGGGTCCATGTGCTGTTTTCTGTGGTGATGCGTGGTGTTTGAGAGTTCCGTTTGGCCCCCTTCCCCTCAGAGGACAGGGCGGAGCATGCTTCAAAAATGCCAAGCGTTCTGAAAGTACCCATCCCCATCCGTTTGAAGATTCATTGCTGGTGAGATCAGGGGGCTCATGCCAGCCAGTATTGCAAATTCATGAGCTCAGACATGTTGTGCCAAGAACTCTTCAAACAGGCATCCGGTGAAAAGGGGGTACGCGTTTCGAAGCATGTTCAAACATGTTGAGACAACCCATCCCCGTCCGTTTGAACACTGAAGATTGAATGCATCAGGGAACGCATGCCCAAGATGTTTCGAACAGGCGAGGCGCAGCCTCCTTGAAGAATCGTGGGTGCAAGTCCCCTGAGGCTTCCAACCTCCAACGGTCAAACCCAATGCTCCCTTTTTTCCTCTCCTCCTCCTCATGGCCCTCTTCCGCTTCTTGCCGCACCGTTGCTAGCATGTATACGCCTTCCTGCTTTCAGTGGAACCGCTGAGGATTGAACTAGAGATGTGCAGATGGACGCGAGGCCCTCGCCCATCCTGTTGCCGCGGGGAAGCACCCCTCATTGCCATCATACACCATGTTCCGTATGTATCGCCATTATGCTTACCCTTGCTCTTATCAGGAGTCTAAAAAAAGGCTGCGCCGCGCCTGCTTGAACAATCGGCGGCACTATCCCCCCTACGAGGTTAACGGTTAAGACGGGCGGGGATGGGGGAGTCAAAACGCTTGCAGTTGTTCGAAACATGGTCATCCTTTTCTAAGGCATAGTTGGGAGAAAAGCATGGGCATCCAATCCGTCACGCACTGTAGAGCCAGTCGATCAGATAGGGACGCGTCATCCCCGACACTTTTGAAAACGCTTGCGTCATAGGCTTGTCATGCATGCGGGAAGCGGTATTGCAAAGCAAGAATTGGAGCTGAGGGTTTGGGCGTTTTTCCCACATCCTAAGTGGGTGTTGTGTTTTCTCTCCGCGCCGTCACCTCCCACATTCCCCCCCCCCTCTTTTCTGCCTCAGTACCATCAATAGCACAACCGTTATCACACTCAGCATCATCAATCATTACAGAATCATCGTAAGCAGCCCACACACTCATCCATAATCATCAGCACACACATCCTCTCTTCCACCTCGTCCTCATTGTTCACCATCATCAGTCTCAGGCGGGGTCTTCGTCCGTGAGCGACTTGCGAGGAAGTCTCAGGCGAGAGCCCCCTCCGTATGGTGCCCACCCTTCATGTCGTTTGCAACCCGAGCGGGCCAGCGGCAACTTATAACTGTCCACATGTTTAAGCTCTTGCGGCTTGAATCTTGAGGAAGCATCAAGCAGGAACTTCGTCTGTGAGTAAATTGCGAGGACGTGTCAGTCGACAGCCTCATTCCTATGGGGCCCGCATTTCACATGTTCCATCTGAACGGGTCGTTGGAAACTTACATTTGCTGTCATGTTTAAGCTCCTGTGGTTTGAACCCTGAGGAAGCATCAAGCGGGAGCCTCGTGTGTGAGTGAATTGCGAGGACGTGTCAGTCGAGAGCCTCATCCCTATGGGGCCCGCATTTCACATTTTCAATCCGAGTGGGTCATCGGATTTTTTTTAGTGTCGTCACTTTTAAGCTCCTGGGGTTTGAGCTTTGAGGAAACATCAAGCGGGAAATTCGTTTGTGAGTGAATTGCGAGGACGTGTCAGTCGAGAGCCTCATCCCTATGGGGCCCGCATTTCATTTTCCATCCGAGCGGGCCATCGGAAACTTCTACATTTCTTCACTTTCGGGTTCCTCTGGCCTGAGTCTTGACGAAGTCTCAGGCGGGAGTTTCGTCCGCGAGTCAAATGCGACGAAGTCACAGGCGAGAGCCCCCTCTCTATGAGAGTCCCATTTCCACGTTGGAATCCGAGCGGGCCGCCGGCAAACCTCCAACGCCTCCTCCCCTTCCACTTCCTCCTATTCCTCCTCCTCCTCTTACCCCTCCTCCTCCTCCTCCTCCTCCTCCTCCTCCTCCTCCTCCTCCCCCTGCTCCTCCTCCTCCTCCTCCTCCTCCTCACCATCATCATCATCATCATCATCACCATCATCATCATCATCATCATCATCATCATCATCATCATCATCATCCTCTTCCTCTTCCTCCTGATCCTCCCTCTCTCTCTCTCTCTTTGTCTCCTCCGTCCTCCAAGTCTAAGAGCTCGTTGGAATCCGAGTGGGCCATTGGATCCACTGGGCACGCAGAGAATCCGAGCGAGGTCTTCTGGGCTCTTTCGAGAGCCACCCGCTCGACCTATCAGAGGAGGAGAGGAATGCTGCATCTCTACGTCATGCTCCCCCGCGCCATTCGCATGCAGAACATGCTGATCCTGCGGCCGCCCCCGCGGGAGTTCCTGGAGAGCGGGCCGCGGGCGGCCCCGCGGAAGGCCTTCAGGGAGTTCGACAGGAGAGCGGAGAGCTCCAGGGCAGAGGCGGAGCAGCTCGCGGCAGAGCTGGGTTTCGTGCCGCCTCCCGCCCGAGCGCGGCCGCGAGTAGTTCGGTGCCTGCGCGGCTGTCCCAACGGCCTGCCCGTGCGCTCGCGAGGTTGCACCAACGGCCTGGTCCGCGGGATTGCTCCAACGGCTGCGCGATGTGGCCATTCGAGAATGCGCCCGCGCTGGCCGAGGCGGCGACGGCGCCGATGTAAATCGACACTCGCGTTCTTGCAATAGAGAGGAGGGCGAGGAGGGGGCAACGCAGGGAGCGGGAGGAGGGCCTGCGCCAAGGCAAAAAGGAGAGCGATGCAGAGGAAGCAGTAAGGACGCCTCACCAATCACGAGGACGACGATGAGGGGAGGGGAATTTCAAGAATAGCCGTGAGGGTTGTCATGCGGGGTTAGATTGCAAGGCAGAGGGCCCAAGCACAGAGGTAAGGCGATTTGTTGCGTTTGCCTCCTCTTGCTCGCCCTCGCCATTTCTGCTGCAACAGCGAATCGTGTACATCCTCATCCCTCTTCTCCTCCAATTCTTCGTCATTTTGCTGCTAAGTGCGTTCCTCCCGCTCCTCTCGCTGGTCCCTTGGAGTCAAGAGCGGGGAGACGACCAGGGCACCGTTCGGTTTGCTTGCCCCAGGGGCCGCGATCGGCCAAAGCGCTCCAGAGTTGCCGCACTGTTTTCGCATAGCCTGCCGAGTAAAACTGCGGTTGCACCGTGTTGTTTGGATATCCGGCCGTTTTCCTCCTCATATTCCTATCCCCCCCTCCTTCTGGCCCCTCTCTTCCTGTTTTTCGTCCGTTTCGCCCCTTTTATCTGTTCATGTCGTGTCCTCGAGCTCCTCCTCCCTGTCGCAATCCTACTGTGCACCAGCAAGTCTTGCAGCACTGTGCACGTACAACGAGCCCGCTGGGCCTGGTCTGTCCTTTGTTTTCCGTGTCACCTGTTGTTTTTGGTCTGCGAGTCGCGAGGGGTGCCCAGGCACCCCCTTTTCCGGCTGGAGCGTGAAGCCTGCGATCGGCCATCCGCATCATCGCCCGTGTGCCACCCAGGTTGGATGGTCCGACGTGCCGAGGAGCAGCGCGGCCCCTCCGCAGCCGCGCGCGGGCCCGCGGTCGCGGCCGCTTCCCCTTCGAGGCGGCGCGGGGCGCGCCGCGCGGGCCACCCCTTGGTTGTCGGTTGCCGCGGCCTGCGATCCACCGCGGGCGAGAAGCCCGCGTCCGAAGCCTCGCGCCCCGAGGCCGCCCGCGGAGCCGCCCGAGGCAGGGCCCCCGACCGAGGACGCCGCGCGGGGGCGCGCCGGCCCCCTGCGGCCGCCTCTCCGTCGTGCTGGGCCCGGGCGCGCGCACGCGCATAGGCTGGGCCCGGGCGCGGGGGCCGGCGCCGCGGTGCCCGAGGCTGGGCGCCGCCCTGCTGCGGCCCAGCTATAAGGGGGCCTGGAGGCTGACGCCAGCACCACTCTCGATCCTCCTCCTCCTCCTCCTCCTCCTCCTCCTCCTCCTCCTCCTCCTCCTCGTCCTCCTCCTCCGCCTGCTCCTCCTCCTCTTCCTCCTCCTCTGCCTCCACCGAGGGAAGATGGTCCCGACCTCGGCGATTTTGGGGGCGGCGCGCCCAGGGGGGAAGTGAGAGGGGAGAAGGCCTCCTCAGAAGGCGGCAGGGCTGAAACATGTCTGCATCCGCGACATCGCAAGCGGGGTCCTTGTTCCGCGACCATGCGGATACCGGGGCGTTGCTTCGCGGATGCCCCGCGCGGAACGTATCCATGCGACCGCATATTTTGCGGGATCGCGCCCCGGATCCCAGACCGCAGAGGCGTGGATGTGGATACGTTCTCCGCTCGTGAATCCATGGGGAGGCGTGTGCAGATCTGCCTCTTGTCCCGCGAGCGAAAGCCCGCGCGCAAGTCGGCGGTGAACCAGCTGCCCTCTGCCAACTCCGTGCACGCCGGAGGCTCGGGTGGATCTTGTGGCCACGCGCAACCAGGCTCGCCGCGCGAGACCACGGACAGGGCAAGAGCGCCGCGCACCCTGATGACGCCTCCTGGGCGAGCCGCGGCGCAACTTGCTTGGCAAAGAAACTCCAAAGCCTCGGCAGGCATAAAGAAGCGGACGGATTGCCCGAAGCGCGGAGCGGCCTTGAGCGCGATGAGGGAGCGCGGCGGGAAGTTTTGTCACAAGTGCCCAAGATGCCGCGGGAGCATGGGTAGAGGGGGGAGTCGGCACCACCTCATACCAGCATGTTGGTTTGATCCCTCGCTTCTCCGAGGGAGTACCCCACGACTCCAGATGTGCAGCTACGCGGCGCGAAGCCACCGCCGTGCAACCCCCGGTAGAAGAGGCTCCGTGCCTGCCTATAGGCAGGCGGGCGTCGCACAGACGGTAGCCTTCCAAGAAGCTGGGCGGGAAGGGCGCGTCGGTGGAGGTAGACGAGGCATCGGTGGCGAGCGGCTGTGCCGACCCACCCGTCGCCACAGGGTCCGCGCCCCAATCTCGACTACACGTAAGAGTGACCTTTCGCCAGAGTGAACTTTGGTGCGGGCTCATCGGGCTCCCCCCGATCGCCGAGCGCGATGCGATATAAGCAGCCAGTGCCCTTTTGTTTGGCTCCCTCGCGCCCCCAAAAGCTGCGCACCAAAGGTCACTCTTACCCAGGGTCACTCTGACGCCTAGCCGAAAATCCCCCTCCACGCGCATCATCGCGGTGCTCGCCCGCGGCCTCCGCAGCATCATCACCGAGGAGCTTTCTCGCAGAAGAAGCGTTCATGAGCAGCTGCCCGCCTGGGGCCACGTGCACCAGGCAAGCCCCGAAGCCGAGCGGGCCTACCCCCCAGTGGGTAGGGAACCGCTCGGCCAGCCAATTGTCGAACAGGCAAAACCAGCTCTCCTCCTTCCAGCCGAATGGCGGGATCAGGGGAGCGCGGATCATGAGCGTCGCACGAGCACGTTCAGCGGTGGGAGGGGCGTTCCCCCCCCTGGGTTATCCTCTGTCAACGGGCCAGCAGTTCTAGACGAGGCACTTCAAGTCTGGCAGAAGTTCCAGCGACTCGGCGGCGATGTGCGATTCATTTGCCAACACGC
>CAUYUJ010015298.1:210789-263289 GCA_963575745.1 Prorocentrum cordatum
TGCCTGCGCAGTTCTGCTGCTCCTCGAGACGAGGCCGACAGCCCCTGGAGATCTCCAGGAGCACAGGTCGTTCGAGGCCGAGCGGCCCCCGCAGGGCAGAAGCCCCAGGGGCCGGGGTCCTCGGGGCGCCACCCAGGAAAGGGGGGCTCCTTCGGTCTGGAAGTGGCCTCGCGGGGGCCGCATGCCGTTTGCCCGCCCAGATCCTCGGCGATCTGATTACGAAGGCCCTACGGCCGGTGCCGCCGACCCTGAAGGGAGACGACGGCGACGACGACCAGGAGGACAACGGCGTGGACGGCGATGACGACGGCGACGACGACGACGGCGACGACAGCGATGGCGGCGGCTTCGGCGACGGCGCCAGCGACGGCGACGACGGCGACGGCGACTGCGGCGATGGCGACGACGACGACGACAGCAGCGACGACGACGACGACGACGACGACGACGACGACGACGACGACGACGGCGACAATCACGACGACGACGACGACGACGACGACGACGACGACGACGACGACGACGACGACGACGACGACGACGACGACGACGACGACGACGGCGGCGGCGGCGGCGGCGGCGGCGGCGGCGGCGGCGGCGGCTTCGGCTTCGGCGACGGCGGCGGCGACGGCGCTGACGGCGGCGACGGCGACGGCGACGGCGCTGGCGACGGCGACGGCGACAGCAACGGCGACGGCGGCGGCGGCGGCGAAGTCGACGGCGACGGCGACAACGGCGACGGCGACGGCGACGGCCCTGGCGACGGCCCTAGCGACGGCGACGACGACGGCGACGACGGCGATGGTGACGACGACGACGACGACGACGAAGACTGCGACGACGATGCGACGACGACGACGACGACGACGACGACGACGAGGACGACGACGACGACGACGACGACGACGACGACGACGACGACGACGACGACGACGACGACGGCGGCGGCGGCGGCGACGGCGACGGCGGCGGCGGCGGTGGCGGCGTCGGCGGCTTCGGGATGGTGGTGGCGGCGATGACGACGACAACGGCTTCGGCGACGGCGACGGCGTTGGCGACGGCGACGGCGATGGCGACGGCGGCGACGGCGGCAGCGGCGGCGACGGCGACGGCGACGACGACGGCGACGACGGCGATGACGACGGCGATGACGACGGCGCAAGCGACGGCGACGACGACGGCAACGACGGCGATGGCGACAACGACAACGACGACGACGACGACGACGACGACGACGGCGACGACGACGACGACGACCACGACGACGACGACGACGACGACGACGACGACGACGACGACGACGACGACGACGACGGCGGTGGCGGCGGCCACGGCGACGGCGACGGAAACGGTGGCGTCGGCGGCGACAGTGACGACGGCGATGGCGACGACGACGACGACGACGACGACAACAACGACGACGACCAGGACGCCGGCGGCGACGACTGCGGCGGCTTCGGTGGCGGCGGCGGCGGCTTCGACGACGGCGGCGGCGGCGACGGCCACGGCCACGGCGACGGCCACGGCGACGGCGTTGGCGACGGCGACGGCGACGGCAACGGAAACAGTGGCTTCGGCGGGGACGGCGACGACGACGGCGACGGCGAAGGCCACGACGACGACGACGATGGCGATGGCGACCGCGATGGCGACGGCGCCGGCGACGGCAACGACGGCGGCGGCGGCGGCGGCTTCGGCGACGGTGGCGGCGGCGACGGCGACGGCGACGGCAACGGCGACGGCCTTGGCGCTGGCGACGGCGACGGCAACTGCGATGGCGGCGGCGGCGGCGACGGCGACTGACGGCGACAGCGACGGCAGCGACGACGGCGACGGCGATGGCGACGGTGACGGTGATGAGGCTGGCGACAGCGACGGCGTCGGCGACGTTTGCGATGGCGGCGACGAGGGCGATGGCGACGGCGCTGGCGACGACGACGACGACGAACACGACGACGACGACGACGACGACGACGACGGCTTCGGCGGCGGCGGCGGCTGCGGCGGCGACTTCGGCGACGGCGGGGCCGGCGGCGACGGCGACGGCTTCGGCGACGGCGACGGCGTTGGCGACGGCGACGGCGACAGCGACGGCGAAGGCGACGGCGACGGCGACGGCGACGGCGACGGCGACAGCGACGGCGACGGCCCTGGCGACGGCGACGACGACGGCGGCGGCGGCGGTGGCGGCGGCGGCGACGACGACGACGACAACGACAACGGGGCGGCGACGACAACGACGACTCAAACGACAGGATCGGCGGCCTGTACCGCCAAGACCCCCGACGGTTTGATTGTCTCAGTCCGGGCGTCTTTGTTTGGCTTCGTCCTCTGGGGCCTGTCATCGGGCCTGAGGGGCCATCAAAAATGGACCTGGGACAAGATACTACAGTCGGGGCCCTGAAGAAGGAACCCTTTTTGTTGGGGAGGGGCTCCGTGTTCCGTAGTTGCTTTACAGTGCTCCTTGGGTTTTCCTCAGGTTTTCCATGGAAAATCGGAGTTTACTATATGGGAAAAAGGGGCCCCGTTCCTTATTTATCGTTCCTTAGGTCAACGCCCCGACCGTACCCCCGGAATAGGGGACGGGAGCTCCGGGGCCGCGGATCGTAGAAAACGCGTCGTCGGGTGTTTGGGCACTGGGGTTCCACCATCCGGGCTGCCAGCTGCGGAGGGGATGCGGTCAGGATCTGCGGCTTGGCGTGGCGCGCCGCCGGTTTTGTAGCCCACCACGTTTCCGCGCGACACGCTGACCTCAGGAGGGGAAAAAACACACAGACACAATTATTCGTTGGTTCCCAGAAAATATGCGAAAATATTGGAAGTGGGGGGGAAGACAGAAACCCAAAAAATATGGGAACATATGGGGAATTTTTTATTAGTGTGTATTTATTTGTGTGTCCTGGGGCCCCTTCATGACCGCATCGTGGACCCCCGAGTTCAATGCTCCGAGTTTTTCCCCGCCTCCCGCCCCGCGGAGGGATTCGACACGCCCTCCGCTTGCAGGACGCAGCGTGTCGCCGGGGCCGCCGCCGTGGCACGCGAAGCAAAAGTTGCTGACCGTGCAACCCCAGGCTCGTGAGGCGCGAGATGTGGCTATGGGTATGTGGTATGGGGTTGTGCTGTGGGGTGCGTGGTCCCCGTACATGGGTATGGGTATGGGGTATGGGTGTGATGTGTTGGCCGACTCCTCTGGGTATGTGGACTGTGGTTCCCGCGCTCACGCTTCCGACGCCGTGCCCCCTCTTCATCCGGAGGTGCCCCGGCACCGACCGATTCGCTTCGAAATCGGGCGCGACCGATCGGTCGCGACCGGCCTGCCGCGGTCGGTCGCGACCGCTGTGGAGCGCTGAGGGGACGCAGCCGATCGCGACCGACAAAAATCAGGAGGGAAGGAAACGCACAGACACAATGAATCATAGACTCCCAGGAAAATATGGGAAAATATGGGAATTGGGGGGGAAGACAAAAACCCAGAAAATATGTGAAAATATGGGGAATAGTTTTATTTGTGTGTATTTATTTGTGTGTTCTGGGGCCCCTTTAAAAAAGTCCAGTGTCCAATGACCTGGGCTCGGCGCGCCGCCGACACCGACGAAGAGAGCGGGGAGTCAGCGAGCGCGCTCCACGACGCGCAGATCGGGGGCGGCGGAGAGGGGGTGATGACTAGCGGGGGGGGGATATCATGGCGGGGGCCATGAAATCCCCAGACTTCATGGCGGCGCCTCGTCCCTTTTCAAGACGTCCCCGGCCCCGCCCCCTGGGCCGCGCACACGCCGCCGGCCATGATCTGCGCCCCCTCCCCGTTGCGACGATCCCATCTTGGCCGCCGCAGACCAAAGTACCTACTCGCAGACGTCAGACAAAAATGCATGCCTGCCCCGCTGAAATGGATCGAACATCCCCCGCTGCGGATCCAGGCCGTTGGCGAGTAATTACTTTTCGAGGTTATTGGAAAGCGTTTGTGTAGGGAGGGAGCCCCTTGGGGGTAGCAGTCGACGATCGACGCTCGGTCCATACCCCTGCTGCTGCCCCCCCCCTTATGGGCGCCAGGGGAAGCAGGTCGTATCGTATCCAATGATCTGGCTTCCTCAGGGTCGGTGTTCGAGCTGGAGATCGATTACAGAATTCATTTACCCCAGACTTGTGTTTGCTCGCCGAATCTACAAAAGATATGTGGCATCCCCCGCGATCTACGAACACTAAATTTTTGTTCCGTAGATCCGACGAAAATGTTTATTGTGGGGTAAATTAATTATGTAGTCGATCTCCTACTAGAGGTGTGGCGTCCCGGATCGTCGCTCGGTTGTCCTGGGACCCGGGGACGGGACCCCCAGAGGCCGAGGGCATGGCAGAGCGCCGGCGATCAGAAAAAAGACGTCGGAGGTCTCTCGTCTCCCTCGCCGGGGTCGCCAATGTCCCGATCCGTTCCATGTGGGGTCTCCGGAAGCTCCGATACCTTTGCCCCCGGGCCGGTTTTCACCCCGAGCCGTTGTCTGACGGGCCTGGGGCCCAGCGAGGGCCCCCCGAGGCCGAAAGCGACCAAAAGCCGCCCGTCGTGTTTTTTGGGCTACGTGGGCATGGCTGGAGGTGGAGTTGGAGAGCAAAGTCGACGTGCTTCTAGAAGACCGCTATCTAGGGCCTATGCTATATGCTCAATATCGCTCTCACGTTCTAGCCACAAGCGTCTATAGATACACTGGGAGTCGTGACATATCAAATCGCCTTCGGCCCATCCCGTGCCTGGATTGTGGGTATAAAGCATGTTGGATGTTCGTTGGGATCTCGTGGGGGGCCACTCGGGGGCCTCATGGGGGCAGTTCTGAGGCCTCTTTGGGGCAGTTTGGGGGCCTCTTTTGGACCTCTTGGGGGCCTCTCTAGGCCTCTTCGAGCCTCTTGGGCGCCTCTTGGGGCCTCTTGTGGGCGTCTTGGGGCGGAAAGCTCGCATTTTCGGTTTGTGTTCCTTCTCTTGGGCCCCTTCTGGTGCCGTCTTTCGACCCTGTTGTGCAGTCTTGGGCGCCTCTTGGGCCGTCTTGGAGCGCTTTTAGGCCGTCTTGGGGCTCTCGTGGAGGCCTCTTGTGCAGTCTCTGTGCCCCCGCGGCACCTCGACTGCAGGCCGAATGTCCGAATGGGGTGGTCTTGGGGGCCTCTCAGGCCGTCTTGGAGCGCGGGAAAGCGTCTTGGAGGCCGCTCAGGCCATCTTGAGGCCATCTTGGGCGTCCTGGAGCGATCTTGGGCCGACTTGGGGCCCTCTTTGACCACTTTGGGGGCCTCCTGGAGCCACCTGGGCTCGTTTGGGGGGCACTCCCGGGCGGGGTCGGGCGGCCCGAGCACCGCCGCCGCCAGCGGGGTGCGCCCCACCGCGCGCGCGCGCCAGGGAGCGTAGGGGGCCGGGTCTGCATATGATGCTCTCTCTCCTCCTCCTCCTCCTCCTCCTCCTCCTCCTCCTCCTCCTCCTCCTCCTCCTCCGCCTCCTCCTCCTCCTCCTCCTCCTCCTCCTCCTCCTCCTCCTCCTCCTCCTCCTCCTCCTCCTCCTCTCCCTCCTCCTCCTCCTCCTCCTCCTCCCTCCTCCTCCTCCTCCTCCTCTCCTCCTCCTCCTCTCCTCCTCCTCCTCCTCCTCCTCCTCCTCCTCCTCCTCCTCCTCCTCCTCCTCCTCCTCCTCCTCCTCCTCCTCCTCCTCCTCCTCCTCCTCCTCCTCCCTCTTCCTCCTCATCAGAACTCTGGCGGACGCCAGGGAAGCCCAGGAAGCGACCGGCCTGGGCCCGTCGAGGCTGGCAGTTCTGGTATTGCCGCAGCTTTGCTTCACGAGCCTCGGGACCCTCCACTTCGTGCCAGAGTCAGGAGGGAAAGAAACACACATACACAATGAGTCGTCGACCCCCAGGAAGCCAAGAGCCCAGAAAAGATAGGAAAGTATGGGGAATCCTGTTATTTGTGTGTATTTCTTTGTGTGTCCCAGGGCCCCTTCACAGAGGCACGTTCGTTGGCGGATCGAGACACGTTCCGGGTGGATGCGACTGGGGTCAACGCAGCCGTTGCGCCCGGCGCGGTGCAGGGTCGGAGACGGGGGGCAGATGCGTCTGCGCCGCGCTCCTTGTCCAGAGCAGGCCCCGCACGGTGCTCCAAGTTCCGAAGCAGAAGAAGCCACAGAAGCATAGAGATTGTTGGCGCCCCAACGCGGCGCACCAAAAGTTTCTGTTTACGTTGCTTCAAAGAAGAAAAAGCCACAGAAGCATAGACTGTCGGCGCTCCGACGCGGCGCGCGCCAGAAGGTTCTGTTTACTTACGTGGCTCCTTCTTCCTCTTATTATTATTATTCTTCTTCTTCTTATTCTTCTTCTTCTTCTTCTTCGAGAGAGAGAGAGAGCGAGTTGGGAGGACGAGGGCTGCAGCCCCATGCCTGCCGCGTGCCAAGGGGGCTCGGCGCGTCGTGGAGGTCGGGAGAGCCCCCCCCCCTTCAGGGAGGAGGGAGGAGGAGGAGGAGGAGGAGGAGGAGGAGGAGGAGGAGGAGGAGGAGGAGGGAGGAAAGGAGGGGGCAGAGGAGGAGGAGGAGGAGGAGGAGGGGGAGGAGGAGGAGGAGGAGGAGGAGGGCCTCCCCCCCCTTGCAGGGGCCGCCGGGCCGCGGGCCGCAGCCGGGCACGATGTCGTTCGGGCAGCCGCCGGTGGGGCCATGGCAGGGGAGGGAGGGGGGGATGGGGCCAAACGGGAGGGAGGAGAGGGGGGAGGCGAGAGGGGGAGGAGGGAGGGAGGAGGAGGAGGAAGGAGGAGGAGGGAAGAGGAGGAGGAGGAGGAGGAGGGGGAAGAGGAGGAGGAGGAGGAGGAGGAGGAGGAGGAGGAGAGAGGAGGAGGAGGAGGAGGAGGAGGAGGAAGGAGGGAGGAGGAGGAGGAGGAGGAGGAGGAGGAGGAGGAGAGAAGGGGGCGGGAGAGGAGGAGGAGGAGGAGGAGAGGAGGAGGAGGAGGAGGAGGAAGCGGAGAGGGGAGGAGAGGGAGGGAAGAGGAGGGAAGAGGATCAGGAGGAGGAGGAGGGAACCATGGCGGGGGAGGAGGCCAGGCGGGGGAGGAGGGAGGGAGGGGCCAAACGGGAGGAAGGAAAGGGGGGAGGAGGGAAGAGGAGGAGGAGGAGGAGGAGGAAAACGAGAAGGGGGTGGGAGAGGAGGAGGGGAGGCGGAGAGAGAGAGGAGGGGAGAGGATCAGGAGGAGGAGGAGGAGGGAGCAGTGGCGGTGCCAGCGAGACTCGGTGCCTTCCGCTCAGAGCAAGGAGCCATGCGACACGTAGTTATACTTCACGACGCAACCCGCACCCTTGGCGTCCACCGTTGTTTTCAGGTTCTTCTGTTCAGTGTGACACAGGATTCTAGTTCCATACAGCTGGCCCAAAACATTGAGACACAAGCACATGATGAAACCACGTGCCCATATTTGAAGAATGGCCCCGTGAACGGCGGGCGGGAGACAAACAAATCGCCCCAAACACATTGGAACGCAACTTGTTCGTATAGGATTCACAATAACAGAGCGCGTAGCTTAACCGTAGAGCAATGCACATCAATAGATTACCAATCATAGTTTGTCATTGTTTGGCGTTGCTTGGCATTGCTTGGAATATTTGGTTTGAATCGTTTCTGGGCATTGCTTGACGTTGTTTGGCATCGCTTGGCGTTGATTGGAATAGTTGCTTGGCATTGTGTTGCACTGCTTGGCACTGCGTCGCGTTGCTTAGCATGTCTTGGCGCTGCCTGGCATTGCATGGTGTTGCTTGACATTGCTTGTCATTAATTGGCGTAGGTTTGTGCTGCTTGGCACGGCTTGGGACTATTGCTTGGTATTGCGTGCATTCCTTAACATGTCTCTTCCTTGCTTGGCATTTCTTGGCGTTGCTTGGCTTTGCTTGGCATTGCCTGGCATTGCCTGGCATTGCCTGGTACTGCTTGGCGTCATCTGTCGTTGCTGTGCAGTGCTTGGTGTTGCTTAGCATTGCTTGGCATTTCTTGTCGTTGGTTGACATCACTTCGCATTGCTTGGTATTGCTCGGTGTTGCTTGGCATTGCGTTGCATTGGTTGGAGCGGGGACCGCAGGATGAACACAAGGCCAAGCAACCAGGGGAATGCAGTAAGGAAACAAGGCCAAGTAACCTTGGGAAGGCAGTAAGGAAACAAGACCAAGCAACCCCGGGGAGCGCCACAGTAAGGGCACAAGACCGAGAAACCCCGAGAAACGCTTGTCGGCGCAGGCCCAGCACCAACAGGGTATTCAAAACGTACATATTTTCCATTAGGTAAGGGCGATTTGTGGAAAACCAATCAGGAGGAAACGACCCAAACTAATACGCAAAAAGACACATCTTGGCGCAGGACTCAGCAGATTCATGGAACTTTGAAGCTAAACCGCCGTTTGGGGGTCTGCCGACGAGGCGCCGTCCTCGTGAGGGGTGCGCCGAAATGGGCGCGGCACCGACATGCGGGCGCGCCCACTGTGGCCACGAGTGGAGCTCTCTGCGGGGCAATCCGTGACATGGGTGCACGAGAACGGGGTGCGTTTGCGCCATGCTGGTGCAGCCACTGGGGTCGAAGGCGGAGGTCCCTGGGTCCCTGTGAGGCACGATCCGCGTGAGGGGTGTGCCGACAGGGGAGGCGGGCGCGCCTTGTGTGTGCGATTGAGTCCTTAGATAGAGCTCCTTGTGTGGCACGATCCGCGTGAGCGGCGTGCCAATGTAGCAGGCGAGTGCGCCATGCAGGCGAGGCCACTGGGATCACAGGCGGAGCCCCTTGCGGGGGACGATCCGCGTGAGCGGCGTGCCGAAACGGAAGGCGGGTGCGCCATGCGGGCGCGACCACGGAAGCCGTAGGTGGAGTTCGTTGTGTGGTACGATCCTCGTCAAGAGTGTCTCGAAATGTGAGGCGGGCACGCTATGCGGGCTTGGCCACTGAAGCCGTAGGATGAGCTCTCTGTGGGGCACAACTTGTGTGCGGAGTGTGTTGGCATGGGCATGCGGAGAGCAGAGGCAGGAAGAAAAGGAAATGGGGAGGAGGTGAGGAAGGATGGAAGGAAGGAAGGAGACGCGCGGCGTTGCGGAATCGAATCGACAACCCACGTCAGCACAGGAGGGTTGGGAAACAGACGCGCGCAGACAGAGACCAGCAGGGGCAAGGGGAGCGGGAGGCGGGAGGTGAGCTATCAGACGCGCGGCGTTGCGGATTCCAAATAAAGACCCCACGCCACTGGATGGTTCAGGAAACATGCTCCAAGCGGCTCCCACCAGGGAGCTGCTGTGAATAGTTTCGAAGCCAGCCGGGCGTGATTCTGCAGTATGGTTGCTTAGTTGTTTAATTGAGTTGCCCATGTGCGCCACTGTTATTTCTACGCGTGCCATGCATCTACGTGTGTGCATGTAGTTGTATTATGTTGGGCCTCTCCACGGCTGGCAGGGATCCGTCCTGCGCAGGTGCGCTTGCTCTACTGGCCTCTGGCAGTCTTCCGTGGCCGTCTCGCTGTCCTGCACTGTCATTCCTTACATGTCTCTCGTTATTGCAGTTTGCCTCACTGCGCGCCCACTTGCTACCATCGGGCATGCTTCCTCGGCACCCACTGCACCGTCGCTGCCGACGCCCGGGCATGCGCATGGCATGGTTGATCCGATGGGATCATTGCCCCTTCCTGTGAGAGGCCAGCTGCGTGCGCGCTCTCTCCGCTTGGTGACTTTCTTTGCCTCGACGCTGCGCGCGACGCCGCGACCGCCAAAAAAGACGGCCAAAAGTGTGTATTCAGTTGTATGTTAGTGGCATGCGTGTATGTTGCATTGTGTGTCCATATTGGTATCGTTGCTGTGGGTCCCTTGAAATTGTTACGAACGCACACTACGGATGGATGTATGGTGGTGATACACATAGCTATTCCTCAGTCAGTGTTTGCACTGAAGGGGTCCTAGCCCTATAGCCCTAAGTAATTCCGTTTGGCGCTTTTCTCGGGCATCATTTTGAGGATACACATGTGTATATGTAATTGTAGATATATGTATGTATATATACATACATAGACATACCCATCCATTGATTTGTTCTTGTGTAGTCTTACAGATTTGGCGTACATTCCCAGTCGATTTCGGTGGGCGGCCGGGTTCTTGAGTTCCCGGCAATTGGTTCCAGGTTGCTGGTTCCGGGCCGATTTCGGTGGGCGGCGGGGGATCCCAGGGTTCCAGGTTCTGGTTCCCGGGTTCTTGGGTTACTGGTCGATCTCATTATCGATTTCACGATCGATCTCACCATCCATCCCACTCATCGATCTCACGATCGATTTCATTACCGTTCTCATTTTCGATCTCACAATCGATCTCACGATCGATCTCACTGACGATCACATGATAGCACCATGGATCTCTCCATCGATCTCATGATCGATTTCACGCGCGATCTCATGATCGATGCCATGATCGCTCTCACTATGGGTCTCACTACCAATGTCATCATCATTGTCACCCTCGACCTCACGATCGATGCCATTTCATCGATTCCACTACCGATAGCACTATTGATCCCCCTTTCGATCTCACTGTCGATCTCCCTATCGATCGCATTCTCGAACGCACGATAGATTTCACGATCGATTCCCCCAATCGATACCACTATCGATATTACGATCGACCTTGCTTTCGATATTGCTATCGACCTCGCGATCGTTGTCACTCAATCGATCCCATTACGGATATCATTATTGCTTCCCCTCTCAATCTCATTGTCGATCTCACTATCGATCACACGATCGGTCTTACTCAATCGATATCCGATTGATTTAACCATGGGTTCCCCCGAATCGATACCACTCTCGATCTTACCCTCGATATCGCTATAGATATTGCGATCGATCTCACCATCGATCTCACCCAATCGACCTCACTATCAATCTCACGGTCGACTTCACTTTCGATGCCACGACCGATCCCACTTACGATCTCACTCAATGGATTGCATTATCGATCTCACGATCACTAGCATAGCATAGCATGTAGCATATATCATATAGCATATAGCATAGCACGGGACACCCCCGCGCCACGGGACACCACGGGACACCATCGGGACACCATTGGGACATCACCGGGGCACCATCGGGACACCACAGGGCCATTGCTGGCCAACCCGGGGAACAGCAACGTTTGGTTCGGCTTCGCTCTGGCAACGGCGGGTTCATTCCTTTCGCCCGCCCACGCAGCTCCGCCTCGCCCGCACGCACTGCAAGAACGAGAATCCGAAATCGATTTCCCGTGGGGGGGGTCTCAAATTTCACCGCGGTCCCACCCCCATCCTCCGATATATATATATATATATATATATATATATATATATAATATATCGAGAGAGGGAGAAAAAGAGAGAGAAAGAAAGAAAGAAAGAGACAGAGGGAGAGACAGAGAGAGGCAGAGAAAGAGAGAAAGGACCAAACAACTACGACAACGAAAGAAAGAGAGACGGAGTAGAGAGAGGGAGAAGAAAACATGAGAGAAAGTGCGTGTAGGTAAGCATATATGTATATGCGTATGCACAGGAAGGTATGGGGAGCAATCCATATAGAGAGAGAGAGAAAGAGGGAGAGAGAGAGAGAGAGAGAGAGAGAGCGAGAGGGAGGAACATATAATAACTAGGCTGGGCTAGAGCGTACATTCAGATTAGACTAGGTTGGGAGGAAAGCCGATTGAGGCACCTGCGACAAAAATCGAAAATCCACAGATTAGGTGTTCTCTGGAGTAATGTGATGTGTTGGTTTTGTCATGGGTCCAAGGCGTTGACACATGCCAGCAGTGATGTATGCACGGCGCGCAGAAAGATTGATGTGTGTTGTTGGTGTGAATTTTTGGCATACGGTGGTGCGATTTGCTCCCAGTGCAGGTCACTGATGTATGTGTTAAGCGTCTAGCCATGATGTGCGGCATCGCTGCGTGGTTTCGAGGCCAGCTCCTGGCGCGCTCTGTTCGCGCATGGCCCTGGCGCGTATGTCGCTGCTGCCCGTGTGCGATGTGATGTTTTTGGCGTCCGTTCTGGGTGCCCCTCCTCATCATCATCCTTTTGCGCCTCTGTCTCTCCTCCCTTCTCCCCTGTTCTCCCCCTTCATCCCGTAAAGTTCCTCCGCCTCCCTGCTTCTGTTCCAGTCTGATGTTCCCTCTCTCCCCCCCATGTTTCCTCTTCCGTTCCCACCCCCTCTTTGTTCCCTCCCTCCATCTCTCTCCCCCTCCCTCCCCATCTTATCACCCCCGTCATTCCCCTATTCGTCCGCAGCCTCCTCTTTCATCTCTCTTCTCATCCTCCTCCGCCTCATCCTCTGCCCAATCATCATTCTATGATCAGGTAACATGTTTAGCACGCCGTGCTCTGCAATACCGTTTTTTTCTCATCCTGTTCCTGCTCCTTCTCCTCGTCCTTGTCCTTTTCTTTCTCCCATTCGAGCGGTAAGCCACTGGATTGTATTGTCCGTTGCTTACGCAATCGTCTCCCGCACCGCCGCCGTTTTTGCTCGGGGGCACGAATGTTGGCCAAGCTTTCGTGCCCGTGATGTTCCTGATTTACACCCTGACCGCGTTATTCCGCTCATCGCAAAACAGAATCTCTGATCCTACACCTTTCGTTTCAGGTGGTCGCGGAGCAGGTTTCTGCTCCATGCCACGGCCGCGATGGTTTCCTCCCGTTGCCTTGTTTCGATGGCGAATGTTCCACAAACTTGCCGTGTGACACAACCAATTCAAGGACTACCACTTCAAGATTAACACGTTATTCTCCAGGTGCGCCGAGCGCTCGTTGGACCGTCTTCACCGTGTTCGTGCTCAAATACATGATTACCGCGATTACCGCGGCCGGCGGCGCCGATGCCGCCCCGCCGCCAGGTTTGATTCCGGGGAGCGAGCGCAACTACCATTACCAGGACATCACCTACAAGGAGGATTGCGCCCCCCGCTCGCTCTCTCTGCCCTTCGGGTACTCTTGAAGTGTGTTCGAGATGCTTTGGGTTTTCTCGCCTTCACGGCATTCGCTCGTGGGCCTCGAGCTATTCGCAATTGTGCTGCGGAAGCCCGAGGGGAAAGAGGAAAAGGGCGCATCGCCCTCATTGCATCCTCGCGTGGGTGCAGTTGACCATGTCCAGCACTCTACCGATCCGACGCTCACATCGTCGGCGTCGGCAAGGCGTTCCGATTTGTCCGCAAGTGCGGTGTGGGAACCAGGGGAAGCGCGCGCAGGCAAGAACGGGCATACAGAGGAGGGTCGGGCAACTACGTTGCCATCCTTCCGGGGAACCGTTGCACAGTCTTGGCGCTATTCGTCATCGGTTCTCCAGGACGTGACCCTCAACGTTACCTGCGCACTCGCTGCCCGTGTCAGACCTGGATCCTTATGTGCACTTCTGGACGATCTCACAGGCGGAAGTGCTCAGCACATGAAATACGACGCAAAACGATTTTCACCGGCCCACACAGGTCATTGTAAAGGATGAATGGGCACCTCTGTTCCCTTTTTGTCGAGGAAAAACAAGTACCAATTAAAACGAAAAACGGATGTATCACATCGCGCCACCTAATCAGAACAAGAGGAGTGCTCCGAGCGCAGCCATCACCCCATCCGCGCGACAGAAGAAAATACGCAAAACATTGACGAGGAAGACCATACCAGGGACAGATACCCACGACGGCTCCGAGGATCGCTACCATAACACCGCCGTTGGTGGGTACGAGGGCCGCCACGCCTCCTCGACACCTGGAAGGGGCCCCACGCTGGACGGAAGGCCATCGGAGCGGGAATGGCCGCTGCCATCCGCAACATCGCTGGAACGTGCGCGGGCGCTGGCGGCATCGGCAGCATGCGACGCCTCCGCACATGGGGGCCCGAGCAGCAGGCTCGCGTGCCCTTCCAGCGTTGGGCGCGGGAGGCGTTGATTTGGCCAGTGGCGAACTCGGATCTCAACGAGTTTCGCCAAGCGGCCTAAATTTTCGCCCCGCATGACCAGCATGGATCGCGAGCGCGCGGGCGAGCGGCCGTCGGCTGCCCTCATCCAAGGTAGTCATTGCAATGGCAACCCAGTGCCACCCATGAGCAACCACGTGCGCAGCTTGGCCGAACGGCGGGGCCAGGTCGGAGCGGGGGCACGCCCGCGCGCGGCATCGGCCCAGATGAACTTCAACCGATTGCCGCAGGAGCGCATTGGCGACCTCCTCGCCAGGGTCGACACCCTCCGCAACAGGGCGCAGCACGCCGGCTAACTCACGATCGGCCACGAGGGCTTCAGCAACGTCTTGCCGCGCGCGGCGGGCGCGGCGAACATCCAGCTGGCTACGATCCGGCAGCGCTCCGACATTGCCCGCCCGACGGAAGCACCGCAGTCGGCGCGCACGATGGGCCAGCGACGCCGATTCGAGCGCATGACCGAAGGCTCGCCTGGGCAATCTCGCCTCGGCCGCGCACTCGCCCCAGCGCCAGGCGTTTCGCGCGGGCGCGATCAGAGCGCCGACGGCACTGGAGCCGGATCGAGCTGGGGCGGCAGGGGCCCCTCAGCCCCAGCAGCGGCACCGAGTCCACCTTCGGCACCGCGAGCCGCCAACGCCGACGCGTCGGCAGCAGCGCGGGCGGCGCGCCCAGCAGCGGTTTTCGACCCTGTCACCGACTCCGACACCATCGCCTCGCGCGGCGAGCAGATCGCCACCGACCACCCCGAACTGCGCGAAGTTCCCGCGGAACTGCGCGGCGCGTGGGACCCGCGAGCGCGCCAAGTCCCAATGGCGCCGCTTCCGGAACGCCACGCAGCGTCGCTCGCAGAGGGTCATCAAACGCAAGGACAAGGGCCACAGGAAGGGCCGCCGCGCCTTCCTGGCCGATTTGCCCGACAACGACCCCCGCGAAACTTTCGCCGGCCTCGGGAAGGGCAGGGGCAAGAGAAACGGCATGCATCGGACCGGTGGCATGGGATTGATTGGCCGAAAAGGCATCTCACCAGGCCCTGGCGGGTCACGTCTACGGCGCCACGACTGCAACTAGCGCGCCTGATGATTCTACACAGATTACGTGTGGCTGTCAGCTCTGTAGCATTTCTACAGCTCGAGTTAGGTTCCGAAAACCGACAGCATCTGCCAAGCTGACACTGAACAGCCGATCCCGCCCGCGTGCTTTGTCACAGTGATATGTACCCGATGGATCTGAGATTAAGATGGCGAGCGGGAATAAGATCGAATATGGGGGGGGAACGTTAGAGCTCCAACGAATGTTCAGATTTCGAGGGATCGATTTTTAACAGACCAAAATCATGCAAAACTTCCGTCGGTATTTTTTGCCATCTAGCCCCCCAATAGCACCGACAGCCGACAGCCACTGGACGGCCCACGCCGCCGTCGAGCATGCGGCCGCCTGCATAGGCAGCAGGCCACGCGAACGGCCCCAGCGCCTGGGGACGCGACACCAGCGTCGGCACATCCACGCGCAGCGCCCACTGCCCGAGCCGCGCCTCGTTAAACGACTACGCCGAGCTAGAGGCGGAGGATGAAGAAGGAGCACGCGCAAAGCTGCACTTAGACCCAGGAGTACGAGATGCATTTCTGATTTGCCGCGAGGGCAACTACGTTGCTGGCCCGCCCACCACAGCCCCGCTGAAAGTACATGCCGCCGCCGAGACCGCGGCGGCCAAGCGCGACGCCAGTCTCTCATCCACGGAACATGCGCTGAGGGCGTCCAAGGGGGTGGCCGCCGCCATCTTCGAGGAGCTCGCGATCTGCGTCAAATACAAGCGTGTCGAGCGACGTCCTCTAACAGGAGCTCGGTGTGCCATGGGCCCCAGACGCGCGCCCAGGTGGGAGCAACGCAAGGGGCCCGACGGCAAAACGGCCAGGGCCACCTGGCGCCGCGCGGCGCTGAGCGGCTTCCGCGACATGTGCGCCGGAGCCCTGCAGTTGTTCGCCGGCGCGGTGAAGCGGGCGCCCCGGCGCATTCTGTCCTCGCGGGCGGCTCGTCGCCCAGACGGGGCGTGCGTCGCCGCGGACGTCGAGGGGGCTTTCCTGCAGGGCATGACCGATGCCGAGATGCAGGGGCAGGGCGAAGCGCCATGAGGGGCGAACTTCGCCCTGCCACCCAGGAGCGCCGCCATGCTCCGGCAGGTTCCAGGCGACGAGTCCTTCGACAAGCGGACCTAATGCTTGCGCTGCATCAAGCCGAGCACGGGCTGAAAGGATGCGCCCAGGGCTTATCCATGAAGCTCGCCAGGGTCACGCGCGCGCGCCCGAGCGCAGCACCGGCCGACACGATGAGACCCTGAGCTCGAGGTCAAACGCGAGGCGCCCGGCACCAGCGGCGCCGGCGGCTCAGAGTCAGCGCCCACGTTGTCCAAGCACGTTGGCGACATGAAGATCGCAGGACGCAAGGAGCACGTCAACCGACTCATCGGCCACATCGAGAGCGCTTTCGGCAAGACGCAGGGCGCTTACGACGACTTCACCATCTGCGGAGCCCACCAGCACCGAAATGCCAAACGCACAGAGACGCTCGACAAGGACGAGTACATCGACGCGCTGATCTCCGCCAGGCACGTCGACCTAGCCAAGTCGAAGGCCGACGAGCCGGCCGGAGGTCCACCCCCAGATCTCTTCGCCTCCGTTTCCGGAGCAGCTGCCAACGCGCTGCTCATACAATTCCACGTTGCCGTCAACATCGTCGCGCTGCAACGGGCAAAGAGCAAGCCGCTCATCAGGCGCGCGACGCAGCTCACCTCCGTTGTTTTGGCTATGCAGAAAATCAAGACGCACGTCGTCTTCCTGGCGATGGAGCGCGCAGGCCAGGTCTGCGTGCGCAGAGACGACTCGTTCAAGCGTAAGGAGGGGACGGGGTGCAGCATGCGTGGCGCCGTATACACGCGTCTGGGCAAGTGTCCCAGTACCAGTAAGCAGATGTGCCACTTGCTCGGCGCTGTGAGCGGCGATCATCTTTTTGCTCTGAGCTGATAGCAGCCTGCGCAGCAGCAGACGGCCTACAGGCGCACCCCCTGGCGCTCCACGAGACGGCGCGCGGACCCGCATCCGCAGATGAGATCAGGAGGCTGAGGGGGGAGGGAGGCTACGCTGTGCCAGCTGAGCTGGTCGCGGACGGCATGTCCGTCGTTTCCGCCTTGGCCATGGACCACGCGCGGCCGCCATCAGAGAATAGCACGGCAGGCCACCTGTGGTGGCTAGCAGACCAGCTGCGCACCTCACGGGTCTCCGATATGCCGCGGTGCGACACCCGCGACATGAGGGCCGACCCAATGACGAAGGGAAGTATCGGCTGGGAACTCATCCTCGACACCGTGAAGTTGAGCAAGGAGCGGCACAGGAAGACGGTGCCGAGCTCCCGCCACAGCAACTTCAACAGGGACAATGACGACGCTACTGGGTAACCCAATCGGTTTCGCATCTCCGGACTAGGTCCGCGAATGCACCGACCGTCGTGCATCTCGCGAAATGCGTTCGCGAGCGCGACACAGTCCAGCCGGAAGAGAGAGAGAGAGAGAGAGAGACGACGACGAAGAACGAAGCACGCCAGTGAGAGGGCTGTTTCCACGAACTGCGTTCGCGGGGCAGCAGGTTTCGCACAGCAGAGCGCGCAAGTGAACAGCTGAGCGCTGCACACGAATATCCTGCTACAGGGCTGGTTTTTTGATGAAGGACCTGGTCAGTAGAAGGTCCTCCGTGCTCAGCTCCCCTCGCTCGGTTCATGAAGGACGTGGTTAGTAGAACGCCCTCTCAGCTTGGCTTATTGTTGTTTCGTTGGTTTGGGTGGGGTTTGCGTATTCGGGCCAGCGAGGCACTAGCAGACTCGCTCGAACACCAGACTCAAACTGTAAACCATTGTGTTGTATTGTTGTTTGTTGTTGCAACCAGTTCCCTCACCGTTGCAGTTTTTGTTCGGGTGCACGAAAGCTGGCCAAGCTTTCGTGCCCGTGTTACTCCCGTGCTTTACCTCAACCGCGTTATCCGCCCATCGTAAAGCAGAGCCTCCTACCGTACACGTTTACTTTTAGTCTCCCTCTCTAACGACGACGGCCTCCCCGCCGCTCCCCGCCACCCAGGTGGAGCTCGCCCCGATGGGCCACACCAGCCACCGATAGCGGGGCACGGTCACCGACCGCCGCCCGCCCAGAGCTGCTCCCGCTCCGCCTTCTGTGGCAGTTCATGGGAACCTCCCACAAGGGGCAAACAACACGCTGTTTTGGCAGAAAACGTCGACGCTGAATCGACGCTGGAAATTTTGTTTTGACCGCAAATTGTTGTTGCTGTTGCGAATCGACGCTGAATTGACGCTGACTGGCGCTTTTTCATCGATTACCAGACACTTAGCGCGCTGGTGCATTTTGAAAACGGAGTGTCGAAGATATGCCAGGTTCCCATGAGTTGCTCCCGTTCCGGCGGCTCCGGACAGAGCGACGAGCGCCCGTCGTTCGCGCGAGGGTGGGCGCATTTCGCCATGATGCAAACGCCCTGAGATCCTGGCGTTGCTGCTTTTTCGCGCCAGGCGTTGTCTTCCGGATCTGGGCCACGGGACCCTCACACATTGGTCCGGCTCGAAACACTCAGCAGAAAGATGTGGTCTAGAATTCGGGTCGTGATTGCTCGCGATGCCCCATGTTTCGCAGCGTCGGATCTCAGGGCGGGTCCTGCGGGGAACGTGTCCCGAGGTGTTCCTCGTTTTCGACTCCGCGCCCAGGGGCTGTCAGAGAACTGCTCGGGACAAGAAGCTGATCTTGGGCGAAGGCCCCGGGGGTCCAGGGCCCGCTTCCCTCGGGACCCGTCTGCGTCATGCGAAACGCCCCTCCGAAGCACCCAGGCCTTTACCAAGGAGGAGGAGGAGGAGGAGGCCTAACGCTTCAGGCTCTGTCCTTCAGTTAGCGCAGCGTCAAACATTGGAGGAGGAGGAGGAGGAGGAGGAGGAGGAGGAGGAGGGAGATCGAGGGTAGAGATTTCTGGTACATTCGACATTTTGGAGCCCCTGGGGAGGCTTCTCGTGGGCACGGCTGGATGCCCCGAGGCTCTCGCCAGAAATCAATCCTGAAGAGTTCCGGGAGTCGGCTTTTGACCCCCAGTCTCAGACCTCCAACGTCTTGACAAAATTCGAGACGCCGAGTTTTTTCCGCGGTGTTGGCGTCGGGAGGCCCGCTGCGGGCCGTTCTGCTATGAGAAAACATCTCGTGATGGAAGAGCCAGCCCCGCAGAAGGGGTCGGGCCTTCCGCGGGCCCCGCATTGAAAAGCTTACGAAGTCGAAGCCCTTAGCACGCTCGCCGTTTCGTTCCGCTTCTTGCACCTCCTCTGCTGATGTTCGGCCTCCGCCGCCGCGCTGCAGCGCGACAGGCCTCCGACCAGAAGGCTACCTCTCGATCCTTCTCTTCTCCTTCGCTCCCTCTGGACGGGGCGATGGGGAGCAGGAGGGGAGGCAACGTTAGGGGGGGATACGCTTAGGTGGAGGGGGGGATGCATCGGCCCAGGATCGCCGAGTCGTCGCCGATAGGTGCCCAGTAGCCCACCCCGCCCACGAGCGTGAGGACTTGTTATCGGGTGCCCATCGCCCATCCATGGGCGATGCATCGCCGATTCCAGGTCGACCTCCCTGAGCAGGTCCTTCCCCAGCCCCCATCGTTGACCTTCCGAGGAGGGAGAGGGGGGGAGAGGGGGGGAGGGGGGAGGGGGCCCCTCCAGGGCTGCCGCCACGGCTCCTGACCCTGGGGTCTGCCTCTCGTCCCACTCCGAGGCCCAGGCAGGCCCTCCTCGTCTCCTGGCCCCTCCCTCTCCTGGGCCAGGCCGCAGCCCTCCCGGAGCACTCGGCCCCATGCGCGCCCCGTCGCCCTGCCGCTGGGCCCGGGCCGCGCCGGGCTCGCTCTGCTGCTCGTTTGCCGGGCGCGGTCGAGCTGCCCGAGAGGCTGCTCTCCCTTTTCCTCCTCCTCCTCCTCCTCCTCCTCTTCCTCCTCCTCCTCCTCCTCCTCCTCCTCCTCCTCCTCCTCCGTTTCCTCCTCCTCCTCCTCCTCCTCCTCCTCCTCCTCCTCCTCCTCCTCCTCCTCCTTCCTCCCTCCTCCTCCTCCTCCTCCTCCTTCGTCGTCCTTCCGGCTCGCCTCGGGGCCTCGGCGGGCGCTCCTGGGGCCGCGCGTCCGCGGTAGACTCGACCGCGGAGAGGCTGGCCCGCGCTCCTCCGACGCTGCGGGCCGGAGCGGCCAGGCAGCGCGGCGGAGAAAGCTGCGGGCCAGGCCAGCCCGCAAGGGTGGCGACGAGAGACCACTCCGCGAGCGGCCAGCGACCTCCTCCTAGTCGTCGTCGTCGTCGTCGTCGTCGTCGTCGTCGTCGTCGTCGTCGTCGTCGTCGTCGTCGTCGTCGTCGTCGTCGTCGTCGTCGTCGTCACCGCCGCCGTGGGGGCGGCTGGCCGAGAGACCGGCTCCCGAGTGTGGGATTCCCGAGTGTGCGGGATGCCCTGAGGGATCGAGGAGGAGGAGGAGAGGAGGAGAAGGAGGAGTAGGAGGAGGAGGAGGAGGAGGAGGAGGAGGAGGAGGAGGAAGGAGGAGTAGGAGGAGGAGGAGGAGGAGGAGGGAGGGGGAGGGGGAGGGGAGGAGGAGGAGGAGGAGGAGGAGGAGGAGGAGAGGAGGAGGAGGAGGAGGAGGAGGAGGAGGAGGAGGAGGAGGAGGAGGAGGAGGAGGAGGAGGAGGAGGAGGAGGAGGAGGAGGAGGAGGAGGAGGAGGAGGAGGAGGAGGAGGAGGAGGAGGGGAGGAGGAGGAGGAGGAGAGGAGGAGGAGGAGGAGGAGGGAGGAGGAGGAGGAGGAGTAGGAGGAGGAGGAGGAGGAGGAGGAGGAGGAGGAGGAGGAGGAGGAGGAGGGGGAGGAGGACGACGAGGAGGAGGAGGAGGGAGGGAGCCGGCGACGCCCGAGCGATCCCGCAGAGGGACAGGCTTGCTCCCGTCGTGGCGGGGCCAGCGGGGCGCCTGGTCGCGGCGGCCCCGCGACGCGCCGCCACGTCGAGGGCAAACATCGATCTGTGGTTTCTCACGGGGGAGGGAGGCCTCCCACGGCAAGATGTGCGGGTCTCGCGTTGGAGTCGGCTGGGAGTCTGAGGTGGCCCAGCGCTGGTTCTGGCCAGCAGGAAGGGGGGGGCCAAGAGGTGCGAGGTTTGGGGTTCGAGGCTTCTGTGCCCCGGTCTCGGAGGGCCGTTTTCGGGCCACGGGACCGTCCAAAGAACAAGGGTGAAAAACTGCACCAGGTGGACCTGGGGCCCAGGATGGGTCCGCGGACCGATTTTGAGCGAGTCTTCACACCCCCTCTTGACCAGTTTTCTCGGGCCCAACCAGCTCAGACCCCCTGACCGCCTCCAAGTGTCTCACGACACGATGTGCGGGTCTCACGGCTGCGCGAGACTGCTGAGCGACGGTGAGCGAGAGTGGGTGGGGAGAGTGAGTGGAGAAAGTGGGAGGCCCACGCTGCCCGACATCGAAGATCAGAGGTGCAAGAGCGCACGATAATGACACGTTCCAGGATTCCCCAGATTTCCAAGAATTCCGCACGGGTCCCAGAAATGAAGGCCGCTAGATCGTTCTTGGAGATCTTGGACACATCATGAGCCAACCGTTTCATGACAGCATTCTCGTCCTAGACGAAGGGGGCCCTTCCAGTCTATCACGCTCAATGCTGTCCACCACCACCACCACCACCACCACCACCACCACCACCCTGGCGCGCACATGCGCGGGCAGACTACGCAGCCAGCTTTTGAGGTAAGGTTTGTCGAGGATGGGAGCCGCTGGCCAACCCAAGCGTCCATCCCGAGAAGACTGGCGGCATCGGCCGAACTCGTCCGCGATCGAGCGCTCCCAGAACGGCCGACCGATCGGAGCGGCTCGCGCTGTGGCCAGTGTCAGCCTGCCTCGGCTCTGCAGTTTCGGTGAGTGCGCGCAGCCAAGCGATCGACCGGTCGATCGATCGGAGTGGTTCTCGCTGCTTCTGCTGAGGTCATGTCCTGCCTCGATTCTTCAGTTTTCCGTGAGTGCCCACTCCCACCCTGTGAATCATGGCAGGTGTATGTCGGAACAGCGGCCGTGCGTCTGGCAGGCGCCCCCAATCCCAGACCTCCGATGGTGTTGTTTTAGCGGTCTCGGCTCCCAGAGGCTTTGTCTCGGGCCCCGGGGCCAGCAGAAGAGTAGCCACGACGAAAGCCAGGTCGAGGAGAAAGGGTTGAGGGCTCCGGGAGCCCACGTCGGGAAAAATATGCCGTCGGAGGCATGGGTTGTGGTGTTGGGCGCCGTGCCTCTTGTCCCTCTGCGCCCGCGCCCGAGCGCTCCGAAGTCGGAGCGGCTCACGTTGTTGAGGTCTTCTTGTCCCAGGTCTTCGGCCCAGTCAGGGCGCATATGCCGTCCCTGCAGGAGCATGGCGGGTAGATGTCAGGACCGCGTCTGCGTGTCTAGCAGACGCCACGGCAGACGCTGCCATTGCGTGGTTGCTGCCTGCTGGAAAGAGCGTTGCCGAAGGAGGTGGGGAGGGAGAAGAGGCGAGGGAAATGAGGAAGGGAGGGGGAGGGAGGGGTTCAGGGAAGGAAGGGAGGCAGGGGAGGAGGGAGGGAGAAAGGCAGGGAGAAAAGGGTCGGTTGATCACATCCTCTGTGCTACACGTTTTGGATTCCTTCTTATTCGGCCGCCGTAGCTTACCTGTCGATGAAGGGTCAACGCCGCACTGGTTCATCTGTATCTGACAGGGGCAGCGGTGATGGAGGGAAGCAGAACGGAAGGATTGGGAGCACGAGGAATGAGGAGGATAAGCAAACATCAGAAGGGATAAGGAAGAAAGAGGGGAAGGACGGAGGAAGGTAGGGAGGGAGGAAAGAGAGAGGGAGGGAGGAGGTCAGGGAGGGAGGAAAGAGTGAGGGAGGGAAGGAGGGAGGGAGGAGTTACCAGTAGGGGGGAAGGGGAGGGAGGTCATGGAGTGAGGTCTGAAGGGGAGCGAGAATGGACAGAGCGAGCTAGGTCACCATGGCGCGATGACAACAGCCCGCCGCGCCTTGCGGAATGGGCTGGACCATGAACAGCATCTGCCTGCGACGGGAGACCTGCCCCAGGGGCTCCATACCTCCCGAAGAGGGCCAGAGGCGATGGACCCAGACCTCCTCGCACCGCGGACGAGCACGAAGAACGCTTCTGGCAACATTCGGCCTCACGGGGCATCACGGGGCCACGGCGCCGTCAGCAACAAGCGCGGGATGAAGAAAACCGGCTCACAAAGAAAGGAGCCCCGGCCTCTGGGGAGCCACGTTGTAAATAGAAGCACGGCGTCGGAAGCCAGGGAAGTCGGAGGACCTCGCCGCACCGCCGATGGATCGGCGATAAGGCGCGGCCTTCTGAGCCCCTCTTCTCCTGCCCCATCTGGGAAGCCTCCAAGGACGGGGGTTCGGGACCTCTGAGGGGGGGGGGCCTCGGAGGTGTGGGCTCCTCCACGCCGCCACCCCTGCTGCTTCCCACCTTAGGCTGGGCTGCAGGCGTTCGAATCGTCGCTCTTTGTGAGTCGCTGCTGCTGTCATTGCGCCTCAATCGGGAGCTCTGGGACAGCGTGTCGCCCCGCCGGTTCTGGCCCGCAGCGCCCAGGCGCGGCACCCTACCCGCTACCAGGCCCCCTTGGCGTGAACGTTCCGAGCCTGTCCCGGGCTCCCGCCCCCTCGGAGCGGAGCGACACGCTGTCCGCTCGCAGGTGACAGCGTGCCGCCGGGGCCGCCGCTGCGACGCGCTGTCCCAGGCTTCCCGACCGTAGGGGCGCCTCCCTGGCTCGTCCCACCTCAGGCTCGTCCCACCTCAGGAGGAGGAGGAGGAGGAGGAGGAGGAGGAGTAGGAGGAGGAGGAGGAGTAGGAGGAGGAGGAGGAGGAGGAGGAGGAAGAGGAGGGAGGAGGAGAGGGGGGACGTTGCCGCGTCCCACCTCCGGCCGGGCTCGTCGCTTCTGTGAGCCGCTGCTGCCGTGGCTGCAGTACGGTCGGGCGCCCCATGGGGCCCCGCCGCGCCTCGGGCGCGACGCGCCGACCACTTCTGGGGCATCCGAGCGCCGGTGTCCCGAGCTGTCCGCTCGCCAGGGGATCGCGCGTCGCAGGGGCCGCCGCCGCCGCCGCGGCACGCTGAGAGAGGGATATCCCGACCGCAGGGGCTCCTCCCTGCCGCCACCTCTGCTGCTTCCCACCTCAGGCTGGGCCACATGGCGAACCAGCAACACACACCCATACCCAGAAGGGGATTGGAGAGGGCTATGGGTGCGTGTTGTCGGATGGGGGTCCCCGCTCGAACGGGAGCGTTCCCCAGGGTCCGACAACCCGCACCCATACCCATAGCCAGTCCTCCTCCCGACGACCCCCCCTATGGGTATGGGTGCGTGTTGTCCGTTCGTCACCACAGGCATTCGAGTCGTCGAACTTGCTAGTCGTCCTCGTTGTTTTCGTATGATATCCCCTCTGCGTTGGCTCAAAGGCTCTTGTAGACCTCGCCGATGGGGTCCGAGTAGATGGGGTCGGAGGTTCGCGCCGCATCGCCGATGCATCAGCGATGCGGCTCAATGTGGAGACCTATATTCTCCACGCTGGCGTCGCCGATGCATGGCCAGAGCATCGACGGTGCATCGCCGATGCATCGGCAATGCGTTGCGATCTTCCTACCCCATCTACTCTGGCCCCATCTAGGAGGCCTCTAAGTCCCCGTGGGGTGGTGGGCGCTCGCGGCAGTTTGGGCCTACCATGTCCCCAGGGGTCCACCACGGAGTCCAGTGGTGGAGTGTTCCTAGAGCCTCCATGCCTCCAAGGTGAGCGAGGAGGAGGAAGGGTGAGGCAGGAGGAAGAGGGTAATGAGGAAGAAGAAGGAGGAGGAGGAGGAGGAGGGGCGAGGGAGAATGAGGAAGGCGAGCGAGGAGGAGGAGGAGGAGGAGGAGGAGGAGGAGAATGGTCGAGGGAGAAGGAAGAGGATGGGGAAGAGGAAGGAGGAAATGGTGAAGGCATTTTTGCAGGGAGCGAGCGGGCGAGGTGGAGGTGGAGGAGGGGGAGGGGAGGAGGAGGAGGAGGAGGAGGAGGAGGAGGAGGAGGAGGAGGAGGAGGAGGAGGAGGAGGAGGAGGAGGAGGAGAGGGAGGAGCAGGATGATGGATAATATGATGTTGATGATGATGTGGTGATGGTGATGGTGATGGATGGTGATGATGATGTGATGTGAAGGAGGAGGTGGCGGAGGAGGAGAAGAAGGAGGGGAGGAGGAATGGAGGAGGGGGTGGAGGGGGCAAAAGGAGGGAGGAAGGAGGAGGAGAAGGAGGAGCAGGAGGCGCAGGAGGAAGATGGATAGCAGGAGGAGGGGCGAAAGGAGGAGGTGGGGGATGAGAAGAGTTGCATTGTGATGACGATGAGAAAAAGGAGAAGGAGGAAGAGGGAAGGGGGTGAGCAGAGGGAGGAGGAGCAGGAGGAGGAGGAGGGAGCGGATGGGTGGATCGGAGTCCTGCCCTCCCTCGCGCCACCTCCGCTCGCCCCCCCCCCCCGTTCGCTCCGCCCGTCGCACCTCCACTCCGCCGTCGTCGGCGGCGGCGGCCCCGCCGGGCGGAGGGGCGGAAGCCCTGCGGTCACCGCCGTCTGCCGCGCTCACTCCGAGGCCCACAGGGGGACGGCGGCGGTGGCGGGCCCGGGGGGCGTCCCGGGGCCGCCTTGGGCTTCCACGATGCCGTCTCGGAGTTTCGAGCGAGCGGGGTGTATGGTCGTCCCTCCTCCTCGGCCTCCTCCTCCTCCTCCTCCCCCTCCTCCGCCTCCTCCTGCTCCTCCTCCTCCACCTCGTCATCTTCCTCCTCCTCCTCCTCCTCCTCCTCCTCCTTCTGGCCCTCCTCTTGGCCCTCTTCCGCCTCCTCCGCCTCCTCCTGGTCCTCCCCACCCCCTGGTCACGAATAGCATCTCCCCGTCGCACCACGAGGCGTGTCGGTAATGCGTGACAGGCGTTTCGCCTGAAGTCTCCCCCCACGGTGTGTGGCCTTGAAGCTTGAACTTTCCAGCAGCTGCATTGGTGGCGGGCGGCTCCTTGTCGACATGTGGCTCTTGCCGTGACCGCTCCTTTTCCATGAGGGGGCTCGCCCCTGAGAGCTCTCTACCTCTTGGCATCAGACGTGTGAACCAGCGCAGCAGTTACACGGGTGGAGGGCGGCGTCGTCTTCTCAAGTTGACGCCTCGCTGGCGCTTCCATGAATCAGGAGGGGGAAAACACACGCAGACACAATGAATCGCCGATTTCCCAGAAAACATGGGAAAATATGGGAAGTGGGGGGAAGACAGAATCCCAGAAAATATATGAAAATATAGGGATTCCTGATATGTGCGTGTATTTGTTTGTGTGCCCCAGGGCCCCTTCAATGAAGTGATGTTAAATGATGCACATCCTCCAGCAGATACACATTGGCGGAGCGCGGCTGCCGTTTCAGAACGGAGCCGTCGCTTGAGTGGCAGGCCCACAGGGGTGTCTCTAGAGGGGGTTCTTCGGAAGAGAACGCGAATGTCTGCGGGGGCTTCCGACGAGGTGGCGTGAGGCTGGAGAGTGCATTATCGCAGCAGCGTTGCTGCACCGTGGCCCTCATGGCTCTCCTCCTCCTCCTCCTCCTCCTCCTCCTCCTCCTCCTCCTCCTCCTCCTCCTCCTCCTCCTCCTCCTCCTCCTCCTCATGGCCCTCCTCCTCATGGCCCTCCACCGCAGCAGCGTTTCCTTTCGCCCTCCTCCTCCTCATCCATCGGGAGGGGGGGCTCGATGTATGCACCACGTCGTTTGGTCGTAAACGGGCCGAGGAACTCGGCGAAGGAGCTCGGTGTGTAGACGCTCCAGCATCCCACAACTCAAGAAGCTGGGACGTCTACACACCGAGCTCCTCGGCTGACCCGTCGACATGGTGTATACCGTGAGCCCATCCTAGTATATCTCCTCTTCCTCATCCTTTCTCTTCCCTCCCGTCTCCCATCATCCTCCGTTTGACTTGCCCCGCGTACTGGGGCCCTGACACATCACGCTCGAGGACTCATCATCAGCCTTCTTCGGCGGCGCGCAGAAGGGTGGATCTGGCGGGAGGGAGGAGGAAGGAATGTGATTATGTGTGTGTGCATGTTGGGGGCTCCCGGGTGGCCCTCGTTGGGGCTGTTGGGCGCAGCTCGAAGGCGCGGTCAGGAGCGGCCCGAAGGCCGTCCGGAGGCCAAGGGATCGATGTTCCTGCGTGCCATGCCTGCGAGGCCAGCAAACATCTACAACCACCCCCCCTGATATCACCACCCTCTGCAAGACGAGAAAACATCTGGACCCCTTCCCATGATATCACCATCCCCGAATTTTGATGTTGGTCCATCCGGACGGGCATCATAAGGGGGTCGTCGTCGTCGTCTCGGCTGGACTCGATTCGCTCCGTCGCCATGGCCGACGTCGCCGCGATTTCGGGGCCCTGGATCGAAGCCTCCACTGTACCTCGAACAAACTGTCCCATAGGAACCCTGCCTGTGACTGTCTCTCCGAGCGGCTCAGCTTCGAGGCGGACGACGACGGCTGAGCGGCGGCGTATAGGACACAGGCCAGGCCACCTCGCGGGCCCGCTCCTGCTGCGCTGCTCCGTGCCGGGCCCCGTGCGCCGCCGTCGGCCGTGCCCGCTTGCCTGCACGCTCTCGGACCCTGACGGGCGGGTCGGGCGGGCGGGCATCTGCTATTTGGACCTCGCCGCGAGCCGTGATCATGACGTTGAAACGGCGGGTCAGGTGGGTCTGGCCGACTGGGCTGGTTGGGCTAGCCAGGGGAGGGTTACAGAAGGCTTCCGAGGCCACCTGAGGTGGTGCTGGGCTGTTTGAGCTGGCTGGATTGGGTGGGCTGGGTGGAGCAGCTGGGCCGACTGGAGAGCAGTGCGAGCGCCAGAGACCCTCTGAGGCCGAACGACTCTGGCCCAAACGGGTCCTCCGCATGACTATCCTCGTCCTCCTTCCTTGTCTTCTTGAGCCTCATCGTCCTCCAACTCCTCCTCCTCCTCCTCCTCCTCCGCCTTCTCCTCCTCGTTCTCCTTGTTATGCTCCTTCGCCGCAGTGTCAAGCGTCGAGTGGCTCACGGTCAAGGGCTATCGTGTGCCTGAAGACCGCTTGGTGCGGGAGGAGGCTGCGCACGCCATGGTGAGGCCCAGGCGTCATGATGGCCGCCGCGAGGCTGAGCGGGGCGTCGGTGGGCCGCACACGGCCCCAGGCCAGCGCCGCGGCGGCGCACCACTTCCAAAGGTGCTCGCTGCTACGGTAGAGGGAAACAATTACTGAACACTCCCCCTCCCCCCCAAACTCAATGTTAGCACGCGCAAAGGAGACTGCGGCCGAAGTGCATCTCATCAGACCCACCGCCAACTTTGAACATTGGGGGGAGGGGGAGGCGTTGACGGATGAATGTGGCATGTGTTCGCTAATTTGTTCCGAGGCTTGTAGCTTCCCCAGGGCCACCCAGGGGGGCAACAGCCGCGCGGGCTGGGGGTCTGGTCTGGGGCGCGCCCCCGAGCGGGCCAGCCCTGGACCGCACGGCGTTGCAGGTACCGGCGAGCCTGCTGGGTATGCAGCGTGGGTCCAGCGTGGCCCACCAGGCTCTGCAGTCTGCCCGAGGGCCTACCGCGTCGCGGAGAATCGTTCGGGAGGGTATGACCCGACCATGCCCTGAGAATCTCAACGCGAAAAGCATGCAGCCAGCGACGACGGCGCACAGGGGAGACGAAGAGTGAAGTGGTCGGGGGAACCCGGAGCAGCGGGTGGTGGAAAGCCAAAAGTGCAATTGTTTTCCGCATCCTCGTCATCATCCTCGTCCTCCTCCTCCTCCTCCTCCTCCTCCTCATCATCATCATCATCCTTCTCATCATCATCATCATCATCATCATCATCATCATCATCAGCAGCAGCAGCAGCATCATCATCATGCTCCTCATCATCCTCATCCTCCTCCTATTCCCCCTCCCCCCCTCCTCCCACCCAACCCTCCCTCATCCTTCCTCTCCTCCCATCCCGCCTCCCTCTTCCACCTCCTCCTCCACCCATCCCCCATCATGCGAGTCATTGTCGCCCTCCTCAATTGTCCTCCTCCACATTATTCTCCTCCCCAGCTTGAAGGCCTGGTCGCGTTCATGCCCACGACGGGACAGCGGAGACGCGCGCGGAGCGCGCATACGGCCAGGCGCGAGATGCGAGCATGGCGTGCATGTACCCCCCTCGTCTCTACGGCCATGGATTCAGTGCGAACAGGAAGGGCCCGCAGCCTTGGCTCAGGTCAGGAGGGCTGCCCCAGGGCCGCCACGGCTGGCGACCGACCCGGCTTCGAGCGAGGCCCGTCCAGTCTCGGCCATGTCCGCCTGTGGCCGAGCGCTGCTGCTGCTGCTGGCCCTGGGTGCTCCAGATTTCGTAATAAAGGGAGGGGGGTCTCATTTCGGGGGGGGGGTCTCTTCCAGGCTATCTTGGAGGGCCTGGGGGGGTCTGGGGACGATGTTTTGAAGGGTTATCCCACGGGGGGGGGGTCTAAAGGGTTATCCCACCGGGGGGGGGTCTAAAACTTCTCGTCTGGGAGGGTTGAGACCCCCTCCCTTTTATTACGAAATCTGGGGTGCGCTGTGGCCCGGCCGGGCGGGCGGCATCGCGCCGACGAAGGAGCGGCGCGCGTGCCCGCACTACCAGCAGGCGGGCTGCATGCTCGACGTCCTGGAGAAGGCGTGCGAGCCGGACGAGGGCCCCGCTGCGGCACACCTGGAGATGCACCGGGAGGAGCAGGAGGGAAAAAAACACACGCAGACACCATGAAGCCTCGCTTCCCCCGAAAATCTGGGAAAGTATGGGAAGTGGGGGGGGAAGATAACAAAAAAAAAAAAAAAAAAAAAAATGGGAAAGTATGGGGAATCGTTTGATCTGTGTGTATCTCTTTGTGTGTCTCAGGGCCCCTTCAGAGGAGTCAATCTACATGTGCTGCTGCCCCGCGCCGTACAGGAGGTGCGCCGCGGAGGAGCGGTCCCCGAACTGCGACCGCGCCGTCAAGGAGTTCATCCACCCGCTGGGTGCACTCCGGGACGTTACCCCGCAGAAGCTTGGTGGTCCCCAAACGTGGTGGTGAGAACACCCGGTGGTGAGTTTTGGGCGATTTGGGTAATGGTTTTCGAGCGCTGGCTGGCCCAGGAAACGCCAAACCTCGTGGCGACCGCGTGTCCCCAAACCCGGTGGCGACCCAGAATTATTTTTGGGGAGAATCGGGGTCACCACCGGGTGTCTCACCACCTGGTTTGGAGACCACCAAGAAGCTGGGCGAAGCCCTCCAAAGGGCGCGGGGCCGGGTGCTGGCCGACGGCGGCGGGGCCTGCGAGGTGCTGGCGCCGCAGGAGCCCCTGTCGAGGTGCGGGCACGAGGCCTCGCCGCCGGTGAAGCGCTCTCTGGAGAGGGAGGACCTCTTCTGCGAGATGCTCACGTGGCAGTTTGAGGAGCTGGGTGATGGCAACCCAGACGAGTTCAAGCGGAATAACTGCCCGTACGTCCGCAGTCGGAAGGCGAAGGCTGGCAAGGGTAAAGACGCTCGGAAGGGCCAACGCTTGACGCCCAAGGAGTTACCACTGGATTGGTTTGACCGGGTGGATGCGTCTGCGGCTGCGCATACCGCTGGCACACATGTTGATGTCATGGAGAGTGAGTTGTAAGCATGCATCAGCTTCGACACGGATGGTTTTCTGGTATTGGTTTGATTCGGCATCTAGACGCTTCGCGTAACCCCACCAGCCCATCCGGAAACGATGCCCAGGCGAGGTGCCTTAACCAGGCATGTGGGGAAGTACGCTGTGGAAGGATCGGGAGCCGTCCTTCATACCCCAGAAGGGGGAGAATGGAGGAGGAACCAAAGGAGGAGGGAGGAGGAGGGAGGAGGGGGGAGGGAGGAGGAGAATAAGGCGGATGAGGAAGAGGAGGAGGAGGAGGAGGAGGGCGAGCAGAAAGGCCAGCGCCTCTTGGATGCCTCTTGAGTTCCTTGTAGGCCTCTTCGGACCTCGTGGCGGTCCCGCGGGCCTCTTGAAGCGTCTTGGGTTCCTCTGGGGAGCCTGTCTGGCCCTCTTGGGGGTCTTTCGGCAGTCTCTTAGGGGCCCCTTGGAGGCATCTTGGGGGGCATCTCGGGGGCCTCTCGGGGCCTTCTGGGCGCCGCTTGGGGCCCTCTTGGGGGCCTCTTGGGGCCTCCTGGGCACCCCTTGGGGCCACTGTGGGGCACCCTTCGGGGCCTCAGAGGCCATCTTGGGGCCATCTTGGAGGAGATCGATCAGAGGAGGGAGGGCTCATTAATTGGAGTCCCCCTCTCAGGAGGCCAAATGGTCGCCCAAGCTTTCGTAACATTAGTGATCGTGGCCTTCTCGCCGAGGCCTCTTGGGGCGTCGTGGGTGTTTCTGGGGGACCTCTTGAGGCCTCATGAGGGTCTCTTGGGAGCCTCTTGGGGGCATCTTGGGGGTCTCTTGAGGGTCTCTTGGGGGCTTCTTTGGGGCCTTCTGGGCACTTCTTGGGGCTCTCTTGAGGCACCTGGGGGAGCCTCGAGGGCCATCCTGGGGCCATCTTGGAAGAGATCGATCAACGGAGGGGCCGTGGTAAATGGCCCCCCCCCAAGAGGCCTCAGTGTGGCCAAAACTTCTTGGTAACATCAATGAATTTGGCCTCCTCGCCGAGGTCATCTTGGACGCTCCAACCCCTCGCGAAGCGCCCCCTCCAAACCCATGGGTAGGAGGTAAGGGGAGGGGCAAGCCCTTCCCGGAAGGGGAAGAAGGGGGTGGGTGGAAGAGGAAACGCTCTCAACCACGCACGCACGCCCTAAAGGGCTGGTGGGATTCGGTGGCTACTCCCGTAGCGCATGGTGCAGGGCCTCACGTGCCATCACCATCGGCTCCCGATGCCCCCGCACCGTCTCGCCCCCTGCCTCGGCCTCGCCTCCCTCTTCCGTTCCACTCTCCCACCGCCTGGCAGGCGCACCCATCTGCTTGTTTGCGTTCTGGTGCCTTGTCGTCGGTATCCTTCTCCTGCGCCGTGCGCCAGCTGGTTGCCCTCGGTGGAGTTCGCGGTGTTCTACAAACCTCTCCGCGGCGTGCCCGCTTGGGGAATACGGCCCAGCTTTGGATAGCGCAGTTTCGCGAGTTTCGTCCCCTGGCACATGCTTGCACGTTCGACCATCGCCCAGTGAAGTTTGGATACCGTTGGGGCCCTCGGGGGCTCTCTTGGGGTCCTCTTGGGTCTTGAGGGGGCTATCGACCAAGGAGTGGGGATTGCTTAATTCTAGTCAACGCGCCTAGTGAGGACGCGCGCCTTCAACTGGGGTACCCTTGTGTCCTTGCCTCTGCGGCCCGTCCTTTACTGTTGCATCTGGTCGCCCGCCACCCCAAAAAAGTCTGCCTCCAAGGGTCGTGCGTCCTTACCAGCCGTCCTTAATACACGCTTTGTCTGCATAGTCCCCGCCCCCCTCCTCGGAGGTCGAACAGCGGCCTCTTGGAGCCCTCGTTGGGCGCTCTTGGGCGCGCCTGGGGCCGTCGTATACCCTCGTAGGCCCCTCTTGGGCTCTCTTGGGCCATGCGAGAGCCAGCTCGAGGCTCACCAGCACGTTTTGGAGGCCGCTACCTGCCGTGCTCGGCGCGACCAGGCGTGTCGGATGGTATCAGGTGCCCTGCAGGTTCTTAGGCCACGTGGACCGTGGCGCCCAGGACACTCCAGACACCCCACCCCGGTCCATCACCTGCCCCTCCCGATCCCCGCGCCCCTTCCTGCCCGCCTCCTCGCTCCGCACGGCCTGCCCGCCTTCCTGGCTCGGCCCCCGCCCCCGGCGGCCGCCCGCCCGCCCCATTCCCCTCGCCACCTCCCCAGCGAGGAGGAGGACGACGAGGAGGAGGAGGAGGAGGAGGACTTCCGCCGCCGTCAGCCCTCTTCCTGGCCCCCCCCCTTCCCCCCCGCCGCCCCCGAGCGCAGCAAGGCCCACGGCCGCCTTGGCCGCCGACCGCGCGCTTCCGCGCGCCGAAAAGGAACAGCGCCCGCGAGCGACCCGTGGGAAAAGGCGGGCGGGGTGGCAATCTCGGGAAATGGCTCGCTCTTGCGTTTTTTTTTATCTCTCTCTCTCTCTCTCTCTTTCTCTTTCTCTCCCTCTCTAGGAGGAGGAGGAGGAGGAGGAGGAAGAAGAAGAGGGGGAGGGGGAGGGAGAGGGGGAGAATGAGGAGGACGAGGAGGAGGGGGAGGAGGAGAAGGAGAAGGAAGAGGAGGAGAAGGAGGAGAAGAAGAAGACGAAGCAGGAGGGCAGGAGGCGTTCGTCGGCGCATTTCGGCGCACCCAGGGGCGGCAGCCGCGCCCCGCGCGCGGCGCCCCGCGATTGGGTGGAGGGATCCTCCTCGGGCGCCTCCGCCTCCTCCAACTCCTCCTCCTCCTCCTCCTCCTCTCCTCCTCCTCCTCCTCCTCCTCCTCCTCCTCCTCCTCCTCCTCCCCTCCTCCTCCTCCTCCTCCTCCTCCTCCTCCTCCTCCTCCTCCTCCTCCTCCTCCTCCCCTCCTCCTCCTGCTCCTCCTCCTCCTCCTGCTCCTCCTCATCCTTCTCCTCCTGCTCCTCTCCTCTCCCTCCTCCTCCTCCTCCTCCTCCTCCTCCTCCTCCTCCCTCCTCCTCTTCCTCCTCCTCCTCCTCCTCCTAGTCCTCCTCATCTCCTCATTATCAGCATCAGCATCATCATCATCACCACCATCAGCGTCAGCGTCAGCGTCAGCATCATCATCATCATCATCATCATCATCATCATCATCATCATCATCATCATCATCATCGTCGTCATCGTCATCGTCATCGTCATCGTCATCATCATCATCATCATCATCATCATCATCATCATCATCATCATCATCATCATCATCATCATCATCATTCATCATCCTTCTCTTCATCCCCCTCCTCCTCCCCCTTCATGTTATCTATCCTCCTCCTCCTCCTCCTCCTCGTCCACCTCCTCCTTCCTCCTCCTCCCTCTCCTCCACCTCCTTTCTCTTCCTCCTCCTTGTCCACCTCCTCCTTCATCCACCTCCTCCTTCTCCTCCTCTTCCTCCTCTTCCTCCCCCTCGTCCTCCTCATTCGATTAGGATGTCTGATTGCCATTTTGCTGGAAGCACCGGCGCGAACGCATCTGATAACATATAAATCGGCATCTCTCGCGTTTTCTTCTGACCGCCATCCACCCTTCGCAATTCTAGTGGGCAGCGGAGTTGGGAGCGATCCCAGCCTCAGCCCGCGATCCACGGAAGACGCGCAGAATGCGATGTGGACGCGCGTTCGAATCTCCCTCACCCTCCGCCTTGGTACCACCTTCCAATTCGTCAAGAGCTTCTGCTTGTGGTTTCTCTGCAAGCCTTACGGCACTTCGCCCATCTCACCTTCAGGCGCGATGAGGCCAGCGCCTACGACCGCAAGTGACCGTGTAATTGGTGAACCGTCTCTTGGGAGAGATGGCCCAGTGCAGGCGTGAGCATACCCAATTGGGCAGCCATGCCCCAGCCACCCGCCATCAACAACTTCCAGCACTGGCAGTCGAGCATCTTCGCTATACCGCACCATTGGGCTGGTGCTCGGGTTCGGATGGAACGCAGCAGTGCTGGCGCCCCTGTTATTCAGCACGCTGCGCACTCCGAGTGGTTTCAAGCTGGTTAATGATATCACTGCATCACCACCCTCGCGCATCATTGCGGGACCCAGTACTACTACGACTGCTTCAGGTGGCAAGATGGCTTTCGTCTTTGAACAGGACCGAGCGAACAGGACCGAGCCCCAAGGCGTCTGACAGAAATCCATATCTCGAACAATGGTGTCGTAACGAAGACATCCAAGTGGGCACGCGTGAGCAGTATTACCATCCCCGCCGTGGTCACATTGCTTTGGCTCAAATGCATGATGCCTGTAGCTGGTCGTGGCGGGGGCGGTGGCAGTGGCGGCGCCACGTCCCGCCAGCCACCTTTCTCGTCACCCGAACGAGAATCAGCCGACCCGTTCCGTCATGGCTACAGGACGTACTCGCCTGGAACGCACTTGCCACTGACATGGACAGCCCCCAGCCGCGTGTTATCATCATCACTAACCTCTCTGCGGCGCAGCTCGCGAGCCCACACGCTCTATAAACTTCACGGACATGACAGAAAGAGGAATGGCCACCGGACGACTGAAAGGCGCCGCCACGCACCATCTCGGGACCTCGCGGCCAAGTCCAGACCCTTCGGTGAAGAGTCACGCCTACAAGCTACCTTGGAGCTCTTCGAATTCGCGAGGCCCGAGGCGACGCAACGAGACCACCGATGCACTGCTCTCGCGGTTCCGCACACTGCGATCTCGAGCAGAGCACAGCGATGGAGCTGCGATGCCATGGGAAGGCCACAGCTGGCTGCTCCGAGCGACCGGCGATACCGCCAGCCAATTCACGGCGCTGCTCCAGCCCAACAGCCATCGACATCCAGCAACAGAGCCTGAGTTCAAGAGTCCCTCGACAATGCTCAGGCGCGTTGGCCGCGTCATGGAGCCAACGTCGCCAGCTCCCTCCGCGCACCGCCGTCCTTCGAAGGTTTCGCGGGCATGACCGACGACAACTCTCCCGACGCCAGCGCGGCAGTCCCTTGGCATTCACATGGGCTTGACCCGTGGACTGCTAGCGCTGCCGAACCCCCAGGCGTCGGAGGTGGCTGCCCGTGCGCCGGCAGCCCTCAGCCGAGCGCCGCGCCGCCGCAGGCTGCACGCCCTGCCGCCGCGTGGCCGCGCGCCGAGGAGGCGCCCGCCTACCTGGAGCATGCCGGCGGCACCAGTTCCGACGCCAGCTCAGACCTCAGAAGCTCTCGATCACACAGCGGATCAGTTCAGAGGCATATCCCCCGCTCAAATCCGCGCGCGGATATTCTGCCAGATGGAACACCACAGGCGCCAATGGCGACGCCGCATGAACAAGCCCACCGAAAAGTCAGAACGACGACGGAAGAGTGGACGTTCGTTCGTTGGGAAGGCAAAGGAAAAGGCGAGGGTGCTCAGAAAGTGCTGCAAGGGTGCTGACCGGCGACCAAGTCGACCACGTCTCCTTCGGAGGCAAAGGCGAAAGGAACGGCAAAGGCAGACGATCAAGCAGCAATTGCGAGGGCAGCAAGATGACCCACAAACGACGGGGCAACGCCGACGCGCAGTATCTGCAGATCGGAGCACCACTTCCGAGCTGATCGCCGACAGGCCAGCTCTGGAAGCTCGGGTGCCCAGGGAGGTGGGCCCCCGAGTTTGAGAGGCCACGCCGACTCTGGCCCCTGAAGCGGCACCTTGTATGCCGGGCCTCTCCATGACATCTCAGGCGTTGCCCCCGCGGTCACCGCAGACTGGGCCCGGCCCGGCCCCCCGCCAGCGCGGCCCGCCGCTGCGGACCCCAGGCAGATGCCCGAGCCCATCCAGGGCTCTCAGTCTGCAGCGTTACTGACCGCAGTCCAGAGCCACGCGTGCACCGACGCACCTGCCGCACTACCCACTCTTCAGATGCGCGACATAGCTAAGCCTGCGGCAGGCCCCCAAATTCCAGCGCCGCCGCTGTCCCCTGGCGCCGCCGCCGCAGCTTCGAAAAACGGCAGCGCCATCAGAAGGCCTCGCGCGCCCAGGGGCCCACGCAGCCCGTCGGCGCCAACTGCACGGGGCACCCGCGAGCTCACAGTCACGCAGCAGCAGCGCAGCGCAATCCATTCACCCGACAGGTCAACCCGGACAGGTCAGTTCGCGCCCCCCGACGACCAGCGAGCCCACGTACCACGCATCAGCGGATTTGGCCAGAAAGCCAGGGCCAGTCGGGCCAGCTCGGGCAAGCCGCCGCACCCGTCGGACGCCGGCGCCGCGGCTTCGCGCACCTCGCCGAGGCGCCGACCGCAGCTGTCATAACCAACGCCATACACGAGTTCGCCCCTGAGATCACGGTGCGACACACTACCTCGACAAACCTCGAGACAGAACGCGGCGCTAGAACGACGCTGCTCGTTTCGCCGTGAGCGGGCCCAGCAGACGATCATCTGCGTCGCGACTGGACCGCGGGCTGCATCTCCACCATTTACTGGCATGGAAGTTGAAGGAGAGACCGCGCGCGTGATCTGGCCGGGCGCATGCATACATTTGGACCCCCGCGTCATTCTCCAGCGCAGACGCCTACTCCACCAAATCTGCGCAGACGCCTGGGCCGCCACGAGCCCCCACAACATTCGGGTCAGGGGCGCGGGGGCCGTCTCCCGAGGCGACCAAGCGCGCGCTGGCGCCATTCTCTCAGCGCCCAACGCGCAGACGGAGGCTGGCGGCGCGAGAAGTCACTCACGCCCACATCACTACCGCACCTCGCCCAACAGCCCCTGCGAACGAAGCGCCCGCCAAACCTCGTGGAGTTTAAATATAGGAACGCTGTCTGCGCGCCGGCATCCGAGCGGGGACCAGTCGCCACGAGGCTCGCCACAGCGCGGTGGAGCCGAGATGCCTGCGCACCCCTGTCGGCCCGCCAACGGCCCAGCCAACGAGCGCGCCATTCTGGCATGCCACCGCTGCGCTCAGCTTACCAAAGGTGAGTTCAGCGCGATCGTTGACCCGCGCGCATGGCATGAACTCACGGGAAAGACGCTCACACGTCGCGCCGTCGACGCGGGGCACTGGCCACTGCTGATGAGCATGCCCTCGAGCATCAATGGCGTCGGCAAAGGGGCGCAAGAGTGCGCCCATCGCGCGAGCGCCCCCGCGGCTGTCACAGGCGAACAGGGCCGCGCTGCGCCCCGCAGCTTCACGGCGCCCATCGCACGAGGTTCAGGCCGCGAATTACCTGAGTTAAAAAGCCCACGGGGCACGGGGCCGACGGGCGCAAGCCCGGACACGAGAAACCACGAGTTGATTATCCCAGGGGGCGGCTAACACTAATCCAGTGGCCGGCAGGCACGGCCCGCATCCCTGAGCAAAAGGAACCGAGCGGACACCTCTCCATGGTCATCGACGCCTTCGAGAGAGCCGCGCAGTCCAGCGGCGGAATCCAGTCGGTGCATCTGCGCGCTCACACCGACGAGACAGAGACGCAGACTGAGGACACTGCGCCGGCAGCAGCTGCTGCTTCGCCGCGGAATCTGAGCAGCGGTCCACCCGCGCCGCGGCCCCTCGCGGACCGCCCTGGCACTCCTGGCCAGGAACTTATCGTGCACGAAACTTGCTTACGCGCTTGAGTCCGCGCCCTGCGTGCTACGGGCTCTTGAGCAGCATGATTGGATCACCTGCAGGATGCACCCTAAACGCCCCGCGCCCGCCCACGATTCGGCGTTTCTTAGCGGAGTCGTTCGACACAAATACGGACATGCTTGGATCGTGATGCCGAATTACGATTAGAAATGAGCCCTCCATCTTGCCCATGAGCTGTTGCTTGCACATGGTTGGAATGGTTCACCGTGTGCAGCCCGCTCCATCACCGACAAAGACAGCACCTCAGATCGGGGCGGCACTTTCTCGCGGCGGCAACATGGGCTGCACGCTGCGCGGGGGCGAAGCCCGCGCCTCGCAGACTGCCGCGCGCCGCCAACCCAAGACAAGCGAGATTTTGGACCTTGTGACTGGCAACATCCTGGGCGACCCACATGAACAGCAACGCGCTGCCAGGGCCCTTAAGTCCACCGGCGTTCTGGTGGTGGTTAGGGCACCACCATACCGCCGCACAGGGCCTCCCACTGGTTTCAACTACCGTAGCAATCATAAGACTCGGAAGCGCACTATGATGAGAACTCCCCCCGCATCACGTTCTGCGGCCAGGTGCCGATTTCCCAAACGCACAATGATAGATGCCTCTTCGTCCAACAGCCGGGCCCTACTTGGCGCAGTGTAGTGCTGCATTGGAACCAGCTATCTTAGCACCCACAGGTGGGCGCGGCGGTCTCCGACCAGTGTCAGCTGGGGGCCGCGGGCCATCTCTGGCCATCGCCAACACACCACCTCGAATCACACCGTCTCGCAACTTACGGTGCCCAAGCAACCACGACCATGACGTCAACAAGGAACACGGCCAACACACTAAGGCACTGCAGGGCTGGTCCTGGCGCCTGGCAGAGCGCGCTGCGCAAGGCATTGTCACGCTCAGGACCTCGGCGACAGCTCGGCCGCTCTCTATTGGCTGACCTCCACGCGGCTACATGCCCACGAGTCATCCCAGATGCCCCCCCCCCTCCCCAAGAACTTGAACGCTTGAAAACGCCGCCGCCTTCCGTGCCTCGCCAGCAGCCGCTCCAACGCCGACGGGCAAGTCTCGGGGAAAGCCAATGCCATCGGGCGTCTGGCACCCAGACCCCGTTGGAGCCCCAGCTGCCAAGCAGGCAGCCAACGCGCCGAACGCGAAACGATGCCCAGAATGCCCAGGCTGCCGCGGCGGCCACCGCAACGGCCTGGACTCGCGACGCATCAGGGAAAATGCGCAGTCTCACCGGACGTCGAGTAACCGCGCACATGCCCTGCCTGCGCCCGTGATCCTTAACGCGATTAAACTCACCTTGGCCACGCTAGGCGCCCAGGAGAATGCCGCTGGTCCGACGCGCCCGCCAGAGTGGTCCGACGCGCCCGCCAGAGCATCTCACGAGCGCCGCGCCGGCCAACGCGGGGCCTTTCCCCGTGAGGCTCGAGCGCAGCAATTCCACGATCCCGCGGCAGGTCTCCATGGATCCCGGGCACGTCTCGACATAGACGGAGCCCCACCAAACCGGGGCCCCATCAGCAATCTAGCACCACCTGCACCAGCACGGAACGATCCCCATGACGGCGACGAGCCGCCTCCACCACCAGATCCCGCAGCTCCTATGCCTCCGAGAACACCTCGACAACAACCGCGGGACGTGGACGTTGCGACCGGACACGCGCTAGAAGACTGGACGAGCTTCGACGACACACAGAGCTCACGCATGCTACGCACAGATGACGCACCACAAACACGACGATAATTACGAAAATTGCAGATTGGCTGGCAGCACGCGACGCGGACACATATGGAACAGATTTTGATCGGAGCCCGTTGCCTGCATTCTGTCGTTCAAGTTATCGCGAGCGTGGTGGACACTCGCCACGAGTGCCGGGCGCGGGCCTCCAACGCGGCACATGCAACACCATCGGTTGATCTGGTCGCGGCTCCCACCATACGGACGAGCGTGGATGACAGTTGAACAGTACATCCTCAGTCTCACGACGAAGACACTGCAACGGTTTGGCCCAGTCGACACAAGCACCATCACCACGGTGACCACCTCGCGACGTCAAGTCGCCATCGGCGTCGAATACATCGCCGGGAGCGCGTTCAATGTGACCAGCGTCGGGGCAGTCCAAGTTGGACGCGGCCTTGCACGGGTCGTCACCAATGACAGTCAAGACGGATCCCTCCTGGCATGGCGAAGACGGGGCCTACGCGAGGTCGAAACCTGGCGGAGCACCGAGGCTAGCCGACTCAACCTTGTCGAGCTCATACGCACAGATCGCAGCAAATTGTGCTATCTGCTATTTGACATTGAGAATGGTGGTGGCCGCCACTCTGGACTTAGTGTGGAAGACGAGGTTCAGGCGTCGGACGTAAGGGGTAGCAGTGCCGACGCCTCCGAGGCTGGCACGCACCTTTACGAGTCTTTCCAAGACGACGGCCGATTTTCAACCACCCAGGAAAGATCTCGCGAGGGCTTGACGAAACGCGCACCTTGTCGACTCGACCTGGTGGGCATCCTTGACGACAGAACAACAGACCGTCATGCAGGATGTCCTCGCGGCAGGCGCAGTGAGCCTCGACTCCCTGCAGGAGAGCGAGCCAAAACCCGCCCCATCAGATCCACCACCACACCCTGGATTCAGAGTTGCAGTCACACCACCACTACTTAGCATTCGACGCCGAGCCTCTCACGCCATCGGAGGCCATCGGCTTCGACGACAGCGAACATTCCGACGTAGAAAGATATGGCACCCGACGAGATGCACAAGCTAGCCATTCAGCACCTGGAGGCCACTGTGCACGACTCAAGTTCTACGTTGCTGGGTCCAAGAAAGCTGGGATCGAACGCGACACCGACCTACTACCCCTCATGAATTTCAAGATCACGCCGCGGCAGTAGCCGCGGCGGTGCTTGAGGAACCGAGGGAGTGCAACGCCTGCCACCCCCTGCAAGCCTGCAACGAATAGGGGGACCGCCGCCAGCGCATCCTTTCTGGTGTCGAGGAAGTGCCACGCGCATGCCACGCCCTGCAAGCCTGCAACGGATGAGGGGACCACGTCCCACGCACCCCCCTTGGTGTCGAGGAAATGCCACGCCTTGCAAGCGTGCAACGGATAGCGGACCATGCCACGCGCACCCTCTCTGGCGCCGAGGAAACGCAACGCTTGCCACACCCGGCGCACCCCCATTTGTTGTCGAGGATCTGCCACGCCTTCCACGCCCTACGAGCCGGCACCCGATAGCGGGACCACGCCATGCGCACCTTTTGTGGTGTCGAGGATGTGTAGCGTTTGCCATGCCTTGCGAGCCTGCCTGTGTGGACGTGTGTCTTATGTGGGTGCCGCGTATACGTTGCATGTGCTTAGCGTGTATGATACGATGAACACGCCAGGCGTGCATGAGCGTTGTATTATGGTGTGTGCGCGCGCGGGTGTACGGGCGCATGTGTATGCATGATGTGTGTGTGTGTGCGTGTGTGTGTGTTGTGGATGCGTGCGCATGTCTGATGTGTGTGCGAGCGAGAAGGAAGAGAAGGGGGAGGAGACTGAGGAGAAAGAGTTCGGGTGCGACGCGGGCGAGTGAAACTCCACGTTGTATGTGGCTCGTTGAAGCTGGCCTTGCTACCGAAGATCCTGCTCCTCCCCCTCCCCTTCCTACTCATCACACTCCCTCTCTTCAGGCGCATCCCCTTCCTCATCCCTCCTCTCCCTTCTTCTCCTCCTCCGCCTCCTCCTCCTTCTCCTCCCTCCACCATCCTCATCAGAATCCGACTTCTCAAATATCTTCTCGGATTATGTCTCTGTGTCTCTTTGTCTCTCTTTCTCTCCCTCTCTCTCTCTCTTTCTCTCTCTCTCTCTCTCTCTCTCTCTCTCTCTTCTTCTCTCTTTCCTCGCGTATCTGTTTTCCGTCCCTCGCATTTCATTACAAGCTCTTCCTCCTGACAGTGCACCGGCCAGAACCTCATCATTACCATCCACCTCTTCTTTATCATCCCTCTTCTCCTGCGGTTTCTCCTCCTGTTAACCTCTTGCTCTTCCTGATAGCACGAGGGTTGCAACATCATCTTTCTCCTCCTTCTCCTCCTCCTCTTCCTCCTCCTTTTCCTCCTCCTCCTCCTCCTCCTCCTCCTCCTCCTCCTCTCCTCCCCTCCCCCCCCTCTTCATCCTGCTGATCATCCTCCTCACCCAGCACTGTGGTCGAGTCATCCGTCTCATCTTCTTCCCATTCTTGCTCCCCCGTGCTCCTGATCCTCCCCCACGTCATCCTCCGCCTCCTCCTCCTCCTCCTCCTCCTCCTCCTCCTCCTCCTCCTCATTCGCATCCTTCCCTGGTCGTTCCCTCCGTCATAATCCTCATCATGTGGACCTTCCTGCTTCCTCATGTTCCTCCTCCTTTTCTTCCTCCTCCTCTTCCTCCCTCAGATTCCTCCTCCTCCTTCTCATCCTCCTGATCCTCCTCATCATCATCTCCCTCCTCCTCCTGCCCACACTCCTCGTCCTGAGCTTCCCTCTCCTCCTGCTCGTCCTCCGTCCCTCCCTCCCACCATTCACGTGTTTATTGCGGGCGCTCCCGAATACATATCCAACGCAACCCTTGTCTCATGCACACGTTCCTACGTACGTTTGTTGCGACAGGCAAAGCATTGTATCATATGTGTAGTCGCGAGTTGGTTGACCAGTCGTCATGAATACGCATAAGACTATATAGATGTATGTATTTACATACCCACCGACCTACCTACCTACCTACCTACCTACCTACATGCATACGTACATACATACAGCCACACACGCATACATACATACCTACCTACCTACTTACCTACCTACCTACCTACCTACCTACCTACATACATACATACGTACATACAAACAGACATACCTACATACCACATACCTACATACCTACATGCATACATACATACATACATACATACATACATACATACATGCGTACGTGCATGCATGCATACATACATACACACATACACGCATACATACATGCATGCAGCCATACCTACATGCATGCATGCATGCATGAATGCATGCATACATACACACATGCAGATATACACACATACAGACATATATATTGGCATACATGCATGCATACATGCACACGTGCATAGATGCATATGTGCAGACATGCATGCACACATACATACATGCATACATGCAGACATGCATACCTGCATGCATGCATGCATGCATGCATGCATGCATGCAGAGTACGTACATACGTACACACATGCACGCATACATGCATGCATACTGTCATACAGAGTTGCGGACACACACATACATGCATGCATGCATGCATGCACGCAGGCATGAATGCATGCAGGCATGCGTACATGCATGCATTTATACATACCTACTAGCACGTATACATTCATACATACATGCATACGTAACATGCATACATACACACATACATACATACACGCATACATGCATGCAGACATACATGCAGAAACATATACATACGTACGTACATACAGACAGACAGACAGGCAGGCAGACAGGCAGGCAGGCAGACACACACACACACATACATACAGACAGACAGACATACAGACATACATGCATGCATACATGCATGCACACATACCTGCCTGCCTGCCTGCCTACCTGCCCGTCTACTTGCCTACATACCTACATGCATCTGCATCTACATGTATAGACATACCTATTTATATATATATATATATATATATATATATATGCATCGGCACATGAAGATTACCTAACAGCGAAGACTGATAGGTTTCTAGTAGTGTCAAAAGAGGTCACAGATCACTCCACAGGGGGGTCCGGGCAGGTGTTGGGAGTTGCCGGGCGGGCCTGTGCCGAACTCGTTTTTCACCAACAGTCACACACTTCGTGCTCTTCGACTTCCCAGAACTCCATTCCCAGGCTCATTCTGAATAACCGGATGCAACAGTCACACACTTCGTGCTCTTCGAGATCCCAGAACGCCATTCCCGGGCCACATTTTGGAGGCCGGATGCAACAGTCACACACTTCGTGCTCTTCGAGTTCCCAGAACTCCATTCCCGGGCCACATTCTGGAGGGCCGGATGCAACAGTCACACACTTCGTGCTCTTCGAGTTCCCAGAACTCCATTCCCGGGCCACATTTTGGATGCCCGGAGCCAACTGTAGGCCACTTCGTGCTCTTCGAGTTCCCAGAACTCCATTCCCGGGCCACATTTTGAATGCCCGGAGCCAACTGTAGGCCACTTCGTGCTCTTCGAGTTCCCAGAACTCCATTCCCGGGCCACATTTTGAATGCCCGGAGCCAACTGTAGGCCACTTCGTGCTCTTCGAGTTCCCAGAACTCCATTCCCGGGCCACATTTTGAATGCCCGTAGCCAACTGTAGGCAACTTCGTGCTCTTCGACTTCCCAGAACTCCCATTCCTGGGCCACATTTTCAGCAGGGGCAAGAGCACGACGAGGAGGAGGACGAGCAAGACCAGGAGGACGAGGACGAGCAGGAGCAGGACGAGGAGCAGGAGGAGCAGGAGAAGAAGGACGAGCAGGAGGAGGAGGAGGACGAGCAGGAGGAGGAGGACGACCAGGAGGAGGAGGACGACCAGGAAGAGGAGGAGGAGGAGGAGGAGGAGGGGAGGGGGAGGAGTACCAGGAGGAGGAGGAGGAGGAGGAGGAGGGAGGAGGAGGAGGAGGAGGAGGAGGAGGAGGACGAGGACGAGGAGGAGGAGGAGGGGGGGGGAGAGTACCAGGAGGAGGAGAACGAGGACCACCAGGAGGAGGAGGAGGAGGAGGAGGAGGAGGAGGAGGAGGAGGAGAGAACACCACGAGGAGGAGGACGAGCAAGACGAGGAGGACGAGAACGAGGACGACCAGGAAGAGGAGGAGGAGGAGGAGGAGGGGAGGGGGAGGACTACCAGGAGGAGGAGGAGGAGGAGGAGGAGGAGGAGGAGGAGGAGGAGGAGGACGAGGAGGAGGAGGAGGAGGACGAGGAGGAGGAGGGGGGGGGAGAGCACCAGGAGGAGGAGAACGAGGACCACCAGGAGGAGGAGGAGGAGGAGGAGGAGGAGGAGAGGAGGAGGAGGAGAGAGCACCAGGAGGAGGAGGACGAGCAAGACGAGGAGGACGAGAACGAGGACGAGCAGGAGGAAGAGGAGGAGGAGGAGGAGGAGGAGGAGGAGCAGGAGAAAGAGGAGGAGGAGGAGGAGGCAGGCTGAGGCTGAGGCTGTGACTGCGACTGCCGTTGCCGCTGCGACTGTCATCGCGAATGCGACTACGACTGCGAGAACAGCAGAATTCGACAACTGGATTTTCATCTGAATCTTAAGGGGAATGCTTTCAGATATGCTTCTACACATCGCTGTTAGGTTGCTTCGCCGGGATAATTTATTTTTATACATATAGATGGGTGTATTTTTGCACACCTTATACACATAGACATCTGCATATGTATATGAAAGATGTAGAATCGACCCCGCGCGGCCTAGGGGAGGTCACTCCGCGACCACCCGGGAACGCTTTTTGCTACCCTCCCGATTCTCTTCCCAGAGGCGGCCCGGAGAGGCCAAGGGTGGGGGGGGGGGCAAAGCGGGACAAGAGGGCCCCAGACGGCCCAAGAGGCCCCCAAGATACCCAAGAAGCCTCCAAGAGGTTTCCCAAGAGAGTTCGAAGAAAGAAGGATTAGTGTTCCTCCGGTTTTTGAGCCATTGTGGCGTTTCCGCTTGTTGCACGTCCCGACACTGCAAGACGCCCCAAAAGGCCCCGAGGATCGCCCCAAGACGGCCCAGTAGGCTTCAAAATCGCCCCAAGACGGCTTCAAAACGGCCGAAGAGACGTCCAAGACGGCCCGAGAGGGCCTCAACCGCGGCCCAGGACCGGGAACGTGAACCGAGAACCCGAGATCGTCGCCCTAGGAGACCCCTAGGAAGCCTCAAGAGGTCCCCAAGAAGCCCCAAAGAGGGGCAAAAGAGCTCCAAAAGAGGCCCCGAGGGCATTTGAAAAAAGGGAATTCCAAAATGTCCCTTTTTTGTCAAGTTCGCCTGGCAGCTTGGCTACGGTTTCAAAAAGATGAAGCATCATAGTTCCTCCTCCTCCTCCTACTCCTCTTCCTCCTCCCCCTCCTCCTCCTCCCCCTCCTCCTCCTCCTCCTCCTCCTCCTCCTCCTCCTCCTCCTCCTCCTCCTCCTCATCATCATCATCATCATCATCATCATCATCATCATCACCCTCTCCCCCAGGGAAACCCTTCACCTTTTCTTGTCCTTCCTAATGCTCCAGCTACGTCCAGCTGCGGCGAAGAGAATGGCCCCCGAAGTGCCTCTTGGGCTTGTTTTAGGCCGCCAAGGGTGGACCGTAGGAAGTCTTGGAAGCCACTTGGGCCGTCTTCGTGGCTCTTGGAAGCCCCGGAGAAGAAGTGACATAATATTGAAGCCAGCAAGAGTTCGACCATCCAGCTTAGCTAGAACTTGAGCGCGCGCGAAGTGCTCGCAATGGTTCTAGTGCGTATATTTATATATGTGTATATACACACATACGTACACATAAACATGCATGCATGCATGCATGCATGCGTGCATACATATGTATGGAATGGCCTCCGGCACATCCCGCCACCGTACCTGGGTTGTAAGCCATAGGCCTATAGGGTGGTCGTTGGGATGTTGCAGGAGGCCTCTCGGTGGCCTCCCGAGGGCGTGTTGACGCCTCTTGGGGGCCGTTTGGGGGCCTCTTTGGGCGTCTTGGTGCGGTCTTTGGGGCCTCTTAGGTCGTCTTGGAGCGTCGGAAGCTCGAAAAGCCGAGGACCCAACAAACTCTGGAGAACCAAACGAATATCAGTGGTGTGGGCCTCTCGGGGCCCTCATTGAAAGGTTCTGGGGGCGCCTCGAAGGTTTCTTATACCGTCTTAGGGCCATCCTGGGCGTCTTGGACAGATCGTGCGGCGACGACGATTCGGGGTCCGCTTGTACCGTCTGGGCGGCCTCTTGGGGTCCTCTTGGCCCGTCTTGGGGCCTTCTTGGGCCCGAGACAGTCATGCGGGAACACTCGGGTGAGACCAGAGGGCGCGCGAGACGCCTTTTGAGATTTAAGAATCCAAGAATCCTCAGGATTGAAGACTGGGGCCCCAGGGGATTGGGCAAGGGATCTGAGGACATTCCAACTCGTGCCTCAAGGGCATGGTGGCGGATGTAGTCGCCTTCGGCTTATCCCACCCCCGCGCCTAGGTTGTAGATCAGAGGCCCCGTGGATGGCGGTGCAGATCTCTTGGGAGCAACCTCGGAAGCCTTTTCGAGGCGGTTTTCGGTTTGGGGGACGCATTGGGGCCATTCGGGGGCTTCTTGGGGGCTTCCGGGGGCCTGATTTGAACCTCCTGCAGGGGGCATCCTGGAGCACGGGGGGGCCCTTGGAGGCCTCCTGGCGGTCTCGGGGGTCAGACGGAGGCAGAGAGCGCGAAATAACAGTTCGAGCTCCCCCTCCTGAGGCCTTCCTGGCGCCGTCGTGGAGGCCCCTCGTGGACCATCTGCGGGCCGACTCGGGGACCTCTGGGTCCGTCTTGGGGCGATCTTAAGGGCCTCCTGGGCTGTCCTGTGCGGCCAGGAGCTCGAAGAGGCGAGAAAGCCAAAATCATCCATAGACGCACGGACTTCTGTGATGAGGGCCTCGTCGGGGCCCTCTTTGGAGGCTTCCTGGAGGCCTCTCGGAGCCCTCTCGGGGCGTCTTGGGGCCCCTTGGGCCGCCTGGAGGCCACCGCTCGCTTGTCGGAGCGGTCTTCGGACGACTCGGAGCACCCTTGGGCTGTTTCGGAAGCTTCTTGGACCCCTCTCAGGGCCCATCTGGGAGCCCTCGTGCTCCCAAAAGGTCCCGCGACAGCAGCCGGCCGCGCTCAGGAGAGCGCCCAGGAGCCGAGAGAATTGGGGGGTGAGGGTCCTGAAGGATCCGCAGGGCTGAGGACGAAGGGCTCAAAGGGACCTGAGGACATTCTACTCAGTGCATCGCGGCACGGTGGCGTACATGTGTACTTGTATGGGCATGTGTAGATATGCATATAGATAAACACCTATATATATATATATATGTGTAGATATCTATATATATATATATATTGATATGCATACACGACTAAGCGTGTATACATGCGTGTATAGATCTACATGTATACATACCTGCCTTCCCACCTACCTACATACATACATGCATACATGATCCAGGGCTGCATCCCCCCATTGCATGTGGAATCGAGCCCACCCAAACACCCGCCGGATAGGTACGCCCATGACTCTCGCGAATGGGGCCCCCACCCCCTGTGGTCGTGGCCTTGTGGGCGTGGCGTGGTGGAGGGTGCCGGTGCCCCCCTCGCACCCCACCCTGTGGATGTTGGGTGCTTCCTCTTCGTCGTCGTCTCCCGTCGTCGTCGTCGTCGTCGTCGTCGTCGTCGTCGTCCTTTGGCTTCTGCGTCGTCGTCGGCGGCGGCGTCGGCGTCTGCGTCGTCGTCGTTGTCGGCGTCGGCGTCGTCGTCCCCCCCCCATCCCATCGGGGGGGGGGCTGTGGATCCCTGGGCCCCATCCCATCGGATAGGGAGTGCTGTGAACCCTCGACCTGGGATCAGATATGCATATGTACATGCCTATTGCGAAGGCCTTACGGCCAGTGCCGCCGACCCTGAATGGCGACGACGACGACGACGAGCGCTCTCGGGGGCCTCTTCGGGGTAGTTTGGGGGCCTCTTGGGAAGCTCTGGGGGGCCGCTTGGAAGCCTCGTGGGGGCCTCCTGGGGTCTCTGGGGGCTTCTTGGGGGCTTCTTGCGGGGCGTCTTAGGGACCTCTGGGGGCCTCCCGAGAGCTTCTCAGGCCGAGGGCTCGAAATGTCCGTTTGGGACCCCGTCTGGGCTCCTCCTTGGAGCCGTCTTGGGGGCATCTTCGGCTGTCTTGGAGGCCTCTTGGTCGGTCTTGGGGCCCTCTTGAGTCGTTTTGGGGCTCTCTTGGAGGCCTCTTGGGCAATATTGGGGCGGTCTTGGGGGCTTCTTGCCCTGTCTTGGAGCGTCGGGAAGCTGACAAGGCGAGAATGCCGAAATATTTCAAAAACTTTAGGGAAATCGATGATTGTTGCTCCTTGGGGCCCTCTTGGGAGTGCCCTTGGAGTGGGAAGTTCCGAAGCTGTCTGGAGGCTATCGCGACTTGGACCGATACTTCGGCGATGCGGGTCCCTCGAGGACATTCTTGGGGGCCTCTCGGGACACTTTTGCTACGTCTTGGGGATTGTCTGGGCTCCCGAACCGCCCGGAGGGGAGTCGTATCTGACCCTGCCCCGGGACACTCCCCGGGACCCCCCCCCGGGACCCCCCCCCCGCCAGCGGGGAAGGGATCCTTTCGACTCAACTACAGCGCTGCTCAATTTCGCTGTGGCTGGCGCGCTCGAGGAGGAGGGCCCGGTGAAAGTGGAGGCAGCGGCGCCAGGCTCAGGGGAAGGGAGGGGACCGGACCGGCGACGGCGACAACAACGACCACGACGACGACGACGACGACGACGACGACAACGACGACGACGACGACGACGAGGACGAGTCAAACGGAACAGCCTCTTCCACACGCCGACAGGGTCGGCGGATTTGCATACATATGTTAAGATGCAATTATATATATGTATATATATATATACATGCATACATGTGCGTAAGTTACAGGGATATCCGGCCCATCCTACTACAGCGCATGGATTGTCAGCCAGAGTCCTCTGGGATTCCGCTTTATTTCTCTTGATTGGGGGCCTCCCTGGGTATCATGGGATTTCTGGGACGCCTCTCGGGTGCCTCTTGAACGCCTCAGGGTGCGTCTGGGGGGCCTCTTGGCGGTTTCGGGGGCCATCCTGGCGCTAGACGGCTCCAGAGGCCAATTCGTGTTCTTTTGAAAACATTCCCTGGATCGTGCTTCCTCTCAGGGGTTCCTCTTTTGCTGCTGAAGGAATCTGTATGGGTGCTCTAGGTTCCGGCCACGTTGCCGAACCGTGCCGACCCGTGGGCGCCTCGTGGGCGCCCCGTGCGCCTGGCGGGTTCGCCCAGGCTGCGCCACGCTGCCGCCCGTTCCACCCCGTGGGCGCCCGGTTGGCGCCCCGTGCGCTGGGTGGGTCCCCCGAGGGTGCGCCACGTTGCCGCCCGTGCCGCCTCGTGGGCGCCTCGTGGGCGCCGGGTGCGCGGGGTGGGTTCCCCGAGGCTGCGCCAGATGGTGGCGGCCGAGCCGCCTCGTGGGCGCCCCGTGGTTCGAGCTTGCGCGGCGTAGCTTTTGCCACGTAGCTTACGGTCGGACCGAGGGGTAAGGTCGAGGTCGGTTCGGGGAGGGTACCCTGTTGCTCTTCGTGCTTATGGGATGCTCTTGCGCATCCTGGGGGAGGGTGCCATCGAGTGTTCTTCAGCTTGGCAGGCGGTGGGTCTCATTTGCTTGAATGATGTTATTATGTCTCAGGTCCGGCCGTGCACCGCAAAGCTTACACCGCATAGCTTACACCGCGTGCCGTACACGGTTCTGCTGACATCCCATAGCTTACGTCCCAGAGTGTTCAGCTCCAGCTCACACCGCACAGCTCACACGGCATAGCTTACACAACACAGCGCACACCGCTTCACATCCATAGCTCAAGCCACATGGTTTGCACTCAGGAGGGGAACAAACACACAGACACAATCAATCGTCGATCCCCAGGAAAATATAGGAAAATATGGGAAGTGGTGGGGAAGACAAAGACCCAGAAAATATAAGAAAATACGGGGAATCGTTTTACTTGTGCGTATTTATTTGTGTGTCCCAGCTTCCCTTCATACACGGCAGTGCTCTCCGCACATGTCACACCGCACAGTGCCGCTTCCGCGGCGCAAGAGAATGCAGTGGTTGGGGCTCACGCTCCGCAGCATGGCTTCCAATGCTGCCGGGAGTTCGAGGAGGAGCATGCAGATCACCCCAACATAAAACGACGCGAAGATCGGGACAAAATCGGATCGGGACAACTCGAAATCTCTGAGAATCGGCGGGTTTGGAGGATGTATTGGGCGCCGCGGCCGCTCCAGAGCGTTCCAGAACGCTCTGAGAGCGCTCCAGAACGCTCTGGAGCGATTTATCCCGATCCTAGCCCTGTTTTACAATAGAGCCCAGCACTCTTGGCCCCGGGCCCGACAAAAAAGTCAGAGCGGGTAGTTCGACTATACCCGACAACGCTAGACTCAGTGCCCACGGCACGGCTTCCGGATACACGTACACGTGTATTAACACACGGGGGTGTCGTCGATCAGACGGCAAGCAGGGGTGCAGACGTACCGCATGCATGCAACACAACTAATAACAACGTGTGATTGCATGTGTATACATTCATATATACGCATGTGCATATATTAAAATGTACAGACACACTGACCCACCGATCTGCCTACACACAGACAGACAGACATGCAAACATACATACATACAATCATACATACATGCAGTGTCATATGCACACGCATATATAGTGCTACACCTGAATGTTTGCATGCGCACAAAGAGATGTACATCCATGTGTAGATGCCTCTGTGTAGGTGCGATTGACGGTTCGCGTGTCCGCACGTGCCCATCCAGACATGATGTCCAGGGGAGTTGGTTGGACCAGGACAGTATAGAAGCATGCAGTAGAAAGAGTTCATGATCAGCCGTACGAGAACGAGGAGGAGGACGCGGAGGAAAAGGAGGACGAGGACGAAGACGAGGAGGACGAGGAGGAAGAGGAGGAAGACGGGGAGGAGGGTGAGGATAAGGAAGCCGAAGACTCTGACAGCCATCTTGGGGTCTCTGGAGGCCCTCTTAGGCTCCTGTTGAGGCTATCGTGCGGCCCTCGTGGAGCCAGTCTGGAGGGTCGGGGGTCTTGTTGGGCCTATTTTTGGGGGGTCCTGGGGCCCTCTTGTAGCCCTGTCGGGAGCCCTGTATGGCTTCTCGGTGCCATCTTCAAGGGGATCAACAGGGGAGAAAGCTTGAATTGGCGTCCCCCCTCGGAGGCAGAAATATCGCTTCTTGGAACGCTCTTGGGAGCCTCTTGGGCGCTCGTTGGACCGTCTTGGGGGCATATTGGGCCCCTCTTGGAGCCATCTTGTGGCCTCAGAGACCCATCGGAAGCGAATAGGCGAGAAGACAACAAGCAGTAATGTTGCTTAGGTGTTTGATGGACGTGGTCCTCTTTGGGAACGCCGATGGGGGCTCTGGTGGCACTTGGGGCCGTCGCGTAGCCCTCTTGGGGCCGTCCAGAGGTACGACGGAAGCTATCTTGAACAATTGGTCCGTCATGGTGAGTAATA
>CAUYUJ010015298.1:265789-308289 GCA_963575745.1 Prorocentrum cordatum
GAGGAGGAGTTGGTGTGTTTCGGGATCGTCTCTTGGATGCTGCTGCCGAGAAAGGACTAAGATTCGAGGTGAGAGATGGCTCGCCGATGCTCCCGAGTGATGTTGAGACGCGCGTGGCCAGACCCATCTTCCCGCAACGCATCGTATACACCTCAATGGGGGAAGCACTTGCGCCCGACAGCCTTGAAGTCACATTCTCGAACCGTCTCAGCAGGTATTGTCCGCAGTCTCGGGGGAACCCTCCGGAGACCCAGTGGGAGACGGTACGATTAGTTGTTCTTGAACTTTATTTTACACTACCCATCGTAGTCTGTTAGCCGCCATTTCCCCCTCCGTCCCCCTCTGCCCCTCTGGGCTCAAGTCGGCACGGGCGAGGCCCGCAGGCGGGCCCCTCTGTGGTCGTGCCTGGGCACGGCCTCCCACCGCGGCGCCATTCCGCGGCCTGCTGCGCTCGCCGGCGCGCTGCTGGCGCTCCTGGGCCTCTCGGGCGACCTCCAGGAGGAGGCCCTGGCCGTGGGGAGCAGGCTCAGCCAGGACCAGGTCCTGGATTTCCTCGGCCTCCGCTTCGAGAGCGAGGGCGAGGACGACGACGAGGAGAACGTCGGGGAGGGCTCGGCCTCGATCGAGGAGGTCGACCTCGTCGACGCGGCGGAGGAGACGAAGATCGTTGGGAGCAGCCCACTCGTGATGGGGGGCTGGGCGCAGTGGAACAGGATCTACTACCTGCCAAAGGGACAGAGTGCAGGGGTGGTCATGCTGTTGGTCGAGCGGGTCGGCAAAGCCAGCGACCAGACGTGGGCGTGCGTGGACCCCGCGCTCAGGGTTCAGATCATATGCTTGAAGGACAAGCAGTCGGTGCACAGCAAGCCGCCACGGGGCATCAGCCAGTGGACGGCCTTCCCAGGGCTGAATGACAAGACGCGGGACATGGTGCTCGCGGCCTCATCGAGGCTGATCGCGCGGAAGGAGCTGGACGCCGAGAATGTTAAGGTCGCCAAGGCCGCCGAGAAGAAGAAGAGCTTCTGGAAGCTGGGCGGAAAGAAGAAGGGCTCGAAGAAGACGGGCCTGGTGAACTGGGTGTGGGCCATGGGGTCGAACTTGGTCTGCTACGGCTGGCTTCACCGCTCCTGGGGTGGGGTCGCAGGTGGGGCTTTCGCCGCCTGGCGTATCTGGAGGTATTTCCACCTGGGGCCCCTCTTCCACAGGGTGTTCGAGGCGGCGGCGGCGGCCAAGGAGACGGCGGAGGAGGTGTCCGACTACTGGGGGCTCCTGCTGGAGGCCTGGGAGTCGGGGGAGTTGGAGGCCATGCTGATGGCGGGCGGGGGCGTGCTCTTCGGGGTTCTCCTGCTGAACTACGTCTTCCGTCAGTGGCAGGGCCTCTCGGACTCCGACTCCGAGTCCGACGTGTCCGACGGAGAGCTGATCATGGGCACGGCAGTGCCCGACTCTGACGACGAACCCGACGCAAAAGGCCTCTATGCGGAGCTGCAGCGTGGGCAGGCAGAACTACGAGCTGGGCTGGCGGCGATCACGGAGGCGCTGAAGAAGGACAAGGTGGAGCCGCCGAGCAAGGCCTCTGGAGGTCACGGCTGGAGCACTGACGAGGCTGCGCCGACGAGTGCGCAGTTGGACCAGTTCATAGCCAAGCTGAACGAGCACGAGGAGTTGGTGAAGAGCGACTCGGACCGTGGCACGAGGGGTAGTGGGCGCGAGGCTGGGAAGTCCGCCTCAGACTCGGACTGGGAGCGGCTGCCCTCATCACCAGGCTCTGGGTCAGTCACGGACACGATCGCCCAGCTGGAGATGGAGAGCAAGAATCCCAGGGACGCCCTCTTGCAGACCTTGAAGAGCTACGAGCACGTCCCCAACATGCGTGTGGGGGGTATCAAGACGCGGGTCGCCCCGACGGTGCTGAGCAAGATCTACAGGGGGGGGCGGTCCGCGAAGCTCGAGGTCCAGGAGTGGCTGAGGAGCAAGGAGTTATCCAAGGCTCCCATCGCCAACGAGATGCTGGTGTTGGCCATGACTTTGGACCGCATGATGGTCTCAGGTGATTTCAAGGGTTTGATCAACTCGCAGGCCAGCGAGCTGAGTTGCCTCAGGATGTACGCGATCATGAAGGCCTACGAGGGCGTTACGTGCGAGCATGACTGGAAGAGGCCTCGCAATGCTAGCGGGGCGAAGTGGAAGTCGAAGGTCGATTGGTCGCTGGGTGAGGAGTACTTGAGGCTGACGTCCCACGACACCATCGAGGACACGCTCGCGGACGAGGAGGTGACGGACAAGTTGAGGAAGAGGGCGCAGATCCAGAAGCACTTGACGTCGGTGCGGGACGCGGCGCCCAAGGACGACGAATAGGGGTGGCCCGAGGGTTCGCTTTGGAGTGGCGACCCTTGGGCAAGTCTCGCACTGCTGTGCTCACTCCTGTGGATCTGTGCTGCGTGGGTTTCGTCAGCGGGGAGATCGTCAGGTCGAGGGTGGAGCAGGAGGGGAGGCTTCCTCGGGATCGTCGTGCTGACCCTCGCCCAACCGGTGCACGCTGGAGGGCGAGGTTTCTTTTGTTCAGGCCGTGTTTTGTATATCTCGGACCTGAACAGCACCAGTGCGCTCAACCTACGTCGTGCTCCACGTGAGCAGGTGCTTCCTTTACGGCGGCCTGATGATGGTGGACTTCAGGGAGCGGGACCCTCTTCGGAGTTTGCCTTCGCCCACGGGACCCCTGGCCACGCGAGCTGCGAGTTCGGGCTTCACGACGGAGCAGCTGAGGCTTACCTGGCTGCGCACTTGTCGGACGGTGCGGGCTCTACGGTCGTTGGCGGCGGGGCGTGTTGGGGCGGACGATGGGTCGTCTGTCCCGACCTCGTGGGGGGACGCAACGGGGCTCCAGCGCAAGGTGGTCTACGACATCTGGGACCGCCACGCCTCTCTTGGGGCGTGGGGGAGCATCAACGACGGCAAGGCGGTGCTTCGCCGTCTGCGGGGGTCCGACAGCTCGGGCTACGCAGTGGGTGGAGGATGCGGCCGCAAGCGGATTACTACTACTACGTTCATCAAGAAGGGCGACCTCTGCAGGATGGTGGCGGACCAGGTCTCGCTGCCGCCTCCAGGGGCCGCGGGCCTGCCTCTGACGGACCTCTCGACCACCGCGGCGCCCTACCTAGAGCGTTTCGAGAGTCGGATGCTGGAGGATCCGAAGGAGGTGGACTGGGGGAGATACGATGGTATCAAGAGTTACTCCGATCCAGGTTGGAAGGATCGTCACACCAGGCTCACCGTGGCCATGAGGATGATGCAGGCAGGGATGGTCCAGTACGTCAAGGAGGTGAAGCACACCGTAGGCCTTTTCTGCGTGGCCAAGGACGTGAGCGAGGACGGGCGGAATGTGATCAAGTCCCGCCTCATTTGGGACGCTCGGAAGGTGAATCTGCTTTTTCGGCGACCTCCGTGGACCCCGCTAGGGTCGCCATCCGCCCTGTCCGAGTTGGAGTTGACGGCGGACATCTTGAAGGACCGCGTGCTGGGCAGCTTCCAGGGGGACGTGCCCGATTGGTTCTACAGGTTGAGGTGGACGGACGGGCTGGCGGAGTACTTCACGCTGGAGGGGGTCTCGCCCGAGGAGCTCCACACCTTCGCGAAGGATGCGGGGGTGGAGCTGCCAGCCCCGCCTGCGGGAGCCGCGGGCGTGGGATCAGTGGCGCCTGTGATGGGGGCTGCCTGGGCGGTCTTCCTGGCCCACTCGGCGCTCGTGGATTGCTTCGAGTCCATGGAGGGGTTGGTCACGGAGCAGATCACTTTGGGCAGGGTGTGCCCGAGTTTCGCCAAGGCCGAGCTCCTCCTCTTGCTGTATATCGACGACTACATCGGGTTGAAGCTGGTGAAGGATGGGGAGGACTCGGACCTCGAGGTCACGAAGGGCCACGTGCGGAGCTACCTGAATGCCAGGGGGCTCGCCGTGCACAAGGAGGAGGCTGGGGAAGGGCTGCGTCGCGGGCTTGGCCTTACCATATCTGGGCGGCCCTATACGTTGAAGGTCTACCCCGAGAAGATGAAGGACCTGATCATCTGCACCGAGGCCATTGCGGTGACTCGGTCTGTGCGGCCACGGGAGCTTGCCACGGTGGTGGGCTGCTGGGCGTGGGCGATGCTGGTCTGTCGGCCTGCCTTCGCAATCCTGGACGCCTGCTACCGGTGGGTCGGGGCCTTTGCGGGGGAGGAGGCCGAGAGGACGCAGCGCCTCCCTGTCCCCGTGTTGGAGGAGTTGACGGCCCTGTCATCGCTGGCCATCTTCTTCGAGGCGAACTTGGAGCTGGACTGGCACACGACAGTCTATATGACCGACGCCAGCGACGAGGGCTTCGGAGCTGTTGCGACGAAGTCGAGCGTGGAGGAGATCAGGGACGAGCTGGACCGTGGTGCCGAGCAGGTGTGGCAGATTCGAGTAGGGGAGATGCACGCGGAGATAGAGGACGAGGTGAGCAAGGAGGGCTTGGAGGAGGACGAGATGATGCACCCGAGCGAGGGACGCCCTGGTATACTTACGCTGGAGCAGGGCTTGCTGGACCTGAAGGGGGACCTCGGGGACCAGGTGAGCGCTTGGATGGAGGACGTGCGCATGGGGGAGTTGATGGACGTGACGGTGGTGGAACGGCTCTTCAGCCGACTGCGGAGGCGGTGGTACTGGATCTGCCACCTCACCTTGTTCCTGGACACCTTCTCGGACGACTACTACAGGGACTCGCGCATGCCCTGGGGTTACGAAGGGCTCAGCGAGGGTATGCAGCGCAAGGTCGACGAGGACAACTACATTGCTCAGGTGATCATCGAGGTCGCCAGGCTCGCGGTCCGCGAGGGTTTGGGCTTCATTATCTTGGGACCCGTGGCGGCGAAGATGCTGGAGTGGGCACCCTGGGACAGGCTCGCCGAGACGGAGGGCGTTTTCTCCTTGGAGGTGGGCGAGCTGGTGGTGCTGACCAACCTGGCGGGGCTCGTGGACAACGGGGGGCTATGGGACGAGTTCCCGCTGACCTCAGGCGTCGCCGTCAGCTATGGGGACGTCTTTCTGGAGCACTACGCCACGAGGTTAGAGCAGCTCGACTACACCTGGAGCGAAGTACCAAAGGGGGCGCAGGTGCGACTGCGACGGGGTCGACCGCGGGTGGTGCGGAGCAGGGGGCAGGTGATGCCCATCGGAGCTTCCTGGGTCGACGAGTCGAGGTGGTACGAGCTCTTCAGGGGGCGTTGGGAGGCGGAGGAACACAACAATGTGCTGGAGCTGCGGTGCGTGGTGAGCGTGCTGCGACATCTGGCGAGATCTTCGAGATGCTGGCACAAGCGAGTGGTGATCATGACGGACTCTGTGGTCTCCATGGGCGTGCTGCAGAAGGGTCGTTCATCAGCGACGTCGCTTTTGAGGTTGGCACGAGTGGCATGTGGCATCGCGCTGGCATTGGGCATCAGAGGTTACTACCGGTGGGTGCCCAGCCAGTGGAACATGGCCGACGGCCCGAGCCGTGGTGTCGACATCGGCGCAGCGGACGAAACGAAGCAGGCGCACAGGATGAGGACGACGCCCAAGGCGGTGCGGCCGCTGCTGCAGGTGCTGGAACGGCGGCGGTGACCCGCGGGACCTTGGCGGTGCGTCTGGGGCTCGACTACCTTCTCAGCAGGGAGGCCTCGGCCTCCCAAGCGAGAACGTGGCGGCCTTGGGCGTCTACCTCGGCGACGTGGGTCGCTACTGCTGCCACATCGGGAGCTACGGCGACTGCGGGAAGGTGCTGCAGGGCTTCGCGCTGGGCCGCCGCTGGCGGCGACGCTGTTTCGGCGGCGAGGAGCGGCGGCAGGATGTCCCTCTGGGTAGTGCTGGTGGTGACGCTGCACGTGGCCAGTGGCGCCCGCAGGGGGGCGTCTGCACCGCCGCTGCAGAAGCGCGGCGCACGCGCCTGGCAGCAGGCCAAGCAGGACCGCCCTCGGTGGAACAACAGGTTGGTGGTCCACGCTGTCGACGACTCCACCAACGTCGTCTACGAGCGGGAGGTCAGGGCCTTCCTCGTCGACTGCAAGCGCGGGGAGGTGCCGTTCACGACCTTGGAGCAGAGGGACCGCGCGCTGGGGAACTACATCAGCGACCTCTGCTACCTGAGGGGTGACAACTACATGAAGGCCTCCCTCGCTTTCAATGGCTTCATGCATATCTTCGAGGATCATCGAGGGAGGCTCCCGACAGCGCACCATGCGCTGAAGTCGTGGGAGCGCATGCAGTTCGGAGGCGAGGGCCACCCGATCCCGTTCCAGGCGATGGGGGTGATCATCACAAGGATGCTGGAGATGGGGCACCTGCTCGAGGCGAGTGCCTGCATCGTGCAGCTGGACGGCTGGCTTCGGGAGCAGGACTGGGAGATGCTGCGGGTCAAGCACGTCAGCTTCACGCCCGACGGCGGCGTGGGCCTCAAGCTTGGCGACCGCATGATGGGACAGAAGACCAAGACGGGCGCCAACCAGGGTGCCGTGCTGGAGCGGCCACTGTCGAAGCTCTTGATGAAGGTGCTGGTCCAAGATCGGGAGCCTGATGACCAGGTCTTCCCTTTCACCCAGCCGAGCTTCCGCAAGGTCTGGATGAAGACGCTGAAGGCGGTGGGCCTGGAGACCATGGGGCCGCCGCATGGCATGCGCCACGCGGCTGCGGCCCGCTTCGCGGCGCTGAGCGGCGACCTGGAGGCGGCGCGCAGGCGGGGCCGCTGGGCTTCCACCGCCGGCCTCCAGCGCTACACCAAGTGCCACGCGCTGGTGGAGAAGCTCAGCGAGCTGGACGGCACGCAGATCAAGCAGGGCTGTGCCTTCTGGCGCCGCCCGCGCCAGGCGGTGCACGACGCCGTCGTGAGAGGGCCAGGCGCGGGGACGCCTCTCGGCAGACGCATCGTCGGTGCTCTTGCGAGCGCCCGTGGCCGTGAGGTCCCCGTCGCAATGTACGGAGCGACGTAGGCAGCTCCCTCTTCCCACCTAATGATATCGAGCCAAGTCTGGAGAGGGGGTTCCTTGGGGGGAGGCCGTGAGGTTTTAAGCAAAGCTGTAAGGTTATCTGCCTCGCTCTCCCACCCACCCGTGTCGCCCGTGCTCGGCAGTCTTTTCTTTTGAAGGCCTTTGGCCAGTGGCCCAGTAGGGTCGGCTGGGAGGGGTCGAAAAAGTTTTGTGGTTTGGCCCAGGTCGAAGGCTCAGGTAGCTGGCCTGGGTTTATGCTGTGCTCATGCAGCCAGCTGAGCTGCTCTCTTTTTCTCTGAAGAATTTCTGGGGTTGAACACCCCCTCGGCCCGCGCCCTGGTGCAAATATCGTCTCGTCTGCATCGGTCTGTTGTGTTTGCAGTATTCCTGCCAGCCCTCTCGGGCTCTGCTCCGCCTATCCCCCCTCAAGGGTTTTCTACCCCTCCCCCAGACTGGCTCTGAGTATAGGGTTCCCGTGTAAATAGTTGTTCTTGAACTTTATTTTACACTACCCGTCGTAGTCTGTTAGCCGCCCTTTCCCCCTCCGTCCCCCTCTGCCCCTCTGGGCTCAAGTCGGCCCCACCGCACCCTCCCTTTGGGGAGGGGTCGAAAAAGTTTTGTGGTTTGGCCCAGGTCGAAGGCTCAGGTAGCTGGCCTGGGTTTATTGCTGTGCTCATGCAGCCAGCTGAGCTGCTCTCTTTTTCTCTGAAGAATTTCTGGGGTTGAACACCCCCTCGGCCCGCGCCCTGGTGCAAATATCGTCTCGTCTGCATCGGTCTGTTGTGTTTGCAGTATTCCTGCCAGCCCTCTCGGGCTCTGCTCCGCCTATCCCCCCTCAAGGGTTTTCTACCCCTCCCCCAGACTGGCTCTGAGTATAGGGTTCCCGTGTAAATGGCTCTTCGCCTTACTACTCCTCATCCTCCTCTCCCTCCTCCCTCCTCCTCCTCCCTCCTCCTTCTTCTCCTCCCTCTTCCCTCCTTCCTCCCTCCTCGTCCTTCTCACTCATCATCATCAGCAGCAGCTTCATCATCATCGTCATCGTAGTCGTCATCATCGTCATCACCCTCCATCGTCCTCCCTCCTCCGCCTGAGGCACTGAGGCACTGAAGGTGATAGAGTCTCCTGGCGCCGTCCTTCCTCCGCCTCCCCCCCCATCCATCCCATCTCCTTGCAGGTAACTCCTCCCTGTCAAGCCCACACTCTTTTTTGAAAACTTGCAACAGTTACAAGGATGGATGGGGATATCTTTCAAAATAGGGCTCTCGCTTCGGCGCCGCACAATATCGTACCAAACGCTCGCTACAGTTACAGGGATGGAGGGGGAGTGGGTCCAAGATGGGTCTCACGCCTGCGCGCCGCGCACATTCGTTTTAAAAGTTCGCAGCGGTTTCAAGGATGGATGAGGGGCTTTCAGAGTGAGGCTCTCGCCCTAGCGCCGTGCACATTCGTTAAAGTGGACTATCGCCGTGGCGCCGCGCACATTTGTCTTGAACTTGTTGTGACAGACACGGATGAGGACGGCTCGGTTTCAAAGTGGGGTTCTCGTTCGAGACGTCTCTGAATTCAAAGGCTTGCAATTCGAGCAGATGCAGCAGTTGCACGGATCTGCAGCAGTTTATGTTCAAGTGGGGTTCGAGCGTGAGGTGTCGTCGAAGCTCATGTCCAGAAGCGTGAACTTGCACAAATGTTAGAAAGATAGCGGTTGCCCTTGCTCAAACCGAGGTATGATTGGACACCTCGTTAAACCGTACGATCACACCTTCTCGCATATTTGTCTTGCTCGCATACCATCTCTCTGATAAAGGGATGCAAAGCATTTCCTTCTTGACAGGGGGCTCTTGCCTGATTGGCAGGTCCATGCGGCTCTGCTCTGTCAAAGGGATGCTTCTTGTAATGGGAAGAAACGCTTGCAGGGACTTTTGCCGATGAGACTTGGTAAGGGAGGGTGTGTTGCACCTTCGTTGATGCATCTTGGGGTGACTACGGTCCTCCTCCTCATCCTTCTCCTCCTCTTCCTTTTTCTGCCCCTTCCCTCCTTGCCCATCATTCATCTCAACCTCCCCCCTCTCATTACCCCTATCCTCCCGTTTTCCCCCTCCTGTCTCTCCTCCTTCCTCCTTTATGTTCTCGCCCTCCATTGCCCATCCTACCCCTCCCCCCTCTGCCCGGAGCCAATTAGTCCCATGAACCAGCAGCCAAAGGAAGTTACCTCGAAACCGGCATGGTGATCAGCGATACGGCATCTGGCGCAATACAAGAATTGCACCAAGAAATGAGTGCTGTAACCCTGAGCAAAGTTTGGACCGAATTCAGCATGCTGACAGAAGATGACGTCCAGCAGGCTGCACGCGAGTGGGAAGAGGCAGGGATCATGGTTGTCACAGAGCAAGGAGCAATCTATCGGATATAGAAATTATCCCAGTGCAACCCTACCTAGGAGTTGGAGCCCCTAGGAAAGCAGCATGAGTAGCAACAGTAAAGATAAGCTAAAGTTAAGCTAAACTAAAGCTAAGCTGAAGCTAAGCTAAAGCTAAGGTAAAGCTAAGGTAAAGCTAAAGCTAAGCTAAAGCTAAGCTAAAGCTAAGCTGAAGCTAAGCTGAAGCTAAGCTAAAGCTAAGCTAAAGCTAAGGTAAAGCTAAGCTAAAGCTAAGCTAAAGCTAAACTAAAGCTAAGCTAAAGCTAAGCTAAAACTAAACTAAAGCTCAAGCTAAAGCTAAAGCTGAAGCTAAAGCTAAAGCTCCCAGGGGACTGAGGGAACCGCGGGGCGGATACTGGGGGAACCGCCCGGGGCGCTTTCCACTGCACGGCCCCCTTTTAAGCCCAGAGAGTAAGAACCCTTCTAGGCAGAGCCTAGGTAGGGAATAATGTTGACAGTGCCCATTGGTGGTGCCAGTGGCACAAGTAAAGACTTCTGAGTGGATCAAGGTTGTAGAGAAAAGCAGTTGGTGATCACGTCGCATGTCGAACGCGAAGATGTGACATATCAGAGCGAGGGGGCTGAGCCGAACGGTCATTCACTGTCCCTGGGTGCGTGGCTGAAGTGGAATTCCGCGATGCGGATTCTCGTTGTTGGTGTTGTTGTTGCTGCTGTTGTTGTTGTGATTGTTGGTGTTGTAGTTGGTGTTGCTGTTGTTGCTGCTGTTGTTGTTGGTGTTGTTGGTGTTGTTGTTGTTGTTTGTTGATTGTTGTTTGTTGTTTGTTGATTGTTGATTGTTGATTGTTGTGTGTTGTTTGTTGTTTGTTGTTTGTCGTTGTCGTCGTCCCACCCGCGACCCACCCCGCGACCCAACCGCGACCCACCCCGCGACCCACCCGCGACCCACCCGCGACCCACCACGCGACCCACCCGCGACCCACCACGCGACCCACCCGCGACCCACCCGCGACCCACCCGCGACCCACCCCGCGACCCACCCGCGACCCACCCCCCACCCGCCAGACCCACCCGCGACCCACCGGGCGACCCACCCGCCAGACCCACCCCCGACCCACCACCCACCGACCCACCCGCGACCCACCCGCGACCCACCGCGACCTACCCGCGACCCACCCGCGACCCACCCCGCGACCCACCCAAAATTTTCGGCGCCTGCGGCGGGCTTCTTTTGCATTCGTTCCAGGTGGAGAACCTGCGACCCACCCGTGACCCAAACCGCGTTCAGTGTACATATCAAAATTTTCGGCGCCTGCGGCGGGCTGTTTTTGAATTTCCTCCAGGTGGAGGTGGAGAGCCCGCGACCCACCCGCGACCCAAACTAATTTCACTGAACAAGCCAAAACTTCGGCGCCTGCGGCGGGTTTCTTTTGCCTTCGTTCCAGGTGGAGAACCTGCGACCCACCCGCGACCCAAACCGCGTTCAGTGTACATATCAAAATTTTCGGCGCCTGCGGCGGGCTGTTTTTGAATTCCCTCCAGGTGGAGGTGGAGAGCCCGCGACCCACCCGCGACCCACACCGCGATCCACCCGCGACCCACCACGCGACCCACCCGCGACCCACCCGCGACCCACCCGCGATCCACCCGCGACCCACCCCGCGACCCGCCCGCGACCCACCCCGCGACCCACCGGCGACCCCGCGACCAGCGACCCACCCGCGACCCACCCGCGACCACCCGCGACCCACGCGACCCACCCGCGACCCAGCGACCCACCCGACCCACCCCGCGACCCACCCGCGACCCACCCGCGACCCACCCCGCGACCCAACCGCCACCCACCCCGCGACCCACCCACCCGCGACCCACCCGCGACCCACCCGCGACCACCCGCGACCCACCCGCGACCCACCCCGCGACCCACCCGGCGACCCACCCGCGCGACCCACCCGCGACCCACCCCGCGACCCACCCGCGACCCACCCGCGACCTACCCGCGACCCACCCGCGACCCACCCCGCGACCCACCCAAAATTTTCGGCGCCTGCGGCGGGCTTCTTTTGAATTTGTTCCAGGTGGAGAACCTGCGACCCACCCGCGACCCAAACCGCGTTCGGTGTACAAATCAAAATTTTCGGCGCCTGCGGCGGGCTGTTTTTGAATTTCCTCCAGGTGGAGGTGGAGAGCCCGCGACCCACCCGCGACCCAAACTACGTTCACTAAACAAGCCAAAACTTCGGCGTCTGCGGCGGGATTCTTTTGCCTTCGTTCCATGTGGAGAGCCTGCGGCGCAAACCGCGTTCAGTGTACAAATCAAAATTTTCGGCGCCTGCGGCGGGCTGTTTTTGAATTCCTTCCAGGTGGAGGTGGAGAGCCCGCGACCCAAACTACGTTCACTGAACAAGCCAAAAAAAATCGGCGCTTGCGGCGGGCGGTTTTTGCATTCGCTCCGGGTGGCCCACCAGCGATCCCCCCCGCGCTGAATTTGTCAGGGCACGCAAATCGGCGCCTGCGGCGGGCTTGCTCGCATTGGCTTGGGAAAGCGCCCTCGTGCCATTCCCAAACCACGCCCGCGTCGCCCGCGCCCGCCCCTCACTCTTATCCGCAATTGCGGGGTGCTCTGTATAAATATATATATATATATATGATCCAGGGATGTCCCCCCTTCCCCCCCGATGCACATGGGATCAAGCACCTTCTCTCCCTGGCTGGATGGGAACGCCCGTGAGCCTCGCGATGTGATCGCTCCCCCCTCTTGTGGTCGTGGTCCTGTGGGCGTGGCGTGGAGGAGGGTGTTGGTGCACCCTCCCTCCCTCCCCCTGTGGGTGTGGGGTGGCTTCGTCGTCGTCGTCGTGGGCGTCGGCGTCGGCGTCGGCGGCGGCGGCGGCGGCGGCGTCGGCGTTGGCGTCGGCGTCGGCGTCGGCGTCGGCGTCGGCATCGGCGTCGACGTCAATGTCGGCGTCGGCATCGTTGTCGTTGTCGACGCAGTTGTCGGCGTCGTCGTCGCCGTCGCCGTCGCCGTCGTCGTCGGCGGCGTCGTCGGCGTCGTCGTCGTCGTCGCCCCCCCCATACCATCTTAGGGGGGGCCTGTGGAACCTTGGGAACCAACCCATCTGGTGGGTGGGTGGGGCCTGTGAACCCTCAACCTGGGATCATCGCATGGGGCCGTTCACTGAAAGTTTGCCCTAAGGTCTGTCCACTCAATGTGTCGTCCTCCGAGGTTCGCACTTGCTCGTCTCGTCTCGTCCCCTTTGTCGTCGTTCCTCAAGCTTTCGACGGCATAGTCTGTCTAGGTTCCTCGGAGAGGCGCCAGACGGTCAGAAGCGCTTAAACATCTCGAAAAAACGATCTGCTCCGCCCGCGAGTCAACGAGGGCCTCAGCAGCCTAATTGGGCCAGATTGGTCTCTAAGGCGTAAGCTTCACACTCCTTTGTAGTCGCCAGCAGAGCCTGACGCCTTCTAGTAGATCCAGCAGGTCTTCCCAGGAGCACTCCAGCTGCCCAGTCATCGCTCGCTCGCTCGCTCCTCCATACTCCCTCCGTCCTTCCATCCTCCCCTCCAAGGGCGGGGGGGCCTGTCCAGGCGCCGCTGGCCATGGCGGCCTGTCCAGCGCCGCTGAGCTTCCCCTTCCAGCTGCTGAACTTTGGGATAGCATGGGCCCGAGGGGGAGGGGGGGAAGTGGACGCCAACTCGACACCGCGCATCCCTCAGGAGGTGGGAGAACAGCTTGGGCGCTACCTGGGACGCACGGGATGGCATACGTGGCACGGGATAGGATAGCATGGATGTCGAGGCCAGCTCGGTTCAAGGAATTGCCAACACGGATTAAGGCGCGTGGATCAGCGATGGACCCCGCTTCCGTACAGAATCAGCGCGCCGCGCCGCCAAATCAGGCGCCGATGGCTTCATGTTTTGCCCCGATCCGTGGATCTGGCGCCCACGCGCCAGAACCCCTGCCGTGCACAAGCTGACGGCGATGCAGGGAATGGCAATGTAGATTTCGGTCGTGCGGATGGGGGTCCTTCGTAGCCGACCCAGTGACAGGGAAGCGCTGTTCGTGCGTTCCTGGATCTTGTTCCGCACGAGTCCGGCGCCGCGAAGACCAGATTCCCCACATCGCCGTTCGCCAGCGTCGCCGTCGGCGTGGCCGTGGCCCGGATCCGCAGCCCATGCCAGCGTGTGTCGGGGGTGGAGAGACCTCCTACCCTGACACGTCGATTAGTGAATTGTCCGTGTTCGGTTCTCGAGAGGGCGCCGCGGCCGTCATTTTCCAGGCTTGCGCCCGCCAGGTTTGGGCCCGAGATCGTTTTCACTACACCACGTTTTACTAAAGGGAGGTCTGTCCATCCCCGAGTGTGCCCGATCGATGTGCTGAGCTCTGGGACGGCACGGGCGGGTCTGGGAAAGGGGGGGGGGAGCCAACAGCGGCGGGCGCGGGCCGCCGCGGCGCGATGTTCCTCCTCCCCCCCCCCTCCTCCTCCTCCTCCTCCTCCTCCTCCTCCTCCTCCTCCTCCTCCTCCTCCTCCCCCTCCTCCTTCCCCCTGCTCCTCCTGCTCCTCTTCGTCGTCCTCCATTCCTCGCCCTTGTAGATAGCTTCTCCCCGTCGCACCCCGAGACTGGTCGAAAGGGCGGGCTGGTCGTTTCGCCTGGGACCTCATCACCACTTGTGATCCTGAAGCTTAACACTTGGCAACTGCTTCACAGACGGAGCGCGGGTGGTTTTCAAAATGTGGCTCTCGCCATGGCGCCGCGCACATTCTTTTTTCAATGTGCAAGAGATTAACGGATCGAGGGCGGGTCGTTTTCAACATGCGGTTCTCGCTTTAGCGCTGCGTACACTCGTTTTAAACAGTTGCCAGTTCACAGATTGAGGGCGGTTCGTTTTCAACATGTGGTTCTAGCTTTAGCGCCGCGCACATGCGTTTTAAACACTTGCCAGAGCTTCACGGATTGAGGGCGGGTGGTTTTCAAAATGTTGTTCTCGTTACAGCGCTGCGCACAGTCGTTGTCAACATCTGCCAGAGTTTCACGGACTTGGGCCGGTTATTTTTCAATATGTGGCTCTCGCCTGAGCGCCGCACACACTCTTCTTAAACATGTGCAAAAAAAGCTTCACGGGTTCCCATGGTCAATGTGCCAGAAATGGTGTTTTGGAAAGACTCCGGATTGTGAGGGCACAACAGGTGTTGAAGTACGATTCCAGACCATCCAGACGCAACAGTCATGTTGATTCGTGGCGTTGGAGTCCCGAGAATGGTGTTTTGTGGCACGCTTCAGGGTTTTCGAACGGTTGTCACCCAAGGAGGCAGTTCTCTCAGTGAAAAGGAACCCTTTGCAGTGGCCTATGAAGATGGAGCTTGGAGGGAGGATTTACTCCAACATCGTTGAGAAGTCTTGGGTTTACGCTGGTCCTCCTCCTTTGTGGGCCCCGGAAACGGCAGGGCCGTTGTTTCACCGTTTCCCCCAAAACATGTCCCTTGAAAATGGAAACGGCAAAAAAACGGCGACCCGAAACGGCAAAAAAACGGCTCCAGGATTGGAGCCGGAGCCGGAACCGGTCAAAAAACGGCGACGGAATTGGTAAAAAACGGCGTCGGAACCGGCCAAAACGGAACCGGTAAAAGAACGGCCCTGTCGTTTCCAGGGCCCACTAGGTTCCTCCTCCTCCTCGTTGTCTTCCGCCCTGGAGGCCTCCGTCCTGGCCCTGCCCCGCGCGGGCCTGTTCAGACAGGACTTCCCTGCCTCGCTGCGCCCTCCGCCCCGGAGGCCTTCGAGGACCTCCAGGGGTCCTCGCAGAATCCTCCTCCTCCTCCTGCTTCTCCTCCTCCTCCTCCTCCCTCCTCCCCTCCTGCTTCTCCTCCTCCTCCTCCTCCTCCTCCTCCTCCTCCTCCCCCCCTCCTCGCAGCTCCCCTGTGCCTCCCCCTCCCCTGCTTCTCCCCCTCCCCCTCCTCATCCTCCCCCCCTCCTCGGCGCGCTCGTCGGAGAGCCCCCGCGGAGGACCCCCGCGGGAATCCCCGCGAAGACCTTCGGAGCCCGTCAGGCCGACGACCTCCGGAGACCCCCTGGAGACAGCCAGAAGACCGCTTCGGGCGACATCCGACGTTTTTTGGAGAGCTGGACTCTGGCGACATGTGTCACCGCGCCGTTTGTTCCGACGCGCGGCCTTCCGTCTTGGGGAGGGCGCCTCGGCCACCAGGGCAAACGCCGCCTCGGGCGCGGTTGGTTCGCCGTGGGGTTTGCCGCGGTGTCGGTTGTGCCTACTTGGGGCGCGGGGCGCAGGGCTTGGGTTTGCCGTGGTGTCGGCGTCGTCCACTTGGCCGCGTCGAGGATCAACGGCGCGGCGACATCTGCGTTTTCTCGAAGAAGCAGAATCTGCATGAGCATAAAAACCTTCGGATCTTCGCGCGGATTTATTGGATCTGTGCTATGGCGGTGCCCACAGATCTGTTTGGGATGTCTTGGATCCGCACCGCCCGGAGTTCCGAAAGTTCATGTCTACGCCGTGTGTCTGCGCTTGATTATGGCGTCACCTGCATGTTCGGGGCCTCCTGGGGCCCTCGTCGCCACGGCGTGAAAATCCCGGCTCCTGGTCGGGCTCGCATGCCGCTTTGGGGGGGGGAGTTGGACCTCGTTTGTCCAGCTGCTGAGCTCTGAGACAGCATGCGTTCGGAGGGGAAGGGGGGGATGTCATCGCCCCCCTGCTTCCCGTCCTTCTCGCCGAGGCTGCAGATGTTGTCACACTCTTGAGCACCTGGAGGCCCGCTGCGGCCCCTGGGACTTCAGGAGCAACTCTGGATGAAGAGCGGGCCCCCAGGGAAGTAGCCGACAGGCCTGAGAGCCCACGTGGCCCACGCGGCCGCTGCGCCTCTGCCGGCTCCACGGCCTCCCCACTTCTGGCAGAATGCGTGCAGAATGTCGTTTGGAGGTGTGGGTCTGGCCGGCTGCGCCCTCCCAGGGCACGCGCCGCCTGAGGGCCTGGAGCTCAATGGCTGCGTCGGAAGGAGCAGCCCGAGGGCCAGCACTGCGGACAAAAGGTCGCCCCGCGGCTCCGTGGCGCCGCGAGCAGAAATCGCCGCGCGCACGCTCTGCAGCGACCCTTTTCGAGGGGTCAGAAGGGGCCGTTAAGTGTGACACCTCGTCTCTCCAGGCTTGGGGGAGCCGTCATGAGGATGATGAGGATGGAAATTGTTTTTGCAAGGCTCTGGCGATAACCTGGGTTATCGGGCCCGCGCCGCCCACCTTCCGCTCCCCACGGATAATCTGGCCTTGTCATTTGGGCAGGTCCGAAGGGGTACGCAGTATTTGTGCGCGCGGGCATACGTCGGGCTGCCCACACCGAAAAGGTCAGGTTATCTGCCGGCACTTCCTCCCCCCACCAGATAGCCCGGATAAGCCATCTCATGATGATGACGATGAGGAGGTCAGGTGAGGCAACCCAGAAGCGGACGAGCCAATGCCCCCGCCGCCCTGGGCCAACCGTGAGGACCATCACGGCTGGAGTCGGCGCGAGCTCGCATGGGAGGCTTACCGCGGCGAAACGCGCGCGCCACTGAAGGCAGCAGCTCCGCGAAGCGCGGCGGACGCGCGGAAAAGGCGAGAGACGTGCCCGACGCGCGCGCGCGCCGGGGGACAGCAGGCAACGACGGAAGGCCGCTCTGCAAGCCCGAGAGGCGAGAGGCGGGCCGCGCGCGCGCCACGTGCGCCGGGAGGCAGCCGCGGAGCCGACAAGCCGCTCTGCAAGCCCGTTTTCTGACATTCCGAGGCCTCGGATAGCGACACGCCGCGCGTGCCGCCCCGAGCAGCCACCCGAGGGGCACTACTCCCACGGGGACAGCCCGCCCCCACGCACGCCACGGCGGGGGAGCATGGCCGTGGGGAGAATGGACGGGGATCCTCCGATGAGCCCCGCCCGCACGGGTGACCCGCGACACCACCCATGCCCCAGCGGAGAACTGCCACGCAACGGTGTCGCAGCAAAACGTGAAACACCCACAACCCAGGCACGGAATCACGGAAGGAAAAGCCGCGCACTGAAGCCCTGGACTGCCCCCGCCCGCCACGAACGGGAGGCGACCCGCCTGTTTTCCTGGGGAGGGATCCCAGTGGCACAGGTGCCATGATGACGATGAGGAGGAGGAGGAGGAGGAGGAGGAGGAGGAGGAGGAGCAGGAGGAAAAGGAGGAGGAGGAGGAGCAGGAGGAAAAGGAGGAGAGGACAAGGAGGAGGAGGAGGAGGAGGAGGACAAGGAGAGGAGACAGAGGACGAGGAGGTGGAGGAGGAGGAGGAAGGAGAGAAGGAGCACGAGGAGGAGGAGGCCCCACCAAACCAACCCACGTGTCTCGACATGCGTGACGAGGCAAATTGTCGAGGATTCCGAGCTCGGCCGCACGCTCGCGCTCCTCGGTCCGTGCACGGCGGTGGTGCGGGCTAGCATGCCGCGGGCCGGCACGCCCCCCCCCACTGCCGAGCGGCGCCCGCTGTCGTTAGCACCCCCTCCTCCACAATCATTCAATATGAATACTACTCTCCCTCTTCCCCTGATGGCGTGCTGGGAGTAGCCGACCCCCCCCCCGCGTCCTGCTTTTTTACACACAGGATTCCCGGGAGTTGGGTTTTCGCCTGCACTTTTTTCAAAATGCTGCTCTCGCTGAGGCGCCGGCCTCATGTTCGGGCCCCGCTCGTTCCGAATCGTGCTCCCGCTGCAGCGCTGGCCTCATTTCCGTGCTTCCGCTCGTTCCGAATCGTGCTCCCGCTGCAGCGCTGGCCTCATTTCCGCGCTTCCGCCCGTTTCGACTCGTGCTCCCGCTGCAGCGCTGGCGTCATTTCCCGTGCCATGCCACAGCACACGCGCACACACGCACACACACACACACAAACACCACCACCACCACCACCAGCCACCACCACCACCACCACCACCACCACCACCATCACCACCACCACAACCACGCACACACGCACGCACGCACGCACGCGCACCACCACCCACTACGCACGCGCGCGCGGAGCCACAGGTCCGCTACGACACGCGTCCGTGGATAGAGAAAATCAGCGCCATGGTAAGGGATGGGAGGGAGGGGTAGGACGTCAGATATGACGCGAGCGCACCTAGCTTGTCCCCCTCCCCTCCTCCTCCTCCTCCTCCTCCTCCTCCTCCTCCTCCTCCTCCTCCTCCTCCTCCTCCTCCTCCTTGTCCTTCTTCTCCTCTCGAAAAATTATCCCCGTGCGACCCTACCTAGGAGTTGGAGCCTCTAGAAAAGCAACATTAGCAGCAGCAATAGTGGATGCTGTGCTGCGCTATGCTCTTCTATGTTATGCTATGCTATGCTGTGCTGTGCTATGCTATGCTGCGCAATGATATGCTTGGCTAGGCTATGCTATGCTATGATATGGTACGCTATGTTATGATAGGTTGCGCTATGCTATGCTGCGCTATGTTCTGCTATGCTATGATATGCTATGGTATGATGCGCTGTGATCTGCTAAGCAATGCTATGATATGCTATGCTATGATATGCTGCGCTATGATATGCTATGATATGCTGTGCTAATGCTGCGCTGCGCTATGCTGCGCTAAGCTAAGGTAAGCTAAGCCATGATAAGCTAAGATAAGCTAAGCTAAGCTAAGCGAGGCTAGGCTAGGCTAAGCTAAGCTAAGCCAAGCCAAGCTAAGCTAAGCTAAGCTGAGCCAAGCTAAGCGAAGCTACGCTAAGCCAAGCTAGGCTAGGCAAAGCTAAGCTAAGCTAAATTAAGCTAAGCTAAGCTAAGCTGGGTGAACCCCTAGGAATGAACCGCGGGGCGGATCCTGGGGGAACCGCGGGGCGGATCCTGGGGGAACCGCCCAGGGCGTTTAGCACTGCCCTGCCCTTTAAGGTTAAGAACCCTTCTAGGCAGAGCCTAGGTAGGGAAAAAACAGATGAACCCGGAGCGACCCCCATTAGGGTACAGCTTCCTATTGCATGAGCGCAGTGCTCGGCATTGCGTGGCATTGCTTGGCATTGCTTGGCATTGCTTGGCATTGCTAAGCAATGCTTGGCATTGCTTGGCATTGTTGAGCAGTGCTTGGCATTGGTTGGCATTGCTAAGCATTGCTTGGCATTGCTTCGCATTGCCTCGCAATGCATAGCATTGCTTGGCATTGCTTGGCATTACTGAGCATTGCTTGGCATTGCTTCGCATTGCGCTTCGCATTGCTTGGCATTGCATGGCATTGCTTGGCATTGCTTGGCACAAGTGGCGGGGGAACCGGGGCACCCAGGGCACCAGGGGCGGGGAACCTGGGGCACCGGGGAGTCTGGGGAACCTTGGGAAGCCAGGAAACCCGGGGACCTCCGGGCAACGGGCAACGTAAGAATCGGAGGCACCGTGGGCAGGGAACACGGGGAGCCCGAGGAATCTCCGGGGAACGGGCAAGAGAAGCCCACGCGGCACCAATATTCAACCAAGCAAGAGCCCCTTAGGCAAGCCTTATTGGTGAAAGAATTGCATACACATCAATTTTCAGAGCTCCGCGCGGATTTCTTGGACCAGCGCCGTGCCCGCCTGGCAGCGCCTCGGGCGCCGCCCCTGGCGCGCTCCGCGTGCCAGGAGAGGGGGAGTCCAGCGCAGATCCAAGAAATTCGCGTGGAGCTTCGAAAGTTTATCTGGATGCTCTTGAATATTCCTCTTATCCTCCTCCTCCTCCTCCTCCTCCTCCTCCTCCTCCTTCTCGTCCTCCTCCTCCGCCTCCTCCTCCTCCTGTTGGCTTCCATCAGAGATGAGGCAGTCCCAGATGTTATGAAAGCTGGTAGGGTCGAACCAGAGCTGTAGGCAACGCGGGGAGGCCATGTGTGTGAAAAATGTACCAAATGTGTGTGATAGGATGAAGAGGCGGAGAAAGAGTGGGAGGAGGTGGAGGAGGAGGAGGAGGAGGAAGGGGGGGAAGAGAAGAAATTCGAATGCCTAGAGCGCTGCTGGAACCCTGACGACCCCACAGTCCCCTGGGCTCCGACCCTCCCCCATCCCCGATCATCCCTCCCCCAGGCAGCAACACCGCTCCAAGATCTGCTGCGCACCTGGCCTGGCAGGCGGAGCCCTTCCCCTAAATTTGATGTTGCCGTGTGTATCGTTCTAGCGTGCCCCGTTTCCGTCGTCGTCGGCGTCGTGCCCGTGGTGCTTGCTGCTCTGCTCGGGCCTTTGTTCCCTCCTGCAGCGACCACCAGCTGACAACCGACTGGTTCTTTCAAGCGCCGGGGCGGCGGTGTTCCATCGCTTTCCCGCACCGAGGCGTCCTAGCAACGCTACCTGAACAACGGCACGTGTCTGAAGAATGTGGATTCGACCACAGCGTTCCAAAAATGGTTCCTTGGAGTGTGGACGTCAGGAGGAGGAGGAGGAGGAGGAGGAGGAGGAGGAGGAGGGCAGGCGGCACCGTGACACCAAAACACGTGCCGAAAGCGGACCGCAGACGAGCAGGCGGGCCGCGGGCCGATCCTGGGTCCGAACTCAGAACAGCAATGGCGCCCAAGACGGACGTAAAGCGTCGCCTCGGAAGACGGGGGGAAACCGCCCCCAGCGTGTTTTGTTGTCATCCAAGCTCTCCCTATACCTTCCTCCTCCTCCTCCTCCTCCTCCTCCTCCACCTCCTCCTCCTCCTCCTTCCTCCTCCTCCTCCTCCTCCTCCTCCTCCTCCTCCTCCTCCTCCTCTTTCCTCTTCCTCCTCCCCCCTCTCCTCCGCCCCTCTCCTCTCCTCCTCCTCCTCCTCCTCCTCCGCCTCCTCCTCCTCCTCCTCCTCCTCCTCCTCCTCCTCCTCCTCCTCCTCCTCCTCCTCCTCCTCGTCCATTCCTTCTCCTTATAAGTAACTTCTCCCTGTCGCACCCCGAAATCGGTTTTTAGGGCGGTCTGGGCGTTTCGCTTGAGACTTCCTCACCGCTTATGACTCTGAAGCTTAAAAACCGGCAACAGTTTCACAGATGGAGGGCGGGTCGTTTTCAAAATGTGGTTATCGTTTTAGCGCGGCGCACATTCAATTAAACATTTGCAAGAGCTTCACGGATTGAGGGCGGTTCCTTTTCAAAATGTGGCTCTCGCCGTATCGCGGCGCATATCTATTTTACAAATTCCGAAAGTTTCACGCGTTGAAGGCGGGACGTTTTCAACATGTGGCTCTCGCTTTAGCGCGGCGCATATTTGTTGTAAGAAATCGCAAGTGTTTCACTGATTGATGTCGGGCCGTTTTCAAAGTGTGGTTCTCGCCTTACGCGCCGCACATTCGTTTAAGATACTTGTAAGAGCTTCACGGATTTAGGACGGTTCCTTTTCAGAATGTGGTTATCGCCGTAGCGCGGCGCACATTCGTTTTAAGTAGCTGCAAGAGTTCCACTGGTTCCCATCATCAACGTGCCAGAAATGGTGCTTTGAAAGGTGTCAGGATCATGCTGGTGCAACAGTTATGTTGATCCGCTGTGTTGAAGTCCCAAGAATGGCGTTATGGCACGATTCAGGATTGGCTAGACGCAACAGTCAGGTTGATCCGTGGCGTTGGAATCCCGAGAACAATGTTTTGGCATGTTCCAGGGTCTTCAAACGGTTGTCTTCCAAAGAGGCAGTTCCTTCAATGGAAATGAACCGTTGTATGGGGCCTATGAAGAGGGAGCTTGGAGGGAGGGTTGATTCCAACATCGTTGATGCCTCTTGGGTTTACACTGGTCCTCCTCCTCCTCCTCCTCCTCCTCCTCCTCCTCCTCCTTCTCCTCCTCCTCCTGTACCCTCCCGTGCCATCCCTCTCCCGGGTGGCCGCGGGCAGGCCGGGAGCTGGAAGATCGGGGCCCAGTTCCCCACTTGGCTCTACCTGCCGATGATCGTCGGCGGGGCGCAGGGGGCACGGGGGGGGGGCCGGGGGGGGGGTGACAGGAGCTCAGGGCCTCCAGGGAGGGGCCCTGGGCTTTCGGGATGGAGGGGGGGAGGGAGGGAGGGGGAAATGGAGGGAGGGAGGGAGGGAGGAAGGAAGGAAGGAAGGAAGGGAGGCGGGGGGAGGGCAGGCTCGCAGGTGATGCGTCTCCCCCAGTCCCCGAGCTCCGTCCGAAACATTTGGCCGCTCGGCAAGGGAGGGAAAGCCTGGGGTGTATCCCAGGGGGGCTATTCGGACGCACCCCTATCGAGGAGGACGGGTGCCCCCCCCATCGTATACCCCAGGGTTGGGCCCCAAATCTCTGGTCCACTTGATAGCCCCACGAAGTTTGGGATAGGGTCGACCGATCCAGCGTTAGGGGGGGGGGGGGGGGGGGGGGAAAGTCCAGTGTTAGGGAGGGGGGGGAAAAGGGGAGGCGAGTCAGGAAAAAACAATGACACGAGCATATAAACGTCGGAGCTCCGCGCGGGGGTGTCTCGGATCGCCGCCAGAGGACAAGCTGGGTGCGCTCGCGCCACATCCGACACCCCGCCCCTGCCACCCATCCCCTGGTGATCTGGCCACTCCCATTTCTTCGATGCGTGGGCCCTGGGGGTCCAGACCACTCTGCATTTGGCCGGCGTTTTCGTCCTGAGTCGTTTGTTTGACGCTCCCGATAGGGCTGGTGAGGGACCCCAGAGGCCGAAAACTGCCAACAAATTGGGCGTTGCGCAATGGGGGGGTCATGAACGGGGGGGTGGCGAGGGTGGTCCGAAAAGGTACCCAAACGGTACCTCAACGAGCCCCCTAGGGCTCTGGAGGGGCCCGAAAGGGGTGCGAAAGGTAACCGTTTCTGACCCCCCCCCCATGTATGACCGCCACGCCCAAACAAAAGATCCTGCCGCTCTAAAACTTGTCTGGAGCGTCGGGTCTCTGGGTCCCCTCCCACTGCGCCGATGCCTCCCTATACCCGCCGACGGGTGCCGCAGCGGGCCTGGAGCCCCTACATGTAGGAGGGCCCCGAGGAGGGCCCGCCGGAGGAGGAAGAGGAGGGCGAGGAGGCGAGCAGGCCCGCCGCAGCGGAGGCGCTGGTGATCTGGCCAGCTGAGCTGGTGATCCGGCTTATCCGGTGATCCGGTTGATCTGGCCAGTGATCCGGTGATGCAGTGATTTGGTTGGCTCATCCGGCCGATGTGGTGGATCCCGCTGATCTGGCTGATCTGGGTGATCTGGCTGACCGGTTGATCCAGTTGATCTGGTTGATCCGGGTGGTCTCTGGCCAGTTGATCCGGTGATTTGCATGGCCGATTGATTTGGCTGATCCAGCTGATGCGGCCGATCCAGCTGATCGGGCTGGTCCTGTTGATCCGGTTGATCCGGTTGATCCTGCTGATTTGGGTGATCCACGTGATCCGGCTGATCTGGTCAATCTGGATGCTCCAGTTGATCCGGTTGATCCGGCTGATTTGGTCTGGGTGATCCAGTTGATCCGGTGGATGCGCTGATCCGGATGATCCGGTTGATCCTGCTGATTTGGCTGATCCAGTTGATCCGATGATCCAGCTGGTCCACTGCAACATGATCCGGACAGCTGATGCGCTGATCCACGGCTGACCCGGTGATCCAGTGATGCGGCCATCTCATCCGGTGATCTGGTAATCCGGCCGGCTAATCTGGTCATCCGGCGATTTTGCGTGATCTGGCTGATCCAGTGATTTGGAGATCCACTGATCGGTGCGGCATTCTGGTGATCTGGCGATCCAGCTGATCGCGGGTGATCTGGTGATACGGTGATTTGACCGGTCGATTTGGTGATCCAGTGATTTGGTGATCCAGTTGATCCGTGTGATTTGGTTGATCCGGTGATCCAGTGATACAGTTGATCGCGGGTGATCCGGTGATCTGATGGTCGGGCGGGTTGATCCAGCTGAACAGGCTGATCTGGTGATCCGGTGATCTGGCCAGCTGAGTTGGTGATCGATCCCGTGGTTTGACCGGCTGATCTGGTAATTTGGGTGATCCTGTTGATCAGGTTGATCCGGGTGATTTTGATCTGGTTGATTTGGCTGATCCCGTTGATCTGGTTGCTCTGGGTGATCCGGTTGATTTGGTTGATCGTGGTTGATCGTGGTGATCCGGCTGATCCGTTTGATCCAGTTGATCCGGTTGATCTGGTTGATCCAGGTGATTTGGTTGGTCGATTTGATTGACCCGGTTGATTCGGTTGATCGGATTGATCCGGGTGATCCAGCTGATCAGGCTGATCCGCCTGAGTGTTTCACTGACTAGTCCGGATGCATCCAGAAATCCGTGCGGGGTTCCGAACATGTGCGGTTATGCCGTTGGGTTTTCTCTGGCACGTCCGACGCGTGTTCCTCTGCAGACTCATCTCGGAGGCGAGGCGGTGTATCTGCTGGACCCGAGGGCCATCTTCGGTGGTGTTCGGTCACGGCTTGTTGGGTTGGGCACAGGCTCGCAGCTTCTCCACGATGGTGGAGGCGCCTTCCGTGTCTTCGCAGTCGACGGAGTTGGCAATCTTACCATTGTTGAGGAGAGGTCGCCAACATTTTTTGGCGCCACGGTCTCGGCCAGGTCGAAATCCGCCCAGAGCCCGTCGCACTTCTCGTTGACGCCCCTACGCTTGGACACTACAGTCGAGCATCTGATGACAAAGCCTACTTCTGAAAAGCTGGGCCTGCGTTTCTTGACCAACTTGCCAGACAGTTGGCCCAGTTTCTTTGGCACTTTCTTCCATCCAGCGCGAACTACGGAAATTGGCCTAGACTCGTGCCAAGAAACTTCGAGAGGGCGGCCCAGATGTTTGAAATCGATGGCATGATGGATCAGACTGTCGGCCCTGCCTGTCATTGGTCGGCTGCGCCGAATTGTCCTGGATGGCCGAAGCCGTCGCGCTCGACGGAGCCGTCCGATGCCTCAGAGTCACGGGCGCCGCTCAGGCCCTCGGGGCCGTCTTGCGCGCGGGCGAGGGGCGCCTGACGGGCCCGAGCCCCCCCGCCTCGTGGGCACCAGCACAGCTCCTTTCAGAGGTGATGGGAGCGTGCTCCGACTTTCACTCGAGCAAGAGTCTTGGCATCGCTCGGACGTGTGCGTTTATTCTCGGCGAGGACCATCGGGGAGCATACTCGACCAGCGGGCCAAAAAAGACACGCACGAGGCCGAAAAATGCACGGGAATGGACGTCCGAGCGACGGCGAGGAGTTCCTGGTATTGATACGTCTCAAGATTCGAGGGCTTCCTGGATCACCTGATGTTCCACGCGGGCTGCAGGTACGGTGGCCGCTGTAGACTTCGGGAACCGAGGCGCATCCCGAGTCAATCGCATGATGACGTCAGTCCAGCTGACCAGACCCAGCACTCGTGACTCTTGCACTGCAGTTAGCGATTTGAGCTGACCAGAAAACATGGAGACCCAGTCATTCCGGTTCGACCCGATTCCTCCTCCGCTCTGGCCATTGGCACGGCCTGTGGGACGAGCATGGAGATGCACTCGGGCTGAGGGGCATTTGAGTTGATGGTTGGATGACCCGTCCTGACCTCCTCCTCATCCTCATCCTCCTCTCCTCCTCCTCCTCCTCCTCCTCCTCCTCCTCCTCCTCCTCCTCCTCCTCCTCCTCCTCCTCCTCCTCCTCCTCCTCCTCCTCCTCCTGGAAAAGGGCAATCATCCTGCCGGCCGATGTCAAGCGTGTACCAGATCACTGCGATTCGGTACAGGCTCTGAGCAGTTGGGCCGTGAGTGATGGCTGCCACTTGCTGTGAGTGCTAGCTCGTTTGGTTGCTGCCGCCACCGCCGCCGTCCTCACTGCGCTCGTTCGTCGGTCATCCCCGTCAGTGCCGTCGCCGTTCGTCGCTGCCGTCGTAAATGTAGCTGCTGGTTTTCTCTCTGCCTGGGCCTCGCGCCTTTTCGGGGCGCGCGCGAGGCCAATCCAGAATCCTACAATGCTCCTCCTCCTCCTCCTCCTCCTCCTCCTCCTCCTCCTCCTCCTCCTGCTCCTCCTCCTCCTCCTCCTCGTCCTCGTCCTCCTCCTCCCTCTCCGAGGACGACGACGACGACGACGACGACGACGACGACGACCTCCCCGACGCTCCGAAGCGGGGCGAGGCTACATGACGGTCGGGTTCGCCAGCGGCCCCCACGTGACAGGCATACGTCGCCCGCCGCCCCCCCCGCCTGCTTGCCGCGGGCGCGGCTGCCCTGGCGCACGGGAGGAGGGGAAGGGGGTGGAGAAGGAGGAGGGACCGAGCGGTATCGTGGCCGAGAGGCGCCGTCCAGCGGCTCGGAAGGAAGGATCGAAGGGAGGGGGGATGGAGGGGGGGGAGGGCGGGAGAGAGTGAGGGCAAGTTAGGTGCGCTCGCGTCATATCTGTCGTCATACCCCTCCCTCCCAACCCTTACCATGGCGCAGATCTCCTCTTTATGCGCAAAGGATGGTGTCGAGCAAGGCGATGATCCCGAGAGGGTTTGCGATGCATGGTTAAGCACGACAGCATGGTGTAGAAGAGCGCGGCAGAGCAGAGCATGCCATAGCATGGTTTGGCATTGCGTAGTGCAGCATCGCATCACAAAGCGTAACATCGCAAAGCATGGCATCGCACAGCGGAGAACAACGCGACATCGCATTGCATGCCATGGCATGGCACCGGATGCCTAGGAGGGTAAATGGCCCGTGCACGAAAGGAGAAGGCCTGTCCGGAATCCCGGCTCCATGTCCTGCGCAACCGTGCTTGCCCGATGTGGGCGCTTTCGAATGCCAAGTGCCGTGTGGTGGGGGTACTGAAATAGCGTAAGCCCCCCCCCTTCCTTTCGACACCTTGCCTTGCGTTCCCCGAGCCCCCTTCCAAGCCTCCCTGGGATCCCCCGGCAGCTCTGCACGAGGCGTGGCGGATGGCCCGAAGACTTCTGGAAGCTCCATCGGCATCACCCCAACATACTTATACTGTATGTGCGTCGCCCCCCCAGGGGCGACGCGCGCACCGAGAAATCTTATAGTATATGCGTCGCGGCGTGCGCTTTCTGGCCACACCGCTCGGGAAACGATCTACTACAAGATGGGTATACTATATGCCTGGGTCGGACGCGCGCCTCCAAGGAGGACATATAGTACTAGTATGTCTCTGTGCGTCCCACTCCAGGGAGTGCACAGAAATTGCCGACGGCGACCACGGCGCAGACGACGGCGGCGGCGGCGGCGGCGTGGGAAGCTGCGGCGGGAGTACGGCGGCCTGCCCTGGCTCGATGGCCTGGCGTCCTGGAACAATCGGCTCACACCTGTGCCCCTGGGCCAGAGCCCCCAATCATCAGGGGTAACTCGGGTCAGGGATAACTCGGGTTCGTTTTAACTCGGGTCAGGGTTAACTCGGGTTCGTTTTTCGGGAATCCGAACCCGAGTTACCCCGGACCCGAGTTACCCCGGATAACTCGGGCGTCCAGAGCCCCAAAATCATCAGGGGTAACTCGGGTCAGGGCTAACTCGGGTTCGTTTTTCGGGAATCCAAACCCGAGTTACCCCGGACCCGAGTTACCCCGGATAACTCGGGCGTCCAGAGCCCCCAATCATCAGGGGTAACTCGGGTCAGGGCTAACTCGGGTTCCTTTTTCGGGAATCCAAACCCGAGTTACCCCGGACCCGAGTTACCCCGGATAACTCGGGCGCCCAACTGGACCCCATCACGGGGTCAAGTCGGATCGGCGTTTTTCAGCTGGATCGTTTTTTAAGGCCCCCGGGGGGTTCTACGGCCCATCGAATCAACGAATCGGCACCGAATGTGTAATCACTTCCGATGGTTTTTTTCGGAGGGCATTTTTTAGATGTGGGGGCCGATTCGGAAGGACCGAAAACCATGCCGTGGCATGGCGCTTGGAAATAATGACGCCAGCGCTGCAGCGGGAGCACGATTCGTAACGAGCGGAAGCGCGGACATGAGGCGAGCGTTGCAGCGGGAGCACGATTCGGAACCAGCAGTAGCCCGAAAATGAGGCCAGCGCTTCAGCGAGACCAGCTTTTTTTGGGAGGGGGAAACAAAAAACGAAAACCCAACTCCCGGGAATCCTGTGTGTAGAACAGTACGCGGAGGGGGGCCGGACATTTATTTCCCGGACGTCACCAGGGGAGAGGAGAGTAGCATTCACATTCCCCAATCAGAGCTTGCTTCTGTAGGGGTCCTAGCGGATTCATATGATTAGGTTAGCTGCGTCGCCGATGTCGGCGGCCCGCCCAGGTGCCCGGATGCCCGGGAGCTGCGTCGCCTATTTCGGCGGCCCGCCAGGGTGCCCGAGTGCCCGGGTGCCCCATAGCCCTATAGCCTATAGCCCAATAGCCTACAGCCTGATAGCCCTATAGCCCTATAGCCCTACCTATACGACCACCCTTCGGGTGATAAGGAGGTTGTGGGGGGGGAGAGAGGGGGGAACCAACATCTGACTCAATCGATCTCATTATCGATCTCACTCAACGGAACACCACGGGACACCACGGGACACTTGTCCATCTCACTATCGATCTCACTATCGATCTCACTCAACGGGACATCACGGGACACCACGGCACACCGCGGCACACCGCGGAACATTTGTCGATCTCACTACTGGTCTCACTATCGATATCACTATCAATCTCACTCAACGGGACACCACCGGACACCTCGGGACACCACATCGATCTCACTATCGATCTCACACCACGGAACACCTGTCGATCTCAGTATCGATCTCACTATCGATCTCATTTTTTCGGACACCACGGGACACCTCGGGCACCACATCGATCTCACTATCGATCTCACTCAACGGGACACCACGGGACACCTGTCGATCTCACTATCGATCTCACTATCGATTTTACTTTTTGGGACACCACGGGACGCCTCGGGGCACCACATCGATCTCACTATCGATCTCACTCAACGGGACACCACGGGACACCAGCGGGACATCGCGGGGCACCAGCCGCCAGAGGAGTTACATTTGGTCCGGCCGCGGCCCAGCCACAGGAGGATTTCGGGACACGGGCGGGACACCGGCGAGACACCGCGGGGCACCGGCCGCCAGAGGAGTTACATTTGGTCCGGCCGCGGCCCGGCCACAGGAGGATTTCCTCCTCGCCCGCCCACGCAGCTTCGCTTCGCCCGCACGCGCGCACGGCACGCACGACACGAACCCGAAACCGAAATCGATTTCCCAGTAGGGGGGGTCTCCGTTTCACGTCGGACTCACCCCCCAACTTCCGATAGCCCTGCAGCCTTCTAGCCCTACAGCCCTATAGCCCTATAGCCCCAGATCCCTACAGCCCTATAGCTCTGTATGCCTACAGCCCTATTGCCATGTAGCCCTATGGCCCTATAGCCTTATAGCCCCATAGCCCTATAGACCTATAGCCCTATGGCCCTATAGCCTTATAGACCCATAGCCCTATAGCCCTACAGCCCTACAGCATCATAGCCCTACTGCCCTATAGCCCTATAGACCTATGACCCTATTGCCCTATAGCCCCATAGCCCTATAGCTTTATAGCCCCGTAGCCCTATAGCCCTAAACAAATTATGGTTGGGGCTTTTCTCCAATATAATTGATTAGATCTAGGGAGGGAGGGAAGGAGCGAGGGAGTAAGGGTGGAGGAGGAGAAGGAGGAGGAGGAGCAGGAGAAGGAGAAGGAGGAAGAGGAGGAGAAGGTGAAGGAGGAAGGGAAGAAGGAGAGGGAGTAGCAGGAGGTGGAGATGGATCGAGGGGGGTATACTGATGTTGCTGCGTCTGGGTTTCGGTTGTGCCTTTGGACGCTTCCGGACGTCACTAGAAGCAACCTGGGATTCCCAGAGACGTCCGCAGACCTCCAGGGGAGGTGGACCAGGGAAAGCGAGGCGAAAGCGAAGGAGACAGAGGAGGGGGAGAGCAAGGAAGAGGCACAGGGGGGGAGAAAGCTTCCAGAAGATGTCAGCGGGTTCTGTTGAGCCTCAGAGGGTTCTGGGGTCGATCCTCCTCGGTGCCCTCGATCCTCCTCGATCCTCCTCGAGCCTCGATCCTCCTCGATCCTCCCCGATCCTTGACCCTCCTGACTCCTTCTCGATCCTCGATCCTCCCCGGTGCCCGTGTCAATGGGATCCTGTGGAGAGGGAGAAGCAGCAGGCGATGGTGCCGAGCCAAAACTGGATTCACAGGCAGCTTCGAGGCCCCGCACTCGAGGGGGAGGGCGGGGCTTCCCGCTGAGGAAAGGAGTACGGTCGGGAGCTTTGGCTCAGAGTGTCGCTCCGCTGATTCTGGACCACCACGGTTCGGAGCGACCCGCCATCCGCGTCCCAGCCCCCAGGCGGCAAGATCTCGAGCATTTCCCAGCATCCCTTCCCGCGGATCGGAGCGACACTCTATCCGCTTGCAGGAAATACAGTGTCGCCACGGCTGCCGCCGCGACACGCTAAGCACAAAGTCCCCGACCGTGCGCACAGGAAAACATGAAGAGGAGACTTGGGGTGGGAGGGCGTACTGCAGCATCGCCACTGCATCCTGGGTTCACTCTGGTCCTCCTCTCGTCCTCCCCTCCTCCCCTCCTGCCCTCCCCCCCCATCCCGCCCAGCCCTCTCCTCCATCCCGCCCTCCCGTCCTCCCGCCCCCCGTTCTCCCCCCTCTCCCGCCCTGCCGCCCTCCCCTCCTCCCGCCCCTCCTCCCCTCCCCCCCCCCGGCCCTCCGAGCTGGCGGGGGGCGCGGCCGCGGCAGCGCGGGGCACGCCGCCCCGCCGCCCCCCCGAGCCGCGCGCCGCGTCCGGGGCGCCGCGCCCCGCCCGGGCCGCCCGCGGCCAGGCATGCTGTGCAGAAGCCCAACCAGTGACACCCTCAGCCGACGCCTCGCCCCTCCTCTCCTCCTTCCTCCTCCTCCTACCTCCTCCTCCTCTCCTCCTCCTCCTCCTCCTCCTTCCTCCTCCTCCTTCCTCCTCCTCTCTTCCTCCTCATCCTCCCTCCTCCCTCCTCCCCTCCTACCTCCTCCTCCTCCTCCTCCTCCTCCTTCTCCTCCTCCTCTCCTCATCTCCTCCTCCCCCCTCCTCCTCCTCCCCTCATCCTCTCCTCCTCTACTCCTCCTCCTCATCCTCCTCCTCTTCCTCCCTCCTCCTCCTCCTCCTTCTCCCCTTCCTCCTCCTCATCCTCTCCTCCTCCTCCTCCTCCCCTCCTCCTCTCCTTCCTCATCCTCTCAACATCATCATCATCATCAATCATCCTCATCATCCATTCATCCATCAGCATCAGCATCAGCATTCACCATCATCATCATAATATCATCATCAATCTCATCATCATCATCATCATCTCTAATCATCCTCATCCTCATCCTCATCCTCATCAGCAATCATCATCTGCAGCATATGCAGCTCATCATCTCAGCAGCAGCAGCAGCAAATCATCATCAGCATCATCTGCAGCATCATCTGCAGGTCATCATAATCATCATCATCATCGTCATCGTCATCATCATCAGCATCATCATCATCATCATCATCATCATCATCATCATCATCATCATCATCATCATCATCATCATCATCATCATCATCCGACAAAGAACTCGAGGAACGCTACGGCACAGGTATTCCGATTGCCCTCGGCGTGTAGCCCTCAGGAGGAGAGAGTGGCCTGAGCATGTTAAGCGTGCAGCCAGTTTTGTAAGGGAGCCCGAACGACACCGTGAACATCATGGACGCCCCTCCTCTCCGGGCCGCCGCGGCGGCTCTCCTGAAGGCTTTTCTGCCTCGGGGTATGTCCGCGGCTGGCGCACGCGCCTCGCGCCCGCGCGCTTCTGAGCCGAGCTGGCGCGGCCACGTGCGGACGCGGCTGCAGCTCCCCACCACGGCGGCACGCCCAGGGAGGTGCGACATTTCTAGGCATGTTCGTCGGCCCCAACACGTTTTGCAGCCTCGGGGTGCTTTCTGGCAGCTGCGCCTCGCCGAGAGCGTTCGGGGGGGGCCGAATCGTCCCGAACGTCCGCCGGAATGACCCGACAAAGCAGACTCGGCGTCCCGCTCAAGGAGGAAGGCAGAGGGGGTGGGCCTTCTCAGAAGGCGAAGGCCTTCGGCCTTCCGAGAAGCTCTAGAAGCCTTCTCCGAGGCCCCCGCCTTGGAGAGGGGGAGGAAGGAGGAGGAGGAGGAGGAGGAGGAGGAGGAGGAGGAGGAGGAGGAGGGAAGGAAGGAAGGAAGGAAGGAAGGAGGGGAGGGAGGGAGGGAGGGAGGGAGGGAGGGAGGGAGGGAGGGAAGAGGAGCACGGGGCGAGCTTCAGACGCACATCCCGTCTGCGCAGGCGCGGGCGACGGAGCTGGCAGCACGCGCCGGCGTTGGTGCGCACGCACTCGCACACACATGCAGACACGGACGCGCATCCCGTCCACGAGGAGGAGGAGACAGTCGTTGTCTCATGGCTTGCTCTAGCATTCTCCTTGCCCTCCTGTGCTTGGCACTCGTCTTGGTTGTCTCATGGCTTGCTCTAGCATTCTCCTTGCCCTCCTGTGCTTGGCACTCGTCTTGAACAGGGCCCTGCTGCTCCTCGTCTCCTCCCGCCCCCTCCCTATCGCGCTTCTTCCCGCCTCATGCCCGCCATCGCTGCCACCTCGTGCAGCCATCGCCAACTATCGCCACTTTGTCGCGCCCCTGGGAGCTCCAGCGGAGCGTGGCCTTGCCCAAGCTCCCAAGGAGGCCTCGAATCCCCGGCACCTGCCAGCTGCGCAGTCGTTGCCACGTTGGTGAGCTCCCGGGAGTTCCAGCGGGGTGGTGACGCGCTCAGGCTCAGTTTTTCGCCTCGACCTTCCTGAATGCTGCCAACTACGCAACTGCCACTCCTTTGGTGATTTCCTGCGAGGTCCAGTGGAGTGCGGCGTTGCGCGGATCCAGACGAGACCGCGCCTCCCCAGGCGCTGCCGACTGCGCAGTTGTCGCCACGTTCGCGAGTTGCTTGCTGCGAGGTCCAGCGGATGAGCCCTACGCGGATCCAAACGAGACCGCGCTTCCCTACAGTCAACCCGCAAAGTTTGTAAGGATGGGTAGCCTTCCCAAGGGTACCCTCGCACCCTTGCCTCATCGGTCCATCCTCGACCACTTTCACTGGCCGCGCCCCGCCCGCAAAGTGCCGACATGGCTTTCCAAGGCCCTTGCATCCTTACCGCGCATCATTATGATACGGGTCGACTGTAGGCGCTACCGACTGCGCAGTGGTTGCCACTTTCGTGAGTTCCTGGGAGGTCCAGCGCGGTGGTGACGCGCTCGAGTCCAAATCTAATCTCCGCCGCCTTGGGTGCTGCTAACCGCGCGACTGCCGCTCCCTCCGTGAGCTCTCGGGAGTTCCAGCGGGTGCGAACAGGACCCATGGTCTTGCCACGCGTCTTTGGTGGGCTCGGTACGCCCTTGGGTGGTTGCTTGCTCCGCCAGGCGTCCCTGGGCATCCACGAACTTTTAGACGCCTTCTACAGTCGGCCCAGATGAGTAGGTCGACCCTGCCAAATCAAGGGTACCCTTGTGTCCTGTGTCTCGCGACCCGTGCCTCCTGCATTCCTGCGGCAGTGTGGCCCTCGGAAGGGTATTTTGTCCTCTCGCGTGTCCTGTCCAATGAAGTCCGACTGTGCGTCCTTGGGTGGTTGCTTGCTCCGCCAGGCTTCCCCGGGCATTCACGGACTTTCAGGCGCCTTCCAGAAGCCTTCGGGGTCTGGAGGCCCCTGGGGACCTCCAGCGGGCCGAGACCGCGTGTCGAGGATTGAGCGCTCCTCGCCCTTTCTCGGGCCTTTGGGGAGCGCCTCATCGCCACGGCTGTGTTCGCCACGCCGAGTCGTCTTCCTCATCCTCCTCCCTCGGGAGGGGGCGGAGGGCACGCCTCGCACCACATGCAAGGAAAAGTTTGCATAACTGCTCTTCTCGCTGCCATGTGGTGAGAAATTGTGAATTCGACCCCTGGAGCTCCTCCGCCTCCTGCTGCGAAGCTCTTGCCACAAGTCGTCTAGGTGACAATCAACGCCACCATGCTGGGAAGCATGCGGCGCCCTCCAAGACGTCGACCGACACGCGCGCATCCTCCTCCACCCCTATCCTCCACGGATGCCGACCCTGGGGAAGGGGGCGAGAGATGCAGAGCCCACGCCTTGAACAGAATCGAGCCCTGGATGATCAAGAATAAGAGAACCCTAACCCGACTAGCACAGTGAAGACGTGGCCTCGCTTACGTCCCCATCCTCTGCATTGGGGATGACAGATCTGGGCGACTTGGCTCGATACATCTACCGAAAAGACCCCTGATCCCTAACGTGTGTGGCCCTCCTAACATAGGTCCCTTCCCAAAGGGCTAGGGGCCCATGTGATGCTAACCACTGGAGGGTCTGAGGCCTCAGGGCTTTCCAGCGAGGCGTCTCGCACTCGATAGGCGTGGAGGAGCTGACGCCTCTTTTGCTCGGCGGAGCCTGGCGGAAGGCCGGCGGAGGACGGCGACGCTGCAACACCCGAACGGGGCCTTACGAGTGGCAGCTTTCGGCAGGCTCCCAAAGTACCCGTCTCGGGCATAGCCAGGACCTCCGTTAAGAGGAGCCGCTCAGAGATGGGGCCTCGAAGCCCGAAACACAGGCCCGAATCACTAAGCCAGGACTGCCGTACGTGGTGCTGTTCGTGTGATGGCAGTTCCGGTGAGTGGAATGTGGCAGGGGTGGGGGGGGTGCCCCGGAACACGCCACTACCGTGGATGGAAACAATTAACGCGAAATTGATTCGTAACGTTGGAATTTGGCCATCCGAAGTTCGCGGGTTCCAAGGTAGGCACGATCGGCGACCGCCGCCGAACATGTAACAAATCAACGCGAGCCACAAATGCAACTTTTGGAGCCCCATGTCGTTTTGGCCCGGACTGCATTTTATTTAATCGCTTCGCTCTTTCCGCCGGCCCTCGAGCGCTCTATGGGGCCTCTTTGAAGCCTCTTGGGGGCCCCTAGGGGCCTCTTGGGGTTCTCTTGGGGATCCTTGGCGGCGTCTTGGGGCCCCCTTGGGCCTCTTGGGGGGCTCTTGGGGGCCTCTTGGGGCGGGGTAGTCGAGTGCACCCCCCTCGGAGGCCACGATCCTCGTGAGGGGTGTCGAAAAAAGGTACTCAAAACCATCTCTGAGTAGACCTTCCCGGGCTGCGGTCGGATTTTTTTCGCCAGGGGACCCCCAGGGGCCGCCCCGCGCGCGCGAACTAGAAATATTGTTAACCAGTTACTGGAGATCTTAGCACGCCTCTGGCCCGTTGGGCCGGCGAATATTATGTGAACGGCGGAGTTCCATCGTTATGATTTGGTTTCGCGCTATTTTTACAGACGGAGGCTTCGTGGAGGGCGCTGGTGGAGCAGCAGGTGCACAGTTGTTGGCGTAGTATTTGGAAGACGGACATATGAAACGACACATGGTAGGCTACTATTATAAATCTAGGGCGAATGCGACGTCATCTTTTGAGATGGAGCTGTTGGCATTGGAGACCGCGTTGCAGATGGCACACGCTGCAACCTGATCAAGGGCGCTCGCACGGAATTCGCCGGCCCAACGGGCCAGAGGCGTGCTCAGATCTCCAGTAACTACTTAACAATATTTCTAGTTCGCGCGCGCGGGGCGGCCCCTGGGGGTCCCCCGGCGAAAAGTGCCCCGACCGCAGCCCGGGAAGGTCTACTCAGAGATGGTTTTCCTCCTGGGTACGGCCTCTCAGGCCCCCCAGAGCGCGCCAAGAGGGCCCCAAGAAGCCACCAAGACTGCCCAAGAGGCCCCCGAGACGCCCGAAGGACGCTCCAAGACGCCGAAGATGATCCCAAGACGGCCCAAGAAGCCGCCAAGACGCTCCAAGTGGCCTCCAAGAGGCCTCACAAGAGCGCCCCGAGAGGCCAAAATCATACATTTTACGATGGTGTTGGAAGGAGTTTGGCCTTGTCGCATTTTCGGCTTTCCGATGCTCCAAGACGGCCCAAAAGGCCCCCAAGAGCGCACGAAGACGGCTCAAGAGGCCCCCAAGAAGGCCCCCCGAGAGCCCAAACAGGCCCCGAGACGGTCCAAGAGACGCCCAAGACGGCCCAAGAGAGCCCCAAGACGGCCCCAAGAGGGGCCCAATATGGGGACCACGAACCGAAACTTCAAGCCTTCCGCCCCAAGAGGGCCCCAGGAGGCCCCGAGAGGCCCCCAAGATGGCCCAAGATGCCGCCAAGAGGCCCCCAAGAGACCCCAGGAGGCTCCAAGGAGGCTCAAAAGAGGCCCTACAAGGCTTCAAAAATGTCTCCCAGGCGCCCCCGAACGGCCTCTCAACAGACCCCAGGCCCCCCCAAAGAAGCATCTGGACGACGGCCCTGTTTGGCCCCAAGAGCGCCGCAAGATGCCATCGAGAGGCTTCCTCCTTCGCCCTTTTCTCTTCCTCCTCCTCCTCCTCATATTTATCTTCATCCTCCTCCGTTCCTTCTCATCCTCTTCTCCTCCTCCCCTCCACCTCCCCATCCTCATCTTCCTCCTTCCAGCGGCGCCGAAATGGCCCCGAGCCCGCGCCGAAGCAGTAGCGATCATGCAATACGGGCCGGCGGAGTGAGCGAAGCGATTGAATAAAGGTAGACTTAAGTCGGGCCTGTCCCTCTGCAGGAGGAATATTCGAAAATGGTCTAAAATAGTCTGGGGACGATCTTTTGACCATGTTTGGGCATCTTTTGGGAGCATTTTCTGCGCATCTTTAATTTTTCATCCAAAATCCCCCTGTAGGGGAACAGATGGAGCTGTTGGCATCAGAGACCGCGCTGAAGATGGCACACGCTGCAACCTGATCAAGGGCGCTCGCACGGAAAAACCAGTCCTGCTAACCCACCCAACCCTGTCTTGGCGATCATGAGCCACCCAACCCAACCCAAGACCAGGTCCTGCCAACCTCCGTAGCCATTTTGGCTCAAGTGTCCGCGCGTGTCTGCTCGCTGTGCGCGCTGGTGGGGTTCCCCCCCTCGCCAGCGTTCCCTCTCGCGGCGCGCGCACGTCGGGCCAGCCGTTGGCAGGCCGGCACCCTGCCAGTCCTGGTGAGCGGGCCTCCGCGGCGCGAGCCATGGCGCTCCAGGACCCGCTCCTGGAGGAGGGCGGGAGGTGGGCGCCGGAGGTCGACAGGATCTACGAGGAAGGCGGGCAGGTCCCACCGGGAGCGAATCCGCCGAGCTTCAGACCGACGCCTTTGGGATTGAATTTCACCATGGGCCCAGGGCTCCGGTGGGTCAGAGCAGCGACGGTCTTCACACTTGTCATGTGGATGCTCGTCATGCCTATCGTGTACACCCAGTTGACATGCGACCCCGAGACGCTCGACGCTCATGCCGCAAAGCACCCCATGTGGGTCTGGGCCATCTTGCTCGTGTTGTCAGTTGTGGTCGTACTCGCGGAAGCGAAGGCCCTGATGTATTGCATGCGGCCGTTCAAAGAGTCACGGAGGGATGCTGGCTTGACAGAGGCCCGACTCGGCATACTCGGCATTTTCAAAGTCAGCGATACGAAGTACATCCTTTTTAGGTTGTTCTCGACATTCGTGAACGTGTTCTTCGGCTTGTATGTCTTTGGCCTCAGCATGGTGCAGTCAGCAGGGGATCAGCTCTGTCGCGGCACGACCCTCTGGCATTTCGCGTGGGATGCGACGATGTTGCAATCATGGTTTTCGTTCATCTCACTTTTCTTCTGGGACAAGGTGGGAAACCTTACGCACTGCTATTTTGCATGTGTGGTTCTTCTGTTCATATCTTTCCCGAGGGCGCTGCTTCGTTCCATCCCGGCACCTTTGCGAGCCGACGAAACCATGGAGAGGGAAACCACATGTTGTTTCATTTGGATACTTCGGGTTTGTAGGGACGCCTGGACGCCAACGCCACCAGTCGACATGGCTGTCAAGGCAGTGTACGACATGGAATCTGAGAACTGGAAGGAGGTGCGCTTCCGCTCCTGTTGGAGAAGACTCTGTGATCGTTGGTCACAAGTTGTAAAGACTACAGCAATGCGCGTCACTGGTGTTGATTTGGGAGGTTGCCATTGCCTCGAAAGCGTTTGGTCGTCAACGTTTTTTACTGACGCTAGCGTTTCATTGGCCGCAGTTATGGGGTTGGACGGCTTGAAAGATATAGCCCAAACGTTGGCCATATGCCAACTACAGAAATTCAGACGAGAAGTAGATTCGGGCAACATAGACGAGCCGCAGACCAAAAAGAAGTTCGTACAGATGCAGCGGCGCTTGATCCTCGTCCTCGAGGCGGCACTCCGGCAGACGTACGGCCACACCGTTATGAGAGGCGGCGTCATCCTCAATCTGCAGGTGACGCAGTTCTATCTCCACAGGGCAGTCATGTTGCACACCATGAACACTATTTATATGGACCACCCGACGCTTTACTCAATCTTGTTCACGGTTGGATCTGTGGTAGTGTTCGATTTGATGATCCAGTTGAGACAAGCTTTACACATGTATTGTCAAGTGATGTGGACCATCCGCAGCAAGGTTTCTGGTGGTACGACGCTTGAGTCGATAGGCAGTTCTTGTAAGCAAGACAAGAAGACGATTAATTTGCTCATGATGTATGTGATAGTTTGGGCAGTCATTGGTTACTCGCTTTTCGCATACGCCGTCCTCAAGCTGTACATGTCGCTGATGGCTTGCCCAGGTGAAGGTTACAATTTGGGCAGTTGCGCGCCGATTCCTTGGGACTGCTTGAACACCACACTGCATCCCGACAAGGTAGGCTGCATCCGGAACGCTGTATAATCTCAGGCGCATGCCTGCCAGGGAGTCTGATGTGAACCAGTGTGAATCATGGTGGCGTGCGTCCCACTTCTCCTGCCCACTCCGCCTTGATTGTCTTCTGCCCACTCCTCACAAATTCATCCTTCATCCCTGGATTCGTCCTCTCACTCCACTGCTATTTGCAAGCCGACAGTTCACCAGAGAATAGACGGGCAGCGAAGGCGCCGCGCAGTACACCGCGAGTTGTTCGCACGACCTCTGGCAGCATGGGTTCACAGTGTGCTGCGCACGGGGCCTCGGGGATCGTGGCATTCTTGCCAAGCTGAACCTGTCGAGTAGTTAGATTGTGAGTTTTGTCGGCGCTCGTGCTGATAGCGTCCCAATCCCGCTTGGAACCCACGAGGTCTCGCGAGCCCCCCCCCCCCGCCCCCTGCGTCCTCGGCAGCAGCACGGCCGCTGCCGAGAGGGAGTGCCCTGAGCTGACGGAGTGCATCTGCCATTCTGACCCTTGCTATTCGTCGCGGAGCGGCTTGAGCTTGCCCGCTGCAGATCGGTTTGTGCGGCGCCGTTTGATCGCCCGACGACCTTTTCAATCGCAGTTTTGTTGCGGCTTGCTTGCGCATAAAAAAGACCAGGTCCTGCCAACCCACCCAACCTCGAACCCATGACCCACCCAACCCAACCCTTTTTTCACATCTTTGGAGCAGTTGTTTGAGTATGTCTTATTTGTCGTCGAAAATCCCCCTGTAGGGAGACAGGCCCGACGTGAAGGTAGACCAAGTCCCCAACCTCCCCACGCCCCCCGAAGGCTGTCCTTCGGGGGGCGTGGGGAGTCCTTCGGGGGGCGTGGGGAGGTTGCGGAGCGAGAGGGCGTGGGTTTGGGGCGCGTGGGGGGGCGGGCAAGGGGCGTCGGACAGGTTGGCACAGGGGAGGGGTGCTTCTTCTGGACGCCCGAAATGGGTACGGAAAGAATGGGTACAGTGCCCAACAGCAGTTCCTGTTCATTTTGAACCGGATTCGCTGTCCACGCCGCCGCGGCCTGTGCCTATGCGAGACAGAGGGCCGCCTGCCCAACAGCGGCCGCTGCTGGTTTGGGACAACCTTTGTTGCTGGGCATTGTACCCACTCTTTCCGTACAGGGGGGGCCCTGAAGAAGGAACCCTTTTGGTTGGGGAGGGGCTTCGCGTTCCGTAATTGTTTCGCAGCTTGCCTCAGGTTTTCCTTATGTTTTCGATCGGAAATCGAAGTTTAACTTATGGAAAAAGGGGCCTCGTTCCTCATTTGGGGTTCCTTGGGTCAAGGCCCCGACTGTACCCGTTTAGGGCGTCCGCCTCCTCCTCCTCCTCCTCCTCCTCCTCCTCCTCGCTCCTCCTCGCTCCTCCTCGCTCCTCCTTCTCCTCCTCCTCCTCCTCCTCGCTCCTCCTCCTCCTCCTCCTCCTCCTCGCTCCTCCTCGCTCCTCCTCCTCGCTCCTCCTCGCTCCTCCTCGCTCCTCCTCCTTCCTCCTCCTCCTCCTCCACCGCCCGCCCGCTGCGGAGTGCCCCGTTCCGTTGCGGTGCCGCCGCCGGCGGCTGGACCCGGGGGGTCCTCCGCGGGCCTGCCCGCCCTCGGCTCCTCGGGGACACAAGGAGCCCCATGGCCCTGATCTTAAGTCGGGCCTCTCCCTCTGCAGGGGGTCTGGACGCCCGAAATGGGTATTGAAAGAATGGGTACTATGCCCAACAGCAGTTCCTGTTCATTGTGAACAAGATCCGCTGTCCACGCCGCCGCGGCCTGTGTCCATTCGAGACAGGAGGCCGCCTGCCCAACAGCGGCCGCTGTTGGTTTGGGACAGCATTTGCTGTTGGGCATCGTACCCATTTGTTTGGTACCCATTTCGGGCGTCCAAAGGGGGGATCTTCAAAAGTAGTCCAAAAAAATGATCAGTGGACGATGTGTTGAGCATGTGTTGGCCATTTTGGAGCATGTCTGGGGTATGTTTAGTTTTTCGTCCAAGATCTCCCTATGGGGGGACAGGCCCGACTTAACCCTAATCACACAGCGATCGGAGGTTAATAGACCTCCTACCCTGCCACGTCGAGTAAGGAATTGGCCGTTTTCGGTTCGCGAGAGGGCGTCGCGGTCGTCATTTCTGCGGGTCCAGATCCGTCGGTTACGATCCCAGGCCGTTTTCATTGAGGGAAGGTTTGCCAACGGGAGGTTTGTCCACCGCCGAAGTGAAGACGTGGCCTCAGTGAGGTCCCCGTCTGTGTGTGGGGGGATAATAGCTCTGGGCGGTTTGGTTCGATGCACCTGCAGAGAAGAGCCCCATATCCCCAATGTGCTCGGCCCTCCTGACCTAAAAGTCCCCTCGCGATGGGTCAGGGGCATTTGTGGTTGATCATCAGCGGCCCCGGCACGATGGAAATTGAGGTGCGGGCCGGGGTCGGACAGCGGCCGCCGTGCTCCCCGAGCTCCTCCCCCGCGGGCCCCTGCAGCGGAAAACCTCGGCAGGGCCCACTTCGATGCGATCGATTTTTCGGCTGGCGGCTCCGCTCTTCCGACGACCTGGTGCGACCCGATGTTCGCTTGGGCGGCGACGTGCAGCTTGCCTCGGGCCGGGCGAAAGGGGGGGATTGGGAAAGGGGGGGTTACGAAATTTGCTGCATGCAGCTGGTTTCGGCCTCACGAGGGGCCCATTCCTCGATGCATAGCCGCCTCCGGCGCCGGGAGGCGCCGGGAAAATCAGCTACGTGAGCTGATTCTCAAACCCCCCCTTTGCTATCCCCCCCCTTTTGCCCGACCCGATTGCCGCGGCCCATCCGCTTCGATTCCGACTCCGTGCCGAGACGGCCCCTTTCCGACGCACGTCCCGATCCGATCCGGTCCGAGGTATCGCTTCGATGCTGACCACCCCTGCCGCTGACGGAGCTGGGAGAATCAGAGCGTGAATTACCTACCCCGCTTTCGCTTCCAGGCAAAAGCAAGTCATACCACGCGCCTCCTCGTCAAGCGGCCTGATCAGTACAGGCCGTAGTCTGGCATCGTTTGGTATCTCTCGGAAGCGAGGGCAGTCAGAAGCGAGGTAGGTTTGTTTGCCCCCTAGAGAAGAGCGGCTCCAGTCCCCGTTTTCGAGTTTCGGAGTGGGGAGGCTCTCGTGTGCCTGCACCCAGGTATCTGGCGGCCTGACTGGAGCGGGCTCGGCATAAGGACGCATCGCTCCAGAGCGTTCCGGAACATTCTCAGAGCGTATCGCTCTGAATCGGCATCGGCGCCCGATACGTCCTCCAGAACCGCAGGATCTCAGAGATTCCCGATTTGTCCCGGTCCGATGTTGTCTTTGTCCTAGCTCCGCCTTACTTAGCAGAACAGGACGGCGTAGCCTTAATGGGGCACATGGATCAAAAACATTCGGGATGAAAAGCCCCCCGGGAAAGAAGTCGAGAGGTTTGAGAGCCCTCGTCTCGAAAGAGTCGACCCACGTCTCGGAAAAATCGGGCCGCCAGATGCTCGGACTGAAGTTCCGCATGGCAATGGTGTTTTCTACTGCGTCCGTGTCGCCAACAACTTGGGAGAATG